>CM027398.1:71650198-71737454 GCA_015711505.1 Sylvilagus bachmani
TCACCCATGTCCTCATCACCCACATCACGTCATCACCCATGTCCTCATCACCCACATCACGTCTTCACCCTTGTCCTCATCACCCGTGTCACATCATCGCCCCATGTTGGCAGGATTAGTGCAGAACCTGTTGCCCCTTCAGGGTGAATATGACTCCTTGTTGAAGAAGGAAACTCAGAGGCTTGTGCTATGGCATAGTGGACAAAGCTGCTGCCTTCAGCTCTGGACTCCCTATGGACACCAGTTTGAGTGCCAGCTGCTTCACTTCCAATCCAGCTCCCTGGGAAAGCAGCAGAAGACGGCTCAGGTGCTTGGGCCCCTGGGCCCACTTATGAGACTTGAAAGAAGCTCCTGGATCCTGGCTTCTGCCTGCCCCAGCCCCCAGCTGATGCGACCATTTGGGTAGAAAGAGAAAGAAAGAAAGAAAGAAAGAGAGAAAGAGAGAAAGAGAGAAAGAGAGAAAGGGAGGGAGGGAGGGAGGGAGGGAGGGAGGGAGGGAGGGAGGAAGCTCACTGTGGCTCTGGGATTCGCTCCTCTGTTGGTATGTTCTTCCCCCACCCAGCCCCATGTTTCCACCCAACAGCCCTGGAGTTTGCCCCAGCTCTGACAAATGCTTCTGCATCTTTCAAGAGCTCCATTCGGTGCTGTGGGCAAAGGCAGCCAGCCCATCCAGTATTTTTCCTGTGAATGCCGTCTCTGCCTCGCTGTGTGCCCTGAGAAGGCAGGGACATTCAGATCCTCTGGGGTGTGTGGTCACTGCCCCAACTCTAGCTTCTGTCCCTCTGTGGCCAGCTCCCAGAGTCTCTTGCTGCTTGTTGGCCACCGGCCCTCCAGTAGCATTTTACCTTCCCTGACGCCACCCTGTACATCACATCAGAGCTTAGCTTGCTTCAATCCAGCTCTCCCTGGAGTGTCCTTGAACAACATTGTGCAGCAAGTGCCATGGCCCCTGGAGCTCACGCGGCTGCACAGAATTCAGTCTCTAACACCCCATTTCAGGGCTGAGGATTCAGAAGCTGAGAGGTCCCCGGAGGCTTGGCCAGGCTCTCATGATGAGGCAGTGTCTGATTTTAAGCAGGAGTTTATTCTACCAAAGTTGCACTCTTAGCCTCATGTTTTCCTTGGCTGATGGGAGGTTTAACATGCTGCTACATAAGGGCCAATGCCAAGTGTGAATCCGGTGGCCCCAGCAGTACTCTCCTATGGCTTTTCCATAATGACACAGGTTGTCTCCGATGGCACAGTGACTCTCAGCCTTCCACATTTAAAGTAAAAAGAAGACAAGGGTATGCTCTTTCTAATGGATTATTATATTCCATTTACATATATTTTTCTAATTATTTTATTCATAGAAAATCATTGCTTTAGCTAAATGGCACAAGATTTCTTGCTGAGGGAGTTGAGCAATTTGCAGAACCATCTGGGCAATTGGTTTAATTGGCTTCCACACTGTAACATTAATGAGGCTGGAGTGGGTGGGAGCTCTCCCACTGCACTCACCCAGGTACCGCCCTGCAGCTGTGTTTGCAGAACGTGGCCTGGAGGAGGGAGAGGCTGCCTGGGGCCGGGGCATCAGTTATACAATCTGAGCTCTCAGCTCATTGTGCTAGGGTGCCCTGAGCAGTCAGGAGAGAAGGACATGGGAGGGCTGTGGGTGTGTACCTCCTCAGCACCTAGGGTTCTCGTCTCAAAGAGCTGAGGGTCTGCACAGCCTCAGGAGGTTCACAGCCTGTGAGCACCGCCATCGTGCCTGCCCAGTAGTCCGGCTGGACAGAATTGGGCTGAAACCTTGCACAGGCGGTGGAAGCAGAAGAATGGCACTGTGACACAGAGCACTGAGGGGTCAGGGATCTGCTTCTGACAGGTCCCGGACCTAACCTGGAAAGAGATTTCAGGACCACGGAGAGCGACCAGAGCCCTGCCCCTTCTTGGTGGGCATGGGGACTGGGAACTGGTGAGCGGAGAGGTTCCACCAGTCTGAGAGAGTGTGAAGGCAAAGGCGGACAGACTTGGGGGGCTGCTGTCTGAGCAGAAGGCTCTGCCCCTCGGGGCCCCACTGCTCAGAGAGGCGGCCTCAGAGCGTTAGAGGACAGAGAGCTGGCAGAGGGACCATTTACAGAGCTGTGCAACCACGGGGCCCTCTCGGGAGTGGAGACAGCATCTCACAATTTCTATCGCTAAGCCTGAAGAGGCAAGGGAAGGAGCGGTGGGCCCAGGACCTGGTGGGAGCTGTGGCCATGGAAGAAGTGCGGCCCGGCGGGGGTCACAGGGAGAAGCAGCTGTCACTGCCCGGAGTCAGCCAGACAGCAGGCGCCCTGGCCCCGCTCCCCTCTCTCTGTCTCAGCTCACACGGGTGCCTCTGTGGGCTGGAAACAGCCAGAAGAGTGAAGGAAGGGGGCTGTGGATGTGGCGTTGGAGAGGAGCAGATTCGGATACAGCTGGAAAGAACCGCCACAGGGGGTCTGACGGAGTCACAGTCAAGCAGGCGCCGAGTGCAGGGGAGACTCAGAGTGTGGGCGCTGGCGAAGCCCCACTGGGCAGGGTCGGCTGTGTGCCCAGGCCCTGAGGCCGGAGGGGCTCTGGGCGCACAGGAACAACAAGGGGAGGCTGGCAGACTGTAGGTGGAAGAGGGGCGGAGGCGGCTGTTAGGGGGACCCCCTGATGGCTCCGTGGAGGGAAGCCAGAGGCCAGTTAGACAGCTGTACACTGGGGCTGGTGCAGTGGTGTAGCAGGATAAGCCTCCACCTGCAGTGCCGGCATCCCATATGGGTGCCAGTTCAGGTCCTGGCTGCTCCTCTTCCAATCCAGCTCTCTGCTATGGCCTGGGAGAGCAGTGGAAGACGGCCCAGGTGCTTGGGCCCTGCACCCATGTGGGAGACCCGGAAGAAGCTCCTGGCTCCTGGCTTTGGATCAGCGCAGCTCCTGCTGTTGCAGCCATTTGGGGAGTTAATCAGAGGGTGGAAGACCTCTCTCTGTCTCTCCCTCTCTCTTTCTGTAACTCTACCTCTCACATAAATAAATAAAATTCTTTAAATAAAGAACACTATATCCACCCCCTACACCCTCCTGTACCAAACCCCCTCCTGTACCTCAAACATGCACCCCACACCAACAACCCACCCCCACCCAAACCCACACCTACCCACCTGCCCAGAACCCACTCCCACCCCCCGCACCCGTACTCAAATCCGCAGCCACCCCCGCACCCCACCCCCACCAGCAAAGACCACACGAGGAGGCAGGTTCCCGTCTTCACTGGGTTATTAAGCATGGTGTTATTAAGCATGTGATGGTGAGCCTTCCACCCTGCCTGGAGTTACAAGACCAACCCCCTGCACTGTCAGAGCAGAGGGAGCAGGGACCCGGCAGGCACGAGGGGCCCCCAGCAGTCAGGAGAACCCCAGCAGGCACGAGAGGTGTTGCCAAACTTCCCAGCTTCCAGAACAGTGAGAAATAAATCTGCTCTTCACAAACTGTCAGTCTCAGGATCTCACAGCAGCATGACCGCCCACGACAGCCGGAGCAGCGGGTGTGGCCCAGTCACTGCCTGAGCCAAGGAAGCAGTTCTGGGCCTGGGGGAGGGTGTGAGGCTGGAATGGGGTGAACTGGTGCCAGAGGAGCCGGCCGTGCCGTGGAGGGTGCACGAGGGCCGTGCGCAGCCGAAGCCGAGACCGCTCTGTGCACCAGCACCGCTGGCCGTGGAGGCGGAGGACGAGGGCCCGGGACGACGGATGCGGGCGGGGAAGGCAGGGACACAGCTCTGGCCACCCTGTGATGCTCGCTCAGCCGGCTCCAGCATGGCGAGATTGTAAATTAGCGTAATTTGAGAGCCAGAGCTGCTGGCCTGGGGACTGTTTCGGCAGCCACAGGCAGCCTGTGCTCACCTTGTCTGTGGCCAGAAGCCTGCTCCCCTCCCTCAGTTCCACACATAGCTGCTGGCGTGTGCTCAGCCCTGTGTTCTGAAATGCACCACCAGGTTCCTCCACCTGTCCCAACCTCGTCACAGGTAGTGAGAGACACCTGCCGGATTATCACCAATGGCTGCCTTCCCGCCCCCCTCTCCCTCTCCGCGCTCTTTTCCTTCCCTCTCTACCCCCCTCCCCTCCCTCACCTCTCCACCCCTCTCCACTCCCTCCCCCACTGCCCCTTTCTGCTTTCCCTTCTGTGCAGGGAGTCTGGGACTGCAGAGCCCCGGGGGCTGCCAGGAGTGATGCGAGCACAGGCCGTCCCAGCAGTACTGTCACCCGCAGGGCAGCCAAGCATGCCGAGGATAGAGGATGGCCAGGTCCTGGGCAGGTGCTGCCCTGAGGTACGGCTGGGGATGCGCCCCCAGAGACTGCGGTGCTGACACACGGGGCTTCTCTGCCCCCGCTCTCCTGGTTGGAGGCCACTGTGGCTGAGTGGTCTGTGCCCAGGCAAGTGGGTCTGGGTAGGTGAACTGTGTGCTAGAAAATCAGCTCCCTCTCGCTCTCATTCATTCATTCATTCATTCACGCAAAGCCCGGTTTCAGGCAGCCGGGTTCTGGGGAGGCTGCAGCCTGGGAGCTCCCACTGGGCCGCGGAGGCTAAAATTCAGGCTCCGCCCAAGGCTCGGGCAGGCCCCTGGCCACATGTCCTGTGTTTTCCAAACTTCTTTTGTAATCACTACCTACAAGCTCGTCCTGGCTCAGCCTCACCCCATGGGCAGGCCAGTGGGACTTTGAGGGATCCCCTGAACTGGGGATGTGTTTTGCGTGGGCTTGTGGGCTGTCCTGAGATGGTTCAGTCGCTTCTGTGTGGAGTCCAACAGCACAGGTCTCTGGGACAGCAGGGCCCCAGCTGCTGGACTGAACGCCCACACCGACTGGCCCTGGGGCCCCTCCCCCTGACCCCTTGTGGGTGGTCCCTCTCCTGCCTGGCCCCACGCCCAGCTGCCCTCAGTCTGCTGCACCGTGCGCGTGGGTCTCTGAGCGGCCGCACACTATCCTGCAAGCCGGGTGCTTTAGCACAGCACACATCTGTTTTTCAGCAGCCCTGGTGCACAGAGTCCAAGGTCGATGTCAGTGTTCTGACAGTGAGGTGACAGCGAGGTGCCCGCAGAGCTGTGCTGCCTTGGACGACCCGAGGGATCGGCTGTCCCCGCCTCTTCCAGCTCCTGGTGGCTTTAGGCTTTCCTTGGCTGTGGCCTTGTCACCCCATTTCCGCCGTTGTGGTCACACAGCCTCTCTGTCTGCACCAGGTCTGTCTCCGCCTCCCTCCTGAAGGATGCCTGTGACATGGGACCTGGACAGCCGGGGCCGGAGCCGTTGACATATGAGGAGGCAGAGGTCGCAGGGGTCAGAGCCTGGTGTCTGCGGGGACAGAGCCCTGCCCCTGCCTGGCCTCCGGGACTGTGTCTGGAGGGCCCCGTGGTGATCACAACCGCCCTGGGCATGCAGCAGGTGCAGAGGAGGAATCCATCAACTTGCAGGACGCCTTGGGAGGGCTAAGAGCAGCTTGCAGACACTGGGCTCGTTCAACCCACGGTAACGCCAAAGTGCGCTCTCGGCAGACAGCGCCCATGAACACGGAAGTGCACCGGCCCCGGCCTCTGCTCACCAGGTGGGTACGGGCAGGTCAGGGGCCCAGGGGTCACGAGGTCAGGGTCAGAGCAGACGTTTGGGTGCCTCTTCCAGCCCTGTACCCGGCCCCGCTGGCCCTGGACACCAGCTCCCCTGGCTTGTCGCCTGGATCCTCCAGTGTTGCCAGGGCTTTGCCGCCTCCATGTTCACAGGTAAGCGTGTGCCCTCATGTGTCCATCCCAGCTCTCCTGGCCTCGGCCACCTCATCAGACTCCACATGGGGGCTGCCACCCTGCCCGAGGGGCGAAGGAGCATGGGCAGATAGCCAAGCCCCCTGCAGCCCCTGGGCGCCCGTGCAGGGAGGGGACAGATGGGATAGGGAGATGCTGTCCTTGGAGAGACCAGGAGCCCGTGGGCTCAGGCCGGGGGCCTGTGGGGCCGGCTGCAGCCCCCTCCTTCAGCCAGCTCTACTTAACGGGGGACCTGGTGGCTCCAAGGGGCTCTGCAGGCACAGGGACTGCTCACAGCCACATGTGGTACTGACTGCGAGGCCCAGGCTGCCCCAGGGGCCCACGGGACCCCAGATACAGAGAGGCCCCTGGTCCTTGCAGGAGGAAGGAGGCCAGGGCTGCTCCGCCATTCCCAGTCTGCTGCCTCCTCCCCTTGTTCTGTGCCGGGGTTGGCCCCTCTGCGCTCCTGCCCCAGCGTGGGTCTGCCCCACGGGACAGTGGCACAGGGTGGGAGGTGACAGGCTGTGACCGGTACAGTCCTGCTTCAGTGTGGGCCGAGGGTCAGCGGCTCCCTCCCACGCCCCGGGCCAGCCCAGGTCCCCGTCTCTCAGGGTGGGGGGTGACACTGCTTTGGGTCCCCCCTCCTCACCCGACCTCGACTCCTTTGCTTCTGATTACGTCTGTGACACTTCTCGGGAAGCCGGGCGCGCGCTGTGTTGCTGCCATTCGTTTCTGCGCGTGGCAAATATGCCAAGTTTGGAGGCCGCCGCATAAGCGATGAGGAATGTCTCTCTAACCGGGTCGTGTATTACCATAAGAGTTTCATCTGCGGAAATAAGTTTAAGCATTATCCTCATGAAAAAACGGATCTCATTTCTCCTTATTTACAGCGCACAGTTCATTGGTTTTATAAAAAAAGAGAAAAATAAAAGAATTCACGCTGAAAATGTGGACTGAATTCAGATCCGTTTACCTCCAGAGGCATTTCTTGGACAGAAGACAAAAAAAGCTGTCGAATTTTGAAAGATGTCAGCAAAATCGCAACGTTATTACAATTGGGGCTAAGCGAGAGTCCCGGGTCTCGTTTGTTTGCAGCGCAGGTGGGGGCCACGGGTCCCAGAAGCGCTCTCATGGATCCGTCAAGCGGCTCCGTCAGAGCTGCTTTGCCCAAGGTTTCTGCCCCAGCCTCTGTGGGTGCCGGGCACGGGGCAGCTGGGGTGCGGGAGCCCGGGCAGCCCGGCCAGCACGCTCCCCGCCCACACTGCCACTGGCCACCATTGCCTCCGCCCTCCTCCTAGCCGAGAAGCAGAGGCTGCCAGAGTGAGCCAGTGCCGAGCAAGGAAAAGGAGTCGCTCTCAGCCGCGGCTCCGCGCAAGGCCCTTGCTGCCGGCCAGCCCACCCCTCACCTCTTGAGATGCGGTCACTTCCTGCGGCCATGGCGGCGGGGGGGGGACAAGTTGTTTCCAAAGGGTCCGTACAGAGAACAGCAGCGCACAGCTGAGAGCCAGTTCGGGCTCCTTGTTTCTGGCCCTCAGAGCCACCAGGCCCGGCTGATCCATCCTGGGGCCTGCATCCCTGAGGCCTGGCCTTCCGGGGAGGACGCGAGCCACACGGTTTCCCCAGTTCGCCCTGGCAGCCTCTCGGGAGCCCATCGGCTGTGCCTGGCGACTCGGTGCACCCTCCTGGCACAGGCGCTCGGGGGTGCCCAGGCCAGTCTCTCTCAGCTTATTCTCTGCTCCACCCCCACCATAGCGGGAGGGCGAGGGGCACAGCCATGCCGCCCCCGAGGACAGTGGTGGCCCCGGCCGTTTCGTTTCAGCAGATCCAGCAGCTGCTTTCTCCACACAGGCGGCACCGGCCCCTCTCGGCTCTGGTTGAGCACTGCGGTCCCCAGAGGAGGGCAAGGGCCCCTCCCCGCCCCTGGAATCCGCCGGAGGCTTGGCAGGCTTCCTGGCTCACGGAACCTTCGGGAGCTCACGGAGTGGTGAGCCCCGCCCTGGACGGCCATCAGCTCTGTAGCGGGCTTCCTGTGAGACTGGGCGTGACAATACCGGGCATCAGAGCGTCAGAGCCAGCCCTCCTGCAGCCGAGCCGCAGAGCGTGGCCCTGGCTGGCCGGCCCTGTGGCTGTGGGGACAGGCTCCACACACTCGCTCTGATGCATGGGTCTGGGCAGCTCTGCACCTGGCCCAGAGCACATCGCTGAAGCTCGACACCCTGCCCAGGGCTTGGACTCAGGCATGCTCCCCACTGTCGGTGCAACAGACCTCATGGACGGTCAGCACCTGGTCCTGGTCCACCCAGCACAGCACCCACAGGTCAGCGCAGAGGTCGCAGCGGTTCTGGGCGTAGGAAATTATTGCCGGGAGCCTCTAGGAACTGAGGTGGCGCCTGAGCCAGCTCACTGGTGCCCATCACGGTGGACACACAGCACTCACTCACTGTGCGCGTCCTGTTCTTCCTGGGCCCTGGGAGCTGAGATGACAGCGGGCAGCGGCTGGGACCTTCCTGCGTCCCCTGCACGGTCTGCACCCGTCTCGGGCCCTGCACCCAGTCCCTGTGGGAGCCGGAGCCCCGTGTGCTCCTCTGCCTTTCCCGGAAGATCTCCCACAAAGGAACGCGGGTGGGGTGAGCGTCCTGGGCGGAGCTTCAGGCCCCGCCCTGGCACCCTGGGCTACAGAGGCAGCTGGGGCTCAGCCAGGCATCAGAGGGAGGCCATGTAGGCTTGGGGGGGGCCCGGAGGGGCCTGGGGGGTCCCACCCTCTGCACTTCTCGCAGCCCAGATGTGATTTTCTAAGTTCTGCTGTAGCCTGGAGCCCCCAAACGCAGCCTCTCGCTCCCCCTTTGCTTCCACAGCAAGCAGGACACGGAGCCACCTGTCAATCAGTTTAGTGTCAGATTCTGCCGCGGGGAGTGCAGCCCCCTCTTCTGGACCCCTCCCCACCACATGGCCCACTTCCACAGCCAGGGGGTGAGCTCTGGGACCACCGGTCGGTCACCAGTGCCTCATACACCGCTGGGCCTCCACTCTCCCCTGCCTCACCCAAGCCCCGCCCCGCTGCTCCACACCTGCTCAGCTCACAGCTGCGCCCTGAGCTCTTGCTCTCAGAGTTCTCTCCCCAGAAACATCTTGGCTCGGCCTGGTGCCATCTGCCTGGCACCGTCTTCCAAACCCACAGGGAGATCTCTCTTCTTCCCTTCCATTCCCTCACTCGGGCCCTCGGTGACTCAAAGTCCTGGGCCTGAAGGGGCCATGCTATGTAGGGGGAGGTCAAAGGTGAGAGTGCCGGAGGGCGAGCCCAGCCCACTTGCCCAGGCTCCTGAGCACCTGTGGTGTGGGCTGGCAGCATGAAGTCGGCCGTGGTGAGAGGGTTCACACCGTAGAAAGGGGCAGAGCAGGTGTACCCAGTGGGACTGCCGCTACACCCACTCTGGGGCGCTGCAGCAGACAGATGTGCGTGCGCCTTGGAGCAGAGCGATGCAGCCTGGGAAGTGGCTGGGACGGAGACGGGTTCCCGCCGCACAGTTCCAGCGCTGTCACCCTGAGCGCATCACTGGGCTGACAAGCTCATCCCGCCCGGCTGCCTGACACTGTCTGAAGGGAGACTTTCTCACAGGGAGGGTGCGAGCCTCGGGCTTCTCCTGGCCCACCTCCCCGCTGCCTTTAATATTTTATGTAAAGGAGGTTTTGCCTTCGACAGCCTGCAGGGGCCCGGCCAGATCTCAGCTGATGGCTTCCGGGAAGCCGTGGACCCACTCACAGCTCCTGAGCCCCAGCCACGTGAGCTCCGTCGCCCCGGAGTGCCCCCCAGCCAGGCGACCTGTAGGTTAGCATCTACTTCCGATTCCTCTGTAAGTCAGTTTGTTCTGAATACAAATGAGTGTGAACAGTGAATGCATATCTGCTTCTTACATGGAAAGCCATTATCACCAGCAAAAATAAAAATCAGACACAATAGGGTTGGTGCCGCGGCTCAATAGGCTAATCCTCCACCTGTGGCGCCAGCACATTGGGTTCTAGTCCCAGTCGGGGCGCCAGAATCAGTCCTAGTTGCTCCTCTTCCTGTCCAGCTCTCTGTTGTGGCCCAGGAGTGCAGTGGAGGATGGCCCAAGTCCTTGGGCCCTGCACCCCATGGGAGACCAGGAGAAGCACCTGGCTCCTGGCTTCGGATGGGCACAGCGCTGGCTGCAGCGACCATTTGAGGGGGTGAACCAACGGCAAAGGAAGACCTTTCTCTCTGTCTCTCTCTCTCACTGTCCACTCTGCCTGTCCAAAAACAAAAATCAGACACAATAGATCTACATGCATAGACTTTTGAATGGGTGGATTGTTTGTGTATTTACACCTTGTGTATCAGTGGTAATTAGTGCACCAGAATAACCATAGCGTTCAACATCGTCCTACCTACACTCAGTACTGCTGCACACTGGGCCGTCGCTCCGTGTGGGGTCCATGTGTGAGGAGGCGGCATTGGCTGTCACGCGTGTGGAGCTGGCATTTCGTGGCAGGGGTGGCTGAGCAGCAGGTGTGTTTGTCCTGAGGAAGCGGCAGGCTGCTGCAGGGGGTGGGAGCCGTGCAGAGGGGCCAGAAGGGGCAGGGTTGGGGGTGTGGGGGCGTGTGCAGAGGCTGTGGCGCCCGCAGGCTGCTCTGACGGTGAGATGCCGTGGGCACCGCCAGCCCCCTGGCCTCCCTCTCCTTCCGTGCACTTGCTGGATGTGAGCTCTGCTGTTCTTGCCAGCGGGACCATGGCAGGAGGCGGCTCAGGTCTCATTCTGCAGACCACGGCACTGGCCACTGGGGGCAGGAGTCGCCCTGAGAAACCGGAGCCCAGCCATCTGGCCTCCTCGAAGCTTCTGGACTTTGTTCAAGATGGACATTTTCCTAGAACGTGTGGTGAAGACGAGGGAGCACAGAAGTGTGAATTGGATTTTCAGTTCCGCCTCGCAGGAGCAAACGCTGTGGCTCTGGCTTTGGGACGGGTGGGGCTCAGGACAGGTCCTGGCCGGCCAGAGTGGCTTTCAGGCGTGAGTGGACAGAAGGGCGGCCCTGGACTTTTGTTGTCGGTGAGGATTATAGCCTCTTGCGTCTGTGAGCCCCTCGCCAGCCCATCGGCCTGCAGGTGACAGCCCGGCGCTGTGGATTTGGTGAGATGGGGGAGTCGGGGCCCCCAAGCCGGTCCTTCCACAGGAAGAGAAACAAGAATTCAGGCAGCCCCACCCCTGCCCATCCTACGCGGTGGCCACCAGGCCGGGTTACCAGGGCTCGCGCTGTCCAGGGCCTGGGATGCATGGCGGACGCTTCCTGCTCGCGGGCTTTCCCAGGACACGCCCAGGCAGCCACTTCCCGGGGCTCTGTGCTTTCAGGCCTGAGCTGTCTGAGGTCTCTGGTTCCCATGGCGAAGGTTTACAAACATTTCTGATTACGCGTGTGCGAGATTCCCAAACACACACAAGCGGCGAGCCCCAACTCTAAATCAGGGCGCTGGAGACCTGCGACCTGCAGCCTGAGGCCGGGGCACCCAGCAGGACAGAAGCACCCCATTTCCTGTGGCCACGGTGCCCCGATTGTCCTCAGCACTAGCCACAGCACAGCCGGATTCAGTGAGGGAATGAAACTAACCTGCGGCTGCACCCTGGCTCCTCCTCCCAAGCCATCTCATTGGCCAGAAGGATGGGTGGGGGCCGCCTCCGAGGTGATTGCCAGGCAGTCCTAGGAGACCCCGCCCATGCCGCACCTGGCCCTGCCCGCACACCTGCACTGCCCAGGAGAGGTTTCTGCCCCAGTGGCTTAGCCGTGGAGAAGGCGTGCAGACCCCCACCTTGCGCCTACTCTACGCTTTAAGCCCTGTTTTCTTTGAGATGGGGAAATATGCTTGAAAACGTCTTCATCCTGGCCACAAACCGCGTGTGAGACATCGTCCAAAGCCTGGCGGGCTGGCCAACCAGTGCCCACCGAATGCTGTGCCCAGGGCGGGACTCCAGGGCCACGCTCAGAGCCGGGCCCCCAGCAGGGCTGGCGGCACGGGAGACTGTTTTGGCACAAGCAGGTGAAGCAGTCGGGGCCTGGTGACCAAGCTCACTCCAGCCCGAAGGCCCCCCTGCGCTGAGTGCTGCCAGGCCCCCTCTGGCCTGACCCAACCTCCCCTTTAGGCGCTTCTGGGCGGCAGCTGAGTGTCCAGGAGATGCAGACTTGAAATAGCAGAGAGAGGCAGGTGCTCTAGGACCCAACAGGCTCCTTAGGATCCTCTGTCTCCTTCAGTGAGGCCACGAAGCCAGCGCCAAATGGAGTCATAAACCTTCCGGCGTCGGGAATCAACAGCTCTCCAAGCCTGGTCTCCCCAGCGGTCCGCGCCTCCGCCTCGGCTCCGCCGCTCTCTCCGCGGGAGCCGGGGAGCTGCAGCCCAGCGCCTCTCTGGCGGCCAACCCCGGCCTCTGCGCACCCAGCGCCTGCCTGGCGTCCGTGGGCCGGAGGGAAGGCCCTGGGATTGCGGCTGGGGCTGCTGCCAGAGAAGAAACACCGGAAGACAGCGGGAAGTGCAGAGGATCGGCGCAGGCGTCGCGTCAGGGAGAGCCCTCGCTGCCCCAACTCCAGGCCTGAGCTCCGTTGACCGGCGCTCGCTGGGAATTTGCCGCCCTGTGGCTCAGGGGAGATTTAAAGCCGTGCTTTTCTCTCTGTGTCCTGGGACCACCGAGACACTGAGTGCTGCACAAAACAGGTTCGGAGCTGAGTGCCGCGGCGCCGGTTCTCGGCCCCAAGCAGGTGCACCTGACGTCAGAGAACTTGGCTATCAATAAACAGTAAGCTCTTGGTTTTAGAAATTGCTTAAGTTATGAAATTGAGTCCAAGTCCATAGGAAAATAGATTGGATCACATCCAACAAGTTAAATGATCAATAGTTAATTTCAAGGTCATACTTCATCAATTTCCACCGAGGCCTGGTTAAAAAGCCAGTGTTTTTCGATGTTGCCCAAATTTGCTGGAATTCATTTTATTTTACCATTTATGTCTTTGACCACATTTGTTTTAATTACCTCAGCGAGTGCCGTGGTTAATTCTGTTTTGATGTTATCTCAGCTTAGGTTCAGGAAGGGAATTCTCAGCTCTAACTTCCCTTCTCTGCTTTCCAAGAAGCCACTGAAATCAGCGAAGTCATCGGTCTCAATTTACTTA
Organism: Sylvilagus bachmani; assembly: GCA_015711505.1. Classification (NCBI taxonomy): domain Eukaryota; kingdom Metazoa; phylum Chordata; class Mammalia; order Lagomorpha; family Leporidae; genus Sylvilagus; species Sylvilagus bachmani. The sequence goes on from CM027398.1 coordinate 71,663,139, forward strand.
GAGGAAAATCTTAAACAGGAAGAAATGAAAACTCATAGATATTGTTTTCACATTAATTTGCATGTAAATGACACTATCAGTTTATCAGCTATTGTTTAAGGGAGAGAAATCTTATGAAAATCAAAGGAAACTTTAAATCAAAGACAGCCCAGGCGAAGCTGCTCGTGGCGTTTTGAAAACCTTTCATCACTGTGTTCACAGCTGTCCCTCCTCCTCGGCACGCCTGGGCAGCTCCGCGGGGCTGAGGGTGGGGTCTGCAGCCATGGCCGCTCCGGCTGTTTGATGCCTCCCAGCCTTGGGCTTCTGCTCCGTGGAGTGTTGCTCCAGGCCGCGGGACCCCAGTGCCCCTGTGGCCCAGGGTGGGGAGCTCCAGAGGACGTCCAGGTAACCGCAGGCACAAGGCACCTGGGTCCCCAGAAGGCAGAAGCCCGGCACGAGGCACCGCTGGCTCCGAGTCTGCGTCATGGGCGCATTCCAGCATTTGAACATGGAGGAACAGACGGGGAATGTGTGGATATGCATGTGCAGTGAGACAATAAGCTCTTTATACACACAATGGAGTATATATGCACACAGAGACACAATGGACTATATATATACACACAATGGGATACACACACACACACACACACACACTGGAATACACACACAATGGAATATGCACACAAAACAAAGTGCTATTCAGTCTTAGAAAGAAGGAAACCCTGCCAGAGGCAGGAGGTAGTCCAAGGGCAGATGTGGGTGAGCAGGGGGGTGATGGTCACAGGGGCACTCTCTGTGATTGTACACGTTTTATGTGTCAATATCTCAGTGACGCTGGAAAAATGCAACAACCAGAAAAGCCATGCTGCAGGCGAGTAACAGCTGATACGGCACAGCGTGGCCACGCCGCCCCACCGCCACCTCGGAGCGACTCGCCTTCATCCAGACGCTGCGGGAGCCTCCGCACGGCTGGTGGCAAGGCTAGGAGGGCGTGCGGTGGGCCTGCACCTGCACCTACCCTCCCCGGGAGGGAGGCCCTGCCCCAGGGCAGAGCAGGGTGGGCTGCAGGGCGGGCTCGGCGCCATGGGAGGGACCGTGTCCCCAGGGTTCTGTGCAGAATGCTCAGACAGGCAGACCGAGCGGCAGGCAGCTGTCACTCTCAGTGCTCCTGCCCTGGCCACTGCACTCCCTGTGGCTGGCCCCGTCCCGGGACAAGGGCAGAGCCCCAGCCCAGCAGCTGTAGGGGCGTCTGAAGGCCTCACCTCTCCTTCGCCGCCGCCAGGCCCACCCTTGCCCGCAGGACACCCGCCAGGGGCCGCAGGGCCCGGGGCACCGAGCTTGGCCGCACTGCGGCAGCAGGGCCGGGCGCAGCGCAGGGGGGCACTGGGCACGGCGGCGGCTCCGGGGCAGAGTCCCCCCCCAGGGTTGGGCACAAGGAGGAAGACTCCGCCTGCCCGTTGGGTCCGACCCTTCCACCACGGCTGCGCCTCCCAGCCTGGAGGACTGCACGGCGCGTCCGTGTGTCTCCCAGAGCACGCCAGCGTGCGGACGGCCTCCTTGCAGGATACGCTTGTGATGGGACATCACTCTAATTGAGACCGTGTGTGTTTCTAATGAACATCATGACAGTACAAGCTGAAATTCCCGTCGCCGCTGGCCTGCACCAACATCTGACAGCAGCTCACACACGAGCCCCAATATGGGGAGCGTGGCAGACAGATGGGCTTCGTTTGCAGTGTGCCGGCCGCCAGCACGGAAACCTACAACGCCACGGCTGCGGCTCAGATGAGCAGAGCCGCCCGGGCAGAGCCGGCTCCCCCGTCAGCTGCCCTGGGAGAAAGCCAGGGCCAAGAAGGGAAATTGCATTTCTGACTTTTCCTCCAGCCCCACGTGGGTGGGCAGGGATGTCGGCGCTGCTCCCGATGATGCTCGGATTCCATCTGTGTTGGCTGCACCCAGGACAAACGGCTCATCTGGTGCAGGGCGCTCCCTGGCCGTGCCGCTCGGTCAGAGCCCCACACGGATGCAGCGGCGGGGAGGGTACGGGGGTGTCTGGGCCGCTGTTACAAGTTGCATCGGCTGTGGAGTGGCTTTGGTTCTAAATCCCTGTCACAGTCACTGTCAAGGTTGCTAAAGAGAACCTGCACCTGTTCCCCAGACCAGGAAGCGCTGGAGCAGTCTCCATTGGCTCGGGCCTCAGGCCGCTGCAGAAACGGCTCCAGGGCCACGTGCACCATGCCCTGTGCAGTGCCCTCATGTGCCTTCCACCAGGGGGGAGGGGTTCCTTGTTCCTGGCTCCAGCCACAAAACAGCCTCTGCGTTGCAGGCATCTGCAGTGAAGCGGCTGATGGATGCTCTCTCTGTATTCTATCTGTCTGTCCCTTTCTCTCTCTCTCTCAGACAGATAAATACATAAATAACATTTAAAAGTCGCCACCCCAGGGGTCTGCTGGCACCGAGAGGCCGCGTGCTCCCTGTCCCACACTTCACTCTCTAGAGTAACACATGCATGGAGGTGGTTTTCCTTTTAAAGATTTGTTTATTTATTTGATAGGCAGAGTTACAGACAGAGAGAGGGAGAGACAGAGAGAGGCCTTCCACCCACTGGTTCACTCCCCAAATGGCCACTATGGCTGGAGCTGAGCCGATACAAAGCCAGGAGCCAGGAACTTCTTCTGGGTCCCCCACGTGGGTGCAGGGCCCCAAGCACTTGGACCGTCTCCCACTGCTTTCCCAGATGCAACAGCAGACACCAGGATTGGAAGAGGAGCAGCCAGGACCTGAACCAGCGCCCGTATGGGATGCCGGTGCTGCAGGTGGGGGCTTAACCTACTACGTCATAGCGCCAGCCCCGTGTGTGTGTGTGTGAGTGGATGCGTAGGGGTCTGAGCATGTGCTGTGAACATGAGTGCAGGCGTGTGCACTTACGTGCAGTGTGCATGGGTACACCTCGCCACCGGAAGGAAAGTTCCAGAAGATGAGGATAATTCCTGACTGTCCACTCAGGCAGCACCAGTTTGGCTTAACGCAGCTCTGGACGTAGGACGCATCCCTTGGGCTCCATTACTGAAGACATCTAACCCCATTGCTGGAAGGGCCACAAGTCACACTTCAATGATGCTCAGATTTGTGCTTACAATGCGCATAGTTTAGGGGTCAGCGCTGTGGTGCAGAGGCTGGACCTCCACCTGGAGTGCCGGCATCCCGTATGCTCCAGTTCAATTCCCGGCTTCTCCTTTTGCAATTCGGCTCCTTGCTGATGTGTCTGGGAAAGTGATGCAAGACGGACCAAGTGCTTGGGCCCCTGCACCCACCTGGGAGACCTGGAGGAAGCTCCTGGCTTCAGTCTGGCCCAGCCCTGGCCATTGCAGCAGATAGTAGAGATCTCTCTCTCTCTCTCCCTCTCTCTCTTTCTCCTTTATATTTCTGCCTTTCAAATAAATAGATCATCCTTAAAAAAATAAAAAGACTGCTCCTGCCTTCACAGCAGCTTGTGTGTAACCACTGCATTTGCTCAAAAAAAAAAAAAAAGAGAGAGAGAGAGAGAGAGAGAGAGAGCAATGTGCACGTTTTAGTTGCTAAGGAAACATTTTGGAGACTGTCGCCACGAGATCACAGCCAGACATGCTGTTCTCTCCGTGGGAAATCGGCTCGCCGGAACTGGAGGCGACACCGCGCTCTCCGGCCACCAGCACGGGGCAGCGTCCACGCTCAGACACTGCGGGAGCTTCAGTTTGTCTCCTGTCACAGCAGAGACGTGGTGTGGGCCGGACGCGGGCGTCAGCGACTTCTGATGGTGCTCGGCTCCTCTGCCAAAACCACCCCAGGGTCCCCAATGCTGCAGGATCGTGAGAGCTGTCAATCAAAAACGCCAAATGCACTCTGTCTGGGACAGCATCGGGGGTGAAGTCGTGTGAATTAACTCGGATTTCGAGGCTTACGCGGCAGCACAGAGCCAAGAAGGGGCAGTGAAGACAACAGAAATAAGTCACCAAACTCTGCGGCATCGGAGACGTGTCGGGACTCGGGCGCCGGAGCCAGGGGCAGGCAGAGCAGTCCGTGCCCCACCTGACTGCGGGCAGCGGCGATGGGTCCCGGTGTGCTCAAGGCTGAGGAGCCCAGTTCACAGCAAACAGTAGATCTCAGGCAGTCGGCAGTTCCCACGTGGGGGGGGGGGGCGCACAGCGTTCGCAAGGTAACAGGAGGAATCGTTGAGACGAACCCGATGGAGAAACTCGCTGGATCAGGCTACGATGAGAGGGGCTAAGAGGCAAACTACTGCGCGTCCAGGCTGCACCGAGGACGCGGGGGGGGGGGGGTGGTACAGGTGGAGATATTCCCCACGCATTCGCTCATTTCTAGAAAATACCAGCCATCCCTCCCAATCACTGAGAAACAGGCAGGCCAACTGGAAAATGGCACCAGGACGCGACCAGATCCTTTGAGAGTGATTACCCAGACCCACAGCAAGCGTGGGGACGTGCTCGGCAGGGCAAATGAAACCCACCAGAATGTCAAGCCCCCCCTCAGGAGGTCACAGGTCAGAGGTCAGACGAGAGCAGCTTCAGCGTCCGCCAGAGGATGAACTGGTGCAACCAGCGGGCACAACAGTGTGGCAGCATCTGTGCACACTGGTGGTTATGAAGGCCGTGAGCACGGCCACGGCAGACACATGTGTGGCTCTGTGCACAGGCATGGCAAACGCGTGGGCACAGGCACAACAGACACGCGTGCATGGATACAGCAGACACACATAGGCATGGACATGGCAGACATGATGTGCATGGACACGGCCGTCACATGTGAGCACAGGCATGGCAGACACGTGTGCACAGGCATAGCAGACGTGTGTGGGCTGTGTGCACGGCATGGCAGACACATGTGTGGCTGTGTGCACGGGCCTGGCAGATACGTGTGTGCATGGATACAGCAGACACACATACGCATGGACATGGCAGACATGATGTGCATGGACACGGCCGTCACATGTGAGCACAGGCATGGCAGACACGTGTGTGCACAGGCATAGCAGACGTGTGTGGGCTGTGTGCACGGCATGGCAGACACATGTGTGCACAGACATGGCAGACACGTGTGTGCACCGGCACGGCGGCTCTCTGCAGTGTGCCACAGCACCGCCACACCCACCGGCAGTAGATGTCTGAATGCACTGCTGTACGCAGTCCAGGGGCACAGCCCGGACGGCAAACACAGCCGCCCCGCCCCCGGTGCGTCTCAGACACCAGAGCGAGCGGCTCACCCAAGCAGGAGAGCCAGCCCACGGCGGCTGGGACAGTGGTCGCTGCTGGCAGGAGTGGGTGGGGCAGGGCTTCTGGGCCCCAGCGGTGTCTGACTTAATGACGAGAGCTACACGGGGATCTGTCTCTGAGAAGCTGTGGGTGCGCGGAGGCCCCTGGCACTCCCTTGTATCCGTGTTACACTTGGAGAAAAGCCATCAAGTGGGCAAGGACCTTCCCGCAGAGCAGGGGATCAGCCCCCGCCCCGGCCCCCAGTCACTCTGCTGGAATGGCGTCCTCACCGCTGCAGCTCTGCCGGAGTCGGGCTCATGGCTGGGGTTCGGCGGATCCCGAGCCCGGCCTTTTAACAGAGATTTATAGCGTCCTTAAAATGAGTGCTCGGAGCCACGGAACAGACGATCACAAAGTCAAATAAGCAGAGGGCTGATGCCTATTATCCACAATTCAACCTCATTAGACATCCAAGAATATACAACCAGACCACCAGGAACCGCCTGCTTCTCAATGTGACGGTAATTATGAGCACGATGTGTGCACACTTGGGGAGTGTACGGGAAATCGTACGCCTTGCCACTGGGGATGTAAATATTGAAGTGTCTGGCGAATGTTTGACAAGCACGTGTTAAATGTTTTAACGCACACAGCCTTTAACCCAGCGACTCCAATTCCAGTTATCTCTGCTGTGACTGATTGGGCAATTATACAAGACACGGGCTGCGAGAGGCTCGTCACCACGTGTTACAGCAGGACACGGGGGAGGAGGAAGGTGAGGAGGGAGGGAGGGAAGAGAAAAAGGTAAAACGCCCCCGGAAGTGGACTCGTGGGCGCGTTATGGGACACCGGCTCCGCACACAGCCTGCAGCTCGGGGTCACAGTGGGGTCCGTGTGCGTGGACGTGTGAGCACGGCTGGCGTTAGCACATCCTAAACGCCCAGAACATGGATGGACTCACGGAGACGCTGTACGGGGCGTCAGCAACATTCTTGTGTTTGTATTGAGCATGTGTTGTGTACACACACGTATTCCTGAAAACGTCAGGATCGGAAAAATGGACAAAAATGCAAAGCAGTGGCTCACAACCCTGACGACCATGCCCCTGTGGGTGCACCCAGAAAACACAAAAGAAATCTCAACTGTGTTAAAATAATACCTGTTTACCTATGTTGATAATTGTGTACATTCATTGAAATACAGAAATGTATCATCATTGAAATACAGAAATGTAAAAATAAAAAACAATAAAGCCCCATGTTCCTTAAAACTCAAGTCGTGCAAACGTAGCTGTTACAGCTCGGTGCCTGTTTTCCTAACAAGAAACTGCACTTGTGCCTCGGCTCCAAGTTGCACACGTCAGGGTGTCCTAACGTACCCGGGGGTGGGTGGGAGTGGAAGCCCCGCCCCGGGCCCGGCCCGGCTCCACTGCCCCTCGGCTGCCCTGGGCCCAGCCCGGCTCGGCTGCCCCTCAGCTTTCTCTGCTGCAGGGCCGGCGCACAGAAGCGGTTCTACTCTAGGTCCCGCCAGGGGGCCTCCTGCCTCCCTGCACCTCCACGTCCCCCAGCCCCGTCCCACTACCGCTGCCTGCAGCTGCGGGACCCTGAACCCCCATCCCGCCCCTCAGGGCTTCCGCTCCTCCTGGATGTGGCCACCGTCCCGAGTGGCTGCCCTCTGCTCTGGGGTCCCCCTGCCCCCAGCTGCCCTGACCCTGCCCTCTGCTCTGGGGTCCCCTTGCCCCGCCAGCTGCCCAGGCTCAGGCCTCTCTCAGGGGAGACTGGCTTGGCAGCACAGGCCCCTGCCTCCACGGCACTCATCCCTCACACTCACACACACTCACACCTGCACAAGCTCACAGACCCAAGTGCACACAAGGCTACACACGTACAGGGTCACACTCACATCTCCCTGGGGCACACACTCACATGGGCAACTGTGCACACAGCCCCATACCTTAATGCAAACACACACCGACATGCAAGCACATTCCTAGTCAACCACACCTCTAATAGGCACACACACAGCCTCATGCAGCCGCACGCAGCACACATGCACCATTACACACTACACGCAGCACACATGCACCATTACACACTACACGCAGCACACATGCACCATTACACACTACACGCACACACGCTGAGATGCTTTCGGAAGTATACACACCCCACATGCCTGCTTCTTTCACACACAGCGTTCACAGGAATCATAAACCTGCTCCCATGAGTGCACACACCGCCTGTGAGCCCATGCACCTGCACACTCGCACACAGGACCCGGAGTCTCCACAGACCTCGGCTCTCTGCAGCATCCACGGGCGACGCCCTGTGCTCCTGCCTGCAGCCTTGTGATCCGTTTTGTGAGTGGTTGATCATTGCATGCCCACCTTTCAGAGGGGCAGGGGCTCGGGACCCAGGTCTGTGTAGTGCGGCTGTTTCCAAACTCAGCGCAGTGCCTGGTGCCTCTGGGGGCTCAGAAACACTCAGCAGTCCGACAGCTACGGGACGGGCAGCTGGCCTCCCAGTCTCAAACCCAGCACCCTGGAGGCAGGAGAGAGGGCAGCCTCCACCCTCAGAGCAGCACACACTGCCTTGGGTGCTGTCTGTAGGACAGCGTCCTGGACATGTGACCTGGGCCCCCACGCAGCCCCACACTCAGGACCCCCATGTGCGGAGTGCTCTGGGATCACTGACTTGAAGCTCGGAAGAACTTTCGCCCCAGGTCTTCCTGGCACCTGGTGCCTGCGTGGCGTGCAGGTCCCACCAACCTGGGTTGGACCATGACTTCCTCCGGGCCCACAAGGACCTCGCTCTTTCCGGGGTTGCCAAGGCAGGCTTCACTAGGAAGGCCGAGTTCTGTGGGGAAACGCGCCATGCATTGCTGTGGAGTTAACTGAACCCAAGGAGGACCCGTGTTATACTCACAGGCCAGGCATGCTACAGAAAGCTCGTGTGGCTGGAGAGAGAACTGAGCGTGACCGTGGTCCCACGCCTGTGACGCCTCCATCACAGTGAGGCCAGGGTAACACAGCACATGCGAACAGGCAGGGGCACAGCCACCGGGTCCCTTCCCACGAAGAACCTGGGTCCCCGGGGACACGGCTGGCCGGACCCACCTGGAGCTGTGCTGAGGGGCCCGGGTCTGAGGGGTGGTAGAGCCTGGACACACACGTCCTGAGACCGATGAGCGGGGTCTGGGGATGAGCCCCCGGAGGTGGAAGCCGTGGCCCCTCTGTGACCAAGGAAGGGGCCCGGGTGAGGAGCTGCTGGCCGAGGGAGGCCCCTGCGGCTTCCCGGATCTGGCTCAGCCTGACACTGATGTGAGGCCCAGCTGGGGGGCAGGGGCACAGGGTGGGCCCCAGCCTCACTCCCCGGCAGAGGTCCTATGGCTCACAGTAGAGGCCAAAGTCTCCCCCTCACCAGTGGGGCTCTCGTCCCCAGCACCCCCAGAGATGTGAACCAGGTACAGCGAAGTGCGTGTGGGAAGAGACCGCAGCTGCCGGGGTCGGGGTGCCGGAGGGCGAGAGGCGTGCACCTGCTCTGGTCCGAGGCGTGGTCAGGCCGCTGGTCAGCTCTGGACAAGCCGGCCAGGTGTGCAGGCTGCGCGTTAACTTGGGCTCTGACGTGGTGCCGCCACACAGACCCCATGGCCGCGTCCTCCCGGGGCGAGACCCTGCATTTGGACGAGGTTCTGGTCTTTTCCTTGTGTGCTCGGGCTGCTTTCTGTCTCAGTCAATGTTCCCTAATTATCTTCCAGTTGCTAATGACACTTCACGCAGTTAATCACGAGCGGCCCCTAAAGCACCTCCTCCAGGCTTCGATTCTGATCACCGCCACCCAGCAGAGATGAGCCGTCACCCTCAGTCACTCCGGCAAAACACGCCAGACTGGCACGTCTTCCAGCAGCCACTTGGAGTGGGCAGATCCCGGCCTGAGCATGACAAAGGACCTGTGTTCCCCAGCCACGGGGCTTTCCAGTGGAAACACGCGAAAACAGCGGGAGGGGCTGGGTCGAAGCTCTGATGGCCGGAGCGTGCGCGTCCCCACTCCGTCCTGGCAGCGAGGAGCTGCAGGAAGTGGGAACCACCGTGGGACTGAGAATGCAGAGTGGCCCCCGCCCTGGGACCGCACAGGCAGGGGCAGGGGCAGGGTCACAGCCAGGGTCGCCCAGCGGAGCAGGAAACGCCGGCGCTGGACACTGTGACAGCGCTGCAGGGGGTGTGTGGGCTGCGGTGAGAGGGACAGAGTCCGGGTTCCCGGTCAGGACTCTCAGGAGTGTTTCCTCCAGGAGCCTGATTAGAGCCTCACAGAGAGGAGCAGGGGCCAGGCTTGCGATGGACCCAGCTCAGCCGCCCGCTTCGAGGGCCGGCTGCTCCGCTTCCAATGCTGCAGCCTGGAAGGCGCCTGGGAAGGCAGCAGGAGAGGGCCCCCGAGCCTGGGCCCCTGCCACGGCCATGGGAGACCCAGACGGAGCTCCCGGCTCCTGGCTCTTGTGGCCATTTGAGCAATGAACTAGGGGGTCTAACATCTCTTTCTCTCTGTTTCTCCTCAAACTTGTAACTCTGCCTTTCAAATAAAAAAATAAATCTTGAAAAATAAAACAAAACAACAGGGCTGGTGTCGTGATGTAGTGGGTAAGGCCGTAGTTGGGCATCCCACGGGGCATTGGTTTGAGCCCCAGCTGCTCCACTTCTGATGCAGCTCCCTGCTAAAGCACTTGGGAAGTCACCAGCAAATGGCCCAAGTCCTTGGACCCCTGCACCCATGTAGGAGACACAGAAGAAGCTCCTGGCTCCTGGCTTCATCCTGGTCCAGCTCTGGCCATCTGGGGAGTGAACCAGCAGATGAAGATCTCTCTCTCTCTCCCTCTCTCTCTGTAACTCTAACTTTCAAATAAAAAGAAAGAAAAAGAGAGAAGAGCCAAGAACACTTCCCTCAGAGTTCTCTGCAGAGGAAACAGAAGAAACGAGTGTGAAATGAACCAAGTCTACTCCGTTCAGGACGGAAAGACCTTCCTGGAACCTGACGCCCGGGTTACCCCGGAGGACGACACTGTCCCACAGCCAAAAGCAGCGCAGCCATGTCTGAGGATCATCCGCTGTGGTCTGCTTCAACTTGGGATTGATTGATGGAACACAGCACGGCAATGCGCTAACGGAGAAAGACGATTCGACCAGGTCAGTGAATGCAGGCGTGCGTTTGACGAAATCCCAAACTCAGGACGAGGGGAAGAAAAACAAACACCACCTCCACCCAGTTAGGAGCAGAGGCGGCCCTCCTGGTTTGCTGACAGACACTCTCAATTTTGTAGCCAAGACTTAATGGGGGGAGACTGGACACTTTCCTCCCGAGGCGGTGACCAGCAAAGACCTCGCCGGCGACTTCTGTTCAGTGCTGCCCTGGGATCCCCAGCTACGCCGCTGAGACAAGACAAGGAAGTTTTAAAAGCAGCCAGATTGAAGAAAATATCTGTCTTTTAGAGATGACATGTTTGTGTAGAAAATCCAGCCACTGGATGATGCAGTTCCTGGGCCAAACAAGCAGATACAGATTACAAAATGCAGAATTCCACTGATTTTCTGGATCAACAGTGATCGACCGGAACCTGAAATCAAAATGCACCATCATGTGCAGGAGGGCGATCCTCGCTCTCCAGAAACACAAACGAGTATAAATTTAACAAACTGTATAAAAATTCTAAATGTGAAAACTAAAATTCTGATGAAGACAACCAAAGATTAAATCCATGGAGAGGTTTTGTGTGCGGAGGCTGGAAGGTGTGACCTTGCGGGACACGGGTTCCGCCCAACCTGACCCGTGGGAAGGTTTGAAGGTTTATTTGTTTGTTGAGAAGTAGAATTACCGAGAAAGAGGGAGACACACACACACTTCCTTCCGCTGGTTCACTCCCCAGATAGCTCCAATGGCTGAGGCTGGGCCAGGGTGAAGCCAGGAGCTTCATCCGGGTCTCCCACGTGGGTGCAGGGACCCAGGTACTTGAGCCACCCTCCACTGCTTTCCCAGGCCTCTAAGAGCGAGCTGGACTGCAAGTGGAGCAGCCGGGTCTCGAACTGGCGCTCAAGTGGGATGCCAGCGGCGCAGGCGGTGGCTTAATTTGCTATGGCAGAGCCCTGGCCCCCAGGGACAGGTGTGGAACAGCACACAGCGACAAGGAGGACAAACAAAATTGACTTTGGAGGACAGAAAGCGCCGGTTTCCAAGGTTTATTATAAATCCACAGCAATCAAGACTGCGGTGTTGGGGAAAACACACAGGTGTTAGCGGCCCAGAATAGATTGCAGAAGGAAATGTACACAGCTACAGTTAACTCACACGTGGCACAGGAGCAGAGCCAATTCAGGGGGAAAAGGACAGTCTTTTAAACAAATGAGGCAGGAATAATTGGACATCAACGTGCAAAATACAAACGAGTGTAGAGGGGCAGACGCGCGGCGCAGCACACCCTGGATCCGAGCCTCGCCTGAGCCCTGCTCCTCTGCTCCTCACCCAGCACCTGCTAAGGAACAAAATTAAATAACACCAAATCGCAGCCCCTCTCCATCCAAGTCCAGAATAAATGGCCACTGTTCCACACAGCAAACACTCGGTGCTGGAGCGAGTTAATTAGGCAGGGAGACGAGGAAGACGTCTCGTGCAGAGAAATCCAAGCAGCCCCCGCGGCGTGATTCTCCAGTGCCAAAGGACACGCTGCACACGGCGAAGCCTCGCAGTGAGGGGCCGCGCAAGCCGGGCTCGGGCAGCGGTCTGCAGCAGAGTGCACCCACCGTGGCCAGCGGCTCTTGCCCTCGGCAGTCCGCATAGCCCAGGCTGGCCAAAGAGGAGCAGACTGCAGCCATGGGTCACCCTGCACCGGGGCTGCTCAGTGCTCACAGTCATTGGACACACAGAAAGCCCGAGACACCCTCACCACCGAGAGGGGCCCAGGACACGTGACCACAGAGAGCGAGTGGACCCTGGGGTAGACAGCACGTGGTGGACAGCCTGGGGCCGGTGGTGGAGACACACACACCGGGGAACGGTGAAGCCCCAAGGCCGGCTTGTAACAGCAAGGTCCACCGTCCTCACACCGGAGCTCCACCACCCAGGAAGCCCACCCAGATTGGGTGGGACTCCCCATGCTGTCGGCCTGGTTTTCTGCGACTCCAGACCTGTTGGGAAGTAAAGTCTTAAAACAAACAGCAGAGAGTGAATACAATAACACGCTTAGACTGTGCACCGTGCCCCAGACACTGAGCCTAGAGGGGTCACACAGCCTCCTATGTCACCCCTCAAGCCCCAGGGAGGCGTCAGCACCTGTCTGACCGAGGGGACAACTGGGGCTTCAGTGGCTGTCGGGGCCGGCGCTGGGGCATAGTGGGCTAAGTCACTGCCTGCAGCGTGGCATCCCACACGGGCATGGGTTCGAGTACTGGCTGCACAACATACAATCCAGCTCCCTGCTAGTGCTCCTGGGAAAGCAATGGAGCCCTGCCCCACGTGGGAGACCCGGAAGACGTTCCTGCTGCTGGCTTCAGCCTGGCCCAACCCTGGCCATTGTGGCCATTTGGGGAGTGAACCAGCAGATGGAAGATCTCTCTCTCTCTCTCTCTCTCCTCTCTCTCTTTCCCTCTCCCTCTCTCTCTGTAACTCTGCCTTTCAAATACACAAATTAATTTAAAACCCAGAGGTGAGTGTCTAGGGTCACAGAGGCAGTCGCTGGTGGAGAAGACGCAACTCCTGCCCCCCAGGCCGCTGTGGAGTTTAGAGCATGCCCTGAGGAGCCAGTGCAGCTTCACCTGCGTGACGCTTCTGCCCCTGGCATGTCCATGCACACACACACACACATACGTTCACACACACACATACGTTCACACAGACACACACACACACATACGTTCACACACTCAGACACACACATGCACACACACACATACGTTCACACACAGACACACACACACACATACGTTCACACACACAGACACACACATGCACACACACACACACGCCCCACACCTGCTCACAGCCTTTGAGGTGCCCTGTGGGTGCTGGTGCCCAGCCCCATCCCGACAGCGCCCGCCTCCTCCCATGTGACACCTGCTGGGTCCTCCCCCAGCCCCAGCTCTCAGCATCTGCGAGTGAGCTTCAGGTTGGGGCACAGCCACCACCATGTAGAAACACAGAGACCCCTACGTTCCGGCAGCGTGGCCCCAACTGAATACAAACGCACATGAGATCCGGCTCCAGCCACCGCAGCTGCCCCCGCACGTGTGCTCACAGGCGGGCACGCCTGCACACATGCTTCCACACATGTGCTTGCACACGCTTTCACATGCACTTCACCCTTGCTTGCCACAGGAGAAAGCGTGACTTGAGTTTCAACTGTGAAGTGCAGAGCGGGGCTGTCCTCAGGGACCCCGCAGGGGGTCTGCATTGAGCGTTTCAGCCCTGGTCTCACGGCGAGCACCAGGGAGCAGGGCACATGGACGGACGCGGCTTTTCCCAGGATGAGTGTTAGAAAGGATCAAACAGCACCTGCTCCCGGAGCCGGGACCTCTGATTTCAACAGGGACCCCGAGCCTGGGCCAGGGCCGTGCCTGGCTCAGCTGCTGCCCTCCTCGTGGCCAGAGGAACCTCCCCAGAGCAGAACACGAGGGTGTGGCCGGGACACGGAGGTCGCGGCTCCCTCCCTGTGGGCACAGAGGCTAATTTGCTTCTGCACAGACTAGCTCCAGAGCCACATGTCCCCCAGAGGGGCCGCGTTCCAACGCCGGGACCCAGAGCACGCGGCCCTCCGGGGGCGCCACCTCGCCATCCGCACCGCAGGCTGCAGGCGAGGCCGCGTGGGGTCTGCAGGGGTCCTGCCTCTGGGCGCCGCCCTGGGGACCGCGGTGACCCTCGCAGCTCCAGGGGAGGACGCTCTGCCATGTTCCTCACAGCTTTCTGCCTTTCTCCGTCACGATGTGCTTTGATGACTCAGGACGAATTCCGGGCGTGACATTGGCTGCAGGCCGCCCTTCCCCGGGCCGGGTGGCCATGCGGGCAGACCCTCCCCAGGGCTGGGGAACGCCAACCACTCTCCGGCCGTGCTGCTCCCAGCGCCTGGACCTAAGCTCCTCTCTGCAGATGGAAAATGAGGATTTCGCCGGCAAAGGCTGCGTCTGGGGGGCTCCCAGGCTGCCCTGGAGAGGGCTCGCGTCTGCGCGGGGACAAAGTGCACGACGTCAGAAAGCTCGGCTGCTCCTCAGGGCTGCCTCGCAGACTGTGTGCGGCAGGCGCCCTCTGCCAGCTCCACGCTACGGGGTGGCTCCCCCGCCTGCCAGGCACCTGGACCTTGAACTTGAGGGTTCCAGCTGCAGGGACTGGAGCCAGGCTGGGGCAGGGACAGTGCCCCTCCCAGCACAGGCACACTGCGAGTCAGGACATCCGTGGGTGACAGCCTGGGACAGCTCTGTGGCCACCGCCAGTGACTCAGGCAGAGGGCAATCCCAGCTCCTCCCAGTGGGGGCGAGCGTGAGACACAGCCCCGGCCGCTGCAAAGCCCTGGGGTCCTTGCCTTTTTCTTTAAACATAATGGAAAGATGAGTGTGGTGAGTGGGTCCCTGGATACCCCAGGGACGGGGAGGGCCAGGCGGGGCAGGGGCGGGCAGGGCCTGGCTGCTGTGACCGTGGGTCCCAGGTGAGCAGTCTCATGCTCTTGACCCCAAGGAGGTCGGGGGTACAACTCCTCCGAGACCTGTGACCCCTCCACCCCTGTCTGCAGGACTTGAGGGTCCTTCTTGGGGGCGTCAGGAGACAGGCACCGACCTCTCTGACTCCAGCCTGGGGTCTGCCCCTCCCCCCAGTCCTGAGGTTCTGACCCCAAGCCCCCAGGACCACGCTGCGTGACTTGGGAGCGGGTGCCAAGTGAGAAGCGGACGGACATTCCAGGCCTGAGAAGGGGTTGGCGCCAGCACTGGGGGCAGGTGCTGCAGCCTGGGCCGGCTCCAGCGAGCACGGGGGCCGGCGCCCAGAGGCTCGACGCCTCCCAGTGCCGAGAAGCCAGCCGGACACGGTGGGCTCTGTGCAAGGCCAAACCCTGCGGTCACTGTGGGACGCGAGGAGAGATTCCGGCGCTGATTCCGGCGCTGCTCTCAGAATGTCTTCAGGTCTGGAAAGCGCACTGGAAGTCTTTACAATGTTTCGCAGGGGAGTAGTACCACATGGTGCACACGGACTGTATCTTTTCTTTTCTTTTGCAACAAGATGGTCACACCTGGAAACCGTTATACTTAGTGAAAAGCCAATCCCAGAAGGACAGAGGTGGGTTTTCCCTGCTCCAATCCAGCTAACAGAACACCGAAGGTAACCAGTGGAGCGAAACAGACTGAGGACGGATGTTTGCTTCCAGCCCTGTCTTCCACTGAGGAACCTTCTTTTCTTTAGTTCTGTTTTACTTTGTTTTACTTTCTCTCTTCTCACTGCTTTCTGAACTGCTTTCCTTAGAATAGGGTTCACTGTTTGATCACTAAGTAAGCTGAGAAGAGAACACTCTAAAATCAGAACGGGGATCCGAGGGCGGGAGGGAGGGGAAGTCCCACTCTCTTCCTAAATCTGTGTGTGTGAAATACTTGAAACTTGCAGCCGGCGCCACGGCTCAACAGGCTAATCCTCCACCTGCGGCGCTGGCACCCCGGGTTCTAGTCCCGGTCGGGGCGCCGGATTCTGTCCCGGTTGCCCCTCTTCCAGTCCAGCTCTCTGCTGTGGCCAGGGAGGGCAGTGGAGGATGGCCCAAGTGCTTGGGCCCTGCACCCGCATGGGACACCAGGGGAAGCACCTGGCTCCTGGCTTCAGATCAGCGCGACGCGCTGGCCACAGTGCGCCGGCCGCAGCGGCCATTGGAGGGTGAACCAATGGCAAAAGGAAGACCTTTCTCTCTGTCTCTCTCTCTCACTGTCCACTCTGCCTGTCAAATAAATAAATAAATAAATACATGAAACTTGCATAACTTAAATAAAATTTAAAATCAATTACATTTAATTTTTAAAGATCCGTTCACAGGTCGCATTCACTTCCATGCTGCTTTCCGTGTTGCCTTCCCCTCCCAAGTGACCTGGACGCTGAGCTCCTGGCTCGGCACCACAGCCCTTCCGAGCAGGCGCACCGCTGGAGCCCGCCTGGCCCCGGAGTGCTGACCTCGCTACAGACGGGGCTCCAGGACGGGGCCCCTGCAGGACAGGGAGTCCGGGGCTGGCACAGCCAGACCCCAGCCTCCGCCCCAGGGACAGGCTCCTCCCACTCCTCTATGGGGCTCTCGGTGGGGTGTTGTCTGCAAGCTCTGCCAGCGCTGGTGGGTCTGCCCATAAATTAGGTAGAGGCGTCTTCGCAGAAAGCGCCCCGCGCTGCTGGGCCTCTCAGGAAGCGCTTGACTTATCTCCCTACAGCGTGAGGCTGTGCATCAAGAGCAGATGCCCCCGGGAGGGTCTGTCAGGGATCGCGCTCCTCACTAGGACTCGCAATTTATAGATTCCCAAGGAGACGATGATTTTCGAACAGATTATCTTCTGCAGAAATGCTTAGGCGGATGTCGGCGAACCTCCAGTCAGCAGGGCTCAAGCTCAATTTAGCCGGTGATTTGTGACACCTGTAGGGTTCCTTTCAAAATGTTTCCTTATTTTTAATTTTTATGAAGAGAATTCGCGAGTCAGGAGCACCTGCGGCCTTGCGGGAGCCTGAGGCTCTGCAGGCGGGGGAGGCCTCCGGGGCGGGGGCAGCCGTGTCTCCCTGGGGACCCCTGTGTGGCCGTGCCAGCCGAGGCAGCCACGTCCTAGCGTCCAACTTGGTGACAACGGTGGCGTTGTCAGCACTCAGTGTCCACGCTGGCTCAGGCTGGGCTGGCGTGGACTGAGGGCCACAGGGAGACGGGAGCCCCGGGCACCGTGGAACAGTGCAGCGCCCGAGGGCGTTTAAAGCTGGGTTACGAGGGGCAGCCGGCGGCGAGATGCCGCGTCCGGACACAAGCCAGGTGACACTGGTTGTCACGCGTCCTTGGCTGCCGGAGCATTTCTTGAAATTTTTAGTTAATTAAAAAGATCTATTTTGGAAAGCTGAGTTACAGACAGACAGACACACACACACAGAGACAGACACACACACACACACACACACACACACACACACAGAGAGAGAGAGAGCGAGCGAGCTCTTTCATCCGCTGGTTCACTCCCCAGATGGCCACCATGGCCAGGTCTGGCCCAAGATGAAGCCAGGAGCCAGGAGCTTCTTCCGGGTCTCCCACGCTGGTGCAGGGGCCCGAGGACTTGGACCATCTGCTGCTGCTTTCCCAGGTCATAGCAGAGAGCTGGGTGGGAAGTGGAGCAGCCGGGACTAGAACTGGTGCCCATATGGGGTGGCGGCACTGCAGGTGGTGGCTTTACCTGCTATGACACAGCACTGGCCCTGGGGCCTTTTGCCCGCCTGCTTCGGCCCTGTAGGCTGACAGAGCAGAGGAGTCGCCTTCTGGAAAAACCTCCGGCCTCACAGCACCACCCAAGCGTCTGCCACACTGAACAGCATCTCCCGTCACCACCTGCAGAGCTGTCACTCATAGAAGCCCCTCTCAGGACCA
The DNA here is from genome assembly GCA_015711505.1 of Sylvilagus bachmani. NCBI lineage: Eukaryota > Metazoa > Chordata > Mammalia > Lagomorpha > Leporidae > Sylvilagus > Sylvilagus bachmani. The sequence goes on from CM027398.1 coordinate 71,680,973, forward strand.
CGTGGCCACCCCTCTTCCAGCCCCACCTGTCTCCGTCCCTGCTGGCCCACCTGGTCCGAGGGAGACCCACAGCCCAGTCCTCACCTGGTGGGGCCAGGTGCAGGCAGCCAACGTCAGGGTCGACCCGAATCTGCCCTGCTGGACTGGACTCACGGGAGCGGCCCCTCATCCCAGGGGCTCGCGTGGGGAAGCTGATCACTTTCCAAGGTCCCTCCGATACCGACCTGACCCAGGGGAGACCTGGGCCCATGGGAGGCATGTGCACTGGCTCAAAGCCAGGGGGTCTCACGTGTTCCTTGTTCACCCACAGCAACCCAGGAGGAGGGGGCAGCGCAGGTGGCAGCTCGCAGAGGGAAGGGCCAGGATTGGGCCCGGTCACCCCCTCCGGCGCCTCCACCCTCCACCCCCCACCCCCTCCACCCCCTCTGCCCCTCCGCCCCCTCTGCCCCCTTCGTCCCCTTCACCCCCTCCACTCTTTCACCCCCTCCTTCCCCTCCTTCCACCCCTCCCCTTCTGCCCCCTCTGCCCAGTCTGTCCCTCAGTCTCCTGTGAATTCTTCCCAGCATCCTCTGTCCTGGGCTTCCTCCAGTGTTCAAAGTCATGGGTTTTACTAAAAGATTGGTTCTGCAAGTCAATGATTTTGTATTCTAAGAATCACATATGAAATTGTAGATTTCAATTCAGTGGATCACAGATGGCTGAATAGACAGAGGAGCTGGCAAACTTCTCTCTAATTATTCATTCCCTGTTTTTTAACAATGCATTTCTGACGCTGGATAATACTTACTGGGGCAGAGATACAGAGTATAACAGATTTCCTTTTTCCAAATTTGAACGAAGTCAGTAGCTCTACAGGATCCTAGAGCTGTTTCCAGCCTTCATTGATAAAGTGATTTTGCTGGTTGTAGTTCTAACTTTGCTCAGACATTTCCTGATCGTTGAGAACTTTCTGGGAGTAGTTCAAACATCAGACCCCATCTCGCTGTGCCCTTGAATGCATCAGTGTGGGAAAAGTTTCAGTGCTTAGCTTCTGGCAACGACGGACAATGTGTACATGCACCTGAGCGTGTATGTGTGCACACACGCACCTGAGTGTGTGTATGTGTGCATACATCTATGTGCACATATCTATGCACCTGTGTGTGTGGCTGCTAGGATAGGTGGAGGGAAACTGGTGCAGGGGAGGCTGCTGAGAAAGTCGAGACGTGAGGAGAGAGGACAGGAGAGCTTCCCAGGCCCTGGAAATGTGCCCACCTCCCGGGTTTTGGTGCCGGGACAGGGAGGCTGTGGGGCGGAAATGCTGTTTGGCTGAGGACGGGGAACCGAGTTCAGGGAAAACCAAGTGCTGAGTCTTGGGGCCAAGCCCCAGAGGGAAGAGCACCTCAGAGAAGTGAGCGCACGGCTCAGAAAACCTGAGCGAGCTCTGAGCAGGCGCAGGATGCAGACGGGACAGGCAGTCAAACCCCACCCAGGCCCGGCCTCCGTGGTCGCTAGAGAAGCCTCAGTTAGGATCTCAAGGCGGCTCTGCAAACAGGGAGCAGCACAGCCTAAGGGCAGCGGAGAAGCTGACACGTCAGCCAAGCAGACCCTCCAGGCGGTGCCGACAGGGCCCACGGGAGCTGATGACGCTCCGGCTGCCCTCAGGCAGACACCGGGACCCTGGACCCCAGACATCTCTTCCCGGCACAGCGGCGCTGTCTGTGTCCAGTGAAACTCGCCAGCCCTGCCCAAGGTCAGCTCTGGAACCACAGAGGTGAAAGGTGACGGGGATGGAAACACCCTGGTGAATTCCCACAACCACACATTGGAGCTGCACCTGCGTAGGGAGCCAGAGGCGGGCACAGGGGGAGAGAGGACTTGGGCATGTGCCCCTTCACCGGCAGGGGTCCACGATGACCACAGAGGGGACAGGAACAGAAGAAACTGCCTGGCACGAGGTAAGACAGGCCCCGGCTGCGTACGGCAGAGCCCCAGGAGGAACGCAGACTGAGAACAAGGCTCACCGACACAGTGCAGATGCAGGGCTCCCCCGAAGTGGCCCTGTCTCAAGTGAGGCTGGGAGCCCCGGGCAGCGCAGGGCTGCTCTGGCCAGGCCTCGCCCTGGGATGGTGCACGGCCCACTGGGGCTGAGCCCTGCTCTCGCCTTTCGGTCTGGTTGTGGGCCTCCAGCCCGGGGCTGCCTGCGGTGTGGACCGCATGGGTATTTCACCTTGTGCCAGGACGCCCTCGCGCTTCCGCTTCTGGGGAGCAGAGGACCATGGCGCAAGGGGCACTTCTCCGACCTTGCCTGTCCCTGGCACTGTTTCTGCCGTCACCTGTGGCTCGGATCCCCATGACTGCCACGAGTCCCCGCCGCAGCGGCCTCCACTCGGGGTTACGCTGTGCGTTTCTGTCCTGGGACGCCTCTCGCGCGTGCGGCTGCCTTTGATTCCGGAAGCTGCTGTCTTGGGATGGGCCAGCGCTGGCTGCGGGTTCCCTACTCCCGGCTGCGGCTGCGCGCACCTGCTGTACTCACTCCTGCCTCCTCGTCTTTCTCCCCTCCCCCAGCCCCGCCTCGCGTCCGCACAGCTCTGTGTTTGGCTGCAGCCGCATGTTCACTCCCCTTTTACTTCTGGGTTCTGCTGTCTTCTAGAACTCCGTTTTCCAGGGGTCCTGGACGGCCTCTCGCTCTGCGCCAGCCCCCCAGCTCACGTCCTGTCCTTGCATCGCGCTTTTCGCATTCTTACTTCCATTGGGTCACCGTGAGCGGCACACGTGCGAACCTCCTGCTCTCTCCGTCTCGGCGGCGGTCTGACTCATTTCGGGAAGCATCCGAGAAGAGGAGTCCAGGCCTCAGCCCAGGCGCCTTCCGCCGCCTGCTCCCCCAGCGGGGTCTGAGACGGGCTCACCCGCAGGCAGGCGGCGGCGCTCTCCAGCCCCAGCACGACCGCCAGCCTGGCCCGCGAGGGCACGGAATCCTTGCCTGATCCGTGTCAGAAATCCGCCCCGAGCTGGCCGAGTGCACGCTTAGCCGTCTGGACTACTCTCAGGCTGTGTGGGGGGTCCCGGTCTCTCTGTTTCTGTGGGGTCTGAGTTAAGTTTCACATTAGAAGCAGTGAAGCCGGGCAGGGTCTCAGAGTCGTGGTTCTGATCCTGTTCTCAGACCCGGCCCGGCCCTGTGCAGCGAGCGCAGGTGACGACGCCCCTGCACGGCAGGTATGGCTGCCAAGAGCCATACCTTCCGGGGGCTCCAGGTGCACAGGGTCCGTGTCCCTGCGTCTCCAGCTCAGCCAATTTTCCCTCTTTTTACTTCTCCCTTTCTTATTAAAATAGTCATTTTACAAATAACTAATTGTTACTATTAATTAAACGTGGCGGGTGGCGTTCTGTGGCTCCTCCCTTTCCTCGTCCAGAAAAGCGAGCGGAATGGAGGCTCAACCTCCCACGGGACGGGACCTCGCCATTCAGCGTGCGCAGGGCTCGTGTGAGAGGAAGCGGAGGGCAGAGGCGCTCGGCCCAGACTCAGCAGCGGCCTTGCTGTGCCCGCGCTGTTCCGTTGCAGCGAAACTGAAGCCACTTGTTGCCAGCGCTGTGTCTGTGACGCCTTTGTAGTCAGGTCCCCTGGCTCACACACGTCTGTTGTACCCGCCCGGGGCTGTAAAAGCCAGCGTGAGCGCGAAGGCAGCCGTCCTGGGCTGTCAGCAGTTGAGATTCTGGAACTTTCCATCCTCTGCAGAGTGCCCTTTCCGTTCTCACAGCGGCAGCAGCAATGGCAGCCGGGGTCTGCTGAGGCTTCCTGGTGCTCCTGGCAGTGCCCTCGGCCTGCCGAGCCCACCGCTGAGCTGCAGGCCACCACTGAAGGACGTGGCCCAGTGCTGCCAGCTGCAGAGCCCGGGGGAAGCCGGGCGCCCCCTCCTCTGATTGGCCCTGCTCGGCAGGTGTGGGCCTTGGAGCCGAGTCTCCCAGGCGCCGGCTCGTGGTGTAAGATAACGACGTGGGGCTCATGCCGGCCGGAACAGCCAGCATTCCTGTCGTGGCAGAGCCAGGGAGGACCTGGGATCCTGCAGGGTGGGGGCTGAACCGGGTGTCTGGCGCTGGGCTATGACTGGAGGGGAGGGGGCTGTGCTGGGGCCCCAGTGTGGGGAGGGCTGTGCCAAGATGCATCGTCGACAGCAAGGTGTGCCTACTGCAGGCAAAGGCGTGTGGCCAGAGCGACGACCGGAACCGCACCGGGACACGCAGGGCAGAGGCAGGCGGGAAGCCGCCGTCTCCTCCCGCAGGGCTGCGCCGGGCCAGGGAGCTGTGCCGCCGCACCTGCCTTTCCGAGCAGACAGCCCGGTCAGCGACCAAGGTGCTCTTGCTCTCTCCCAGCCTGAGGGCGCCCAGCGCCATGGGACTTGCTGGCCCCTCTGGGGTGCAGGGGCAGCCGGCAGACGGGTCCTGGGCTCAGCAGAGGCCACGCCCAGGGCTCAGCAAGGGGAGGGGAGTTCCGCCTTCCCCTCCCAGCGGTGCTTTTCCTGGGAAGGCCTCTGGTCCCCGCGGATGAGGCCGGCCCTGGCAGGACCCCGGAGGAGGCTGGGGCAGCTCGGAAAGGAGAGGGCTGAAGCCTCCGGCCCCTTCCTGACCCTGGGGAGAACTTGGGGACCACGGAGCAGGCTGCAGATGGACAGGGGCCAGGCCGCACAGACGGTGCGGGTCCAGGTAGCTCTCACCCTCGCTGCAGCCGCTGTGGGGAGCACTTCCTCCCACCGCTTGTCAGAGGGAGGCACTGGGTGCGGTGCTGCCTGGTCTCTGCTCTGTCCTCACTGACAGCTGCACCACCCGCCCATCGGCTTGCCGAGGCCTGCTCCTCCCTCATCCTGCTCCCGGGACAATGTCCTGATGGCGCCGCCGGAATCACTGGCGGTGTGGACAGGACCTGGCCCTTCCTGGGGCTGCGGGTGCCGCGTCCCCGGGTGTCGCCGGGACGGTGGACGAGGTGGCTCGCGCTCTGCTGGAGCCGAGTCTGAGTGAAGACGTGGCCTTGTCACTGATTCCGAGCTGATGTTGAATGTGGACCTCAGCCAGAGTGGAGCCAGCATTGTCCAGGCACACGTCTATTTGCCAAATCCTCAGGCGCGTGGGGCTGAGGCTGGAATGCACGCCTAAGTACCAATTGCGCGTCATCAGCAGGTCCGCCGAGCCCTTCACCTCGGTTGGGCCATGACACGGAACGCTCACCCTTCGCCCCCGTGTTGTTACGAGCCATGGAGGCCAGGGATGGCCTGGCTGTGTCTAACTGAAGAAGGTACCTAGTACAGAGGTCGGCTGGGGACACACATGTGCTTGTGCCTGGTGGAAGGCGCAGCAGAATTCAGCAGCTTGGACCTTTTGCGACCTGGTAATGGTGTCCCCAGAGGCTCAGCCCTCCCTGTCTCCAGCAATGGCGCCCAGAGGCAGGTATGGGGCAATGCAGTCATCAATTCCATCCAGCGAAATGGAGCCAATGGCACAGAGCCAGCCAGCACCTGTGCCCATCAGTCTGTCTGTCTCCTCCATGTGTCTGCCATCTTCCCCTGTGTCTCTGTATCTATCTATCACTCTGTATCATCATCATCTTTCCATCTTCTAGGTAACTAAAGTATCTATGTTAGGTATCCATCGACTCTGTATCTAACACATCTATCCATCATCTATCTGCATCGCTACATAAATAGATGTAGATTTAGGGGCTGGCATTGTGGCATAGTAGGTTAAACCACCACCTGGCGACCTGGTCCAAGTCCCGGCTGCTCCACTTCTGATCCAGCTCCCTGCTAATGCACCTGGGAAAGCAGTGAAGGATGGCCCAGGTGCTTGGGCCCCTGCACTCACATGGGAAAGTGGGAAGACGAGTGAGAGACTAGGATGGAGCTCCTGGCTCCTGGCTTTGGTCTGGCCCGGCCTGGGCTGTGGTGGCCATCTGGGGAGTGAACCAGCAGGGGAAGACCTCCCAGGCTCTTCTTTCTCTGTATCTCTGCCTTTCAAATAAACACAGAAATCTTTTTAAAAGCAGATATAGAGTTGCGATGTGGAGCTGTGAGGAGCCGGCTCCTGTGACCACGTGGACTGTGTGCACTGAGACCCCTCAGGTGCCACCTGCCATGGAGCCGGGGCTGCGACTCCGTGCAAGTGCACAGACCCGGGGAGCAGGAGGAGCAGCGGTGGGAGCCACTGTGTGGGGCGGGAGGAGACAGGACGGGACGCACCAGCTGTGGCACCGAGTGGGGGGAGGGGTGGCCGCTTTCCCCTTCCTGTGGCTCTTGTACCACGCAGGCCCTCGGCACACAGGGGAGGGACCGTCCTGAGCCCCGGAGCCACCTGCTGACCTTGTCCAGAAACCCCTCCCACCCACACCAAGACAGCGTGTCTTGTGGGCACCCCAGGACCCACTCGGGCGGGCTCGTGAAGTCAGACACCTCCAGGCAGGCTCCAGCTCTCGTCTTCCCACTTTCCTCTTCCCTGAGCCAGCAGACCGCATCCAGAGGCTGCTGGGCCACTGTCTCCTCCAGCCAGTCCTGCTCCCGCCAGCACCCAGGTACTGCTCCAGGAGGGCTCGCTCTGGGTGCCTCCAGCGCCCGAGAGCTAAGAGGGATACACACGGCTCACGCCGCTGCCCTGGATCCCAGGTACTAAGCCGCCCGGAGGTCTGGCCAGCACTGATAACCAGAGAGGGCCACCCTGGGCTCGAGGGCCCCAGAGAGCAGCGGTGGCCGCCCCAGGCCAGTGACCCACGCTGGCATGGAGGAAGGCTCACTGGCTGGGGAAGAAGAAGCCGTCCATGCCAGCACGGGTCCTGCTGGCGGCTGCTGGCCTGAGCGTCATCACTCTGTGTGGTTTCTCAATCCCGATGAGTTTGCCATCTGGGGCAAACTGTGTTCCTGCTCTCACACACCCTGAGCCATGCTCTAGGGGAGGCTGTAGCCTTCCACTGTGGCCACAGGGCTGGTGACTCTCCGGCCAGTGGGCTGTGAGCATAAGGACATGTGTCCCTTGGGGGTGATAGCCAGCCAGTCAGCCTGGTTTTACCACACGCCCCGGCCATGGCCCTGGTGCCCTGGAGGGCGCTGGAGACACAGAGGGCAGCCCAGCTGGCCCACCGGGGACATGAATGGGGTTTCGTGGCCTCACCAGGACCACCCCGACTGACGCGCTCTCTGTGTGCGCCTGCCAGGGACCTGGAATCCAGGCAGTTGGATCCAGGCCTTAATTACAGCCACGAGCACTTCCTCGTCTGTTAAGAAAAGTCTGCAAACGTAATTACGTAACTGACAGAGGCGATAAAACCCAGAAGGAACAAAAACGATACCCATTTTTTAAAGGATTGGGTGAAATGAAATGTGTTTGTGTCTTTTATCATGATGGATGGAAATTAGATAGCAAAAAGGTTTACACAGGGAAATAAACAGATTCCCACTGCGAACCGAGATGATCAGCAAGGAGAAGGGAGCGGGCTTCCCAGCAAGTGGGACGGAGGGGCTCCCGCTGGCTCGGAGCCAGGATGGCCGGCGGCCTGGACCGGGGACGGCCCTGACCCTTCCTGGTGGACCAGGCAGCGCCACGGGCTGCCCTCTGCGACTGATGGGCGTGACCCCTGGTGCAGCGGGGACAAGGCCGTTTGCTTTAGGGTGTCAGACCCTTGAAAGGCGCAGAAAGACCCCTCGGGCAAGAGCCGGGTTCAGCCCAGGGACTCAGTCGTGGTGGGACTTGGACTCCAGGGGCTCACACAGGGCCAGGTTCAGGCCTGGGCTTGCCCGGGGAGGGGTCCCCACACTGGGGAGCCGGCCTTCCGCTGAGGGGAGAGGCAGAGCCGGCCGGGTCTCCTGACGGATCTGCGGGATGCTGGCGCAGGCGGGTGGAGCCTGGAGCCTCCCCTGGGGGCCCTGCTTTCCCAGGGGCTAAGGGCTGGGACCCTCACAGCAGCAGAAGGAGGGGCTGCAGCAGTCTGAGCAGTGCCCATAACTGCCGGTTGGAATCGTTGGGTGATCCCAGGCTTCGATTCTTACCTGTGCCCCGAATCAGAACCTCTGTCCCACGACATCAGGTGCCAAGGGGCTCTGGGCATGCCCGCTCCTGAGGCCCCGAGGTCTCCTCGCCGTCCGCACGGTCTCGTCCCCAGCACGTGGCACCCGTGCCACCCGTGCTACCCCACAGCAGCAGAGCTTGGCGGTCAGCAGACCAGGTTCAAGTCCGGGTCCCGCCCCACAGCAGCCGGGCAACCTCAGCCCTGAGCCCCATGGCTGGTGCCCGCGCCAGCCCCAGGAGGAGACCCACGGTGGAGGAGCCGCACGTGGGCCAACCCTGTTTCCATGAAGTGAAAACCTCTGTGCCCTGCGTCCTCCTAGTTCAGTCTCAGGAGGGTGGAGAAGCCATAGGCGAAGAAGCAGGCGCTGCCTTTTAGGGAGTGCGGAGACCCAACCGCACCTCTCGTCCTCCTGTGCACAGGCCAGGGCCACCATGCTTGCGAGCCTAGGAACCCAGGAATTCACCTGAAATCTGATCCATACCGAGGGGCGTCCTATAGGCAGCCGCTATCCTGAGGGGCTCCCAGCCCAGAGGGCCCTGGGGAGACCAGGCGCCACCCTTAGCACAGCAGGCGCTGGGCCGGGGCAGGAACCATTCTGCGTGGTTCCGCTGCTGACCCATGGACGGCGCTGCAGGGCGGGCTGGTCTTCAGGAGCCCAGACGTGGTGATGAGCACCTGTCAGTTCTGCCAGCTCCGCAGGGGTCTGACGCGCCGGGAAGACGAGGGATCATAACACTGTTTTAGAATTAGCCACCGGGACCCGTTCCTCCCCAGGTGCGGGAGGTGTCAGCATTAGCAGAATCCGCTTGTCAGGAGTGTAAATGCTGCGGCGGCCCCAGCCTCCTTCCTCCGACATCGCCAGCGCCTGGGCACAGCTCTGAGCCGCCCGTGGAAGCCGCAGGTCTGGGGCGGCCTCCGCTCAACGCAGCTCAGGAGGGGCTGTGCCTTCAGGGTGGTCATCTCTGGATGCTCAGCCTCGCTGGGGTCAGCCGGACACTGCTGCTCCTTGCTGGCTGTAGGGAGGAGAAAACGCAAGGGGGAGGGGCTGCTTGGATGAGGACAGGGCCTCAGACCTGCTCACCTGCCCTCCCCACCCCTCCCCGCCCCGTCCCGCCCCGCCCTGCCCTGCCCAGGGCAGCCTCAGCTTCAGACAGGCTGCGGAAGCTCCCACAGGGGTGGAGGACTGCAGGCCCCGTTCCCGCTCCACCATCCAGAGGTTCCCACCTGCCCGGGGCCCGGGGCAGAGGCATCCCCGCATGCGCTGCTCCTGGGGCAGGGAACGCGTTTGCAGGAAACCAAATGGTTTTCCGTGGCTTCGTGGCAGATGCCCGGTGCTTCCGGGGATTCTGTCCCAGTGCACACCTGTTCCCCTGCACCTCCTCGGCCCCTGCCCACGGAGGTCACAACAGCCCCACCTGGCTCAGCCATGGCCTCCTCCCCAGGGAGCTTCCCCAGCCGAGGCCCTGGGTTCCCACCGTCCCACGTGCTGATCCTTCCCCTCAACTCCCAGGGGCACCCACAGCCTTGGGCGCCCCTGTGGTCTGGAACCTGCACCAACTGGATCCCGCTCACTTGCCCAGCGTTTCCCCTCCTCGCAGCCAGCAGCCCACCCTGGGACACAGCCCCAGCAGGTCACTTCCCAGCAGGCAGCTGGCGGTGAGCCCCCATAAGGCCAGCTGACCAGATTCACTCTCCTGTGTCTTTGTCCTGGGGTCCCAGGGCCCAGGTCCCCACCAGGCCTGGGAAGTGCAGCAGGAGGCGGGGCACGGGCTCCCACTCTCCCATCAGTCACTTTTGCTCGGGGCCGTTGTCCATGGGGCAGTGCCCACCAGGGGAGAGGCCCAGGCTGCTCCCTGAAGGCCTCTTCCTGGAGGGACTGAACTCAAGGTGGGGACTCCGGGACACATCGCTAAGGGCAGGCCCAGTGCAGAACCGCTGGTCACCGACCACATGCCCAGGCCCCTGGCGTGCTGGTCCTTGGGGCCCTGAGGCTGCCCACAGCCCCAGACCCAGCCCCAGCCCCCACCCCAGCTCCTACCCCCCCTCCCCGGGCACTTCCTGGGCTCAGCAAGGCTTCAGCAGCGCCCTCCACTCCTGCCCTGGATCTCCCACCTTCCTGCGGGAGACCCATGGGCCCCCGAGCCGGTCCCGGCTGGTTTCCTGGCTTCCTCTCATGCTCCTGCACACACTGGGGTCTCCTCTCCACTCCCGCTCTCCAGTACCTGCCATGTCCTCTCAGTGCCTCCTGTGGCCAGAACATTCTGGTAAGCAAAGGCTGACTCAGCAAAGATGCAGCTTCTGAGTCTGAACTGAAATAAAACTGAATTAGGAAAGTATCGGGGCCGGCGCTGTGGCGTAGCCGGTAAAGCCGCCACCTGCAGTGCCCGCAGCCCACATGGGCACCAGTTCGAGTCCCGGCTGCTCCACTTCTGATCCAGCTCTCTGCTGTTGCCTGGGAAAGCAGTGGAGGATGGCCCAAGCCCTTGGGACCCTGCACCTGTGTGGAAGACCCGGAGGGGACTCCTGGCTCCTGGCTTCAGATCAGCGTAGTTCGGCCATTCCAGTCATTTGGGGGTTAAAACAGCAGATGGAAGACCTTTCTCTCTCTCTGCCTCTCCTCTTTGTGTAACTCTGACTTTCAAATAAATAATCTTTAAAAAGAAAGTATCCACTTGGGGATAGCTGGTTAAGTCCCTGTCTGCAGTGCCGCATCCCACATGGGTGCGGTTCTAGTCCCAGCTGCTCCACTTCCAATCCAGCTCTCTGCTGTGGCCTGGGAGAGCAGTGGAGGATGGCCCAAGTGTTCGGGTCCCTGCATCCACGTGGGAGACCCGGAGGAAGCTCCTGGCTCCTGGCTTCTGCCTGGCCCAGCTCTGGAAGCTGCAGCCGTTTGGGGAGTGAACCAGCAGATGGAAGACTCCTCTCTCTCTGTCTCCTTTCTCTATAACTCTGACTTTCGCATCAATAGATAAATAAATAAATAAAAAACAGGTATCCTCTCAAGACTTAGCCTCTGTCCCGGCTGTGAAGCGCCAGGACGAGGGGAAGATTTGTTCACAGTGAGCCGTAGCTCTTGCTGCTCCCGAGGAGCTCTGTGCACGGCTGATCCGAGGCCTTTAATTAGGCCGACGCCGCAGACGAGGGCGCATGGGCTGCTGGAGCCCTCGGCTGCTGGAGCCCTCGGCTGCTGGAGCTGACCGCTCGGCGCCACCGTGGCGTTTCTGAGAACAGAGTCTCGTTTGGTGATGCAGGCGGGGCTGAGAAAGAGACGCGGATGCTCTTCTCGTCCCACCCATCTTCCAGCTGACGGACGCATCTGCGCTGCCCGTGCTGTCTGAGGCACTGCTCTTGGGCTGGGAGAGGAGAGGAGAGAAAGACGAAGACGGAAAAGCACGCGTCTCATTTTGTGGGGGGTCACAGTGAACCTACAGTTGATTTTCTCCTCCAGTGCAATGCAGATTTCCAGATAATCAGGGTTTGCAGTCAAGAGTACTTCCTGCTTAACACTAGCTGCTGTTCAGAAAACGTCTCTGTTTCGGTGCTGGCAAACCGGAAAACTCGGTGGGCAGCGCTGAGAATCCCCGACGTCTCTGGGTCCCAGCGCCGTCAGCCGTAGTGACATCGGCGTCATCTTGATCGTGCTCATCCGTGAACGTTTGTCAGAGCTTATCCTGAGTCAGGTGTGACTGCTCGGAGCCCAGAGGCTGGAGGAGGAGTGAGATCCTGAGGAGCGACAGGGACCTGGAGGATGCCTGGGGCTCCAGGGAGAACAGGTGCGGACCCCAGGGGCACCTCCCATCTCAGATGCCAAAGCACTTCCCCGCCTGGCCCGTCCTCTTGGTCCTCCAGCTGTTTTGCGGTTGTTTGACCCCCGCGTGGGGCCCACGGTCTTACCTCCATCCTAACGCGTCAGCCTGAAAGCCGAGTGGTTCCCTCCGTCTGGGCAGTGTTGGCAGATTCCTGCCTGCCAGGGCCTGGACCGCGCAGCTGTCGCCAGAGTCATCGTCTGCAATGCGAATCTGGTCGTTCATTCTTGTGCTCCCTCCCCTGGGTACGCTCCGTGGTCTGTGGGTTACACGCAGGGACATCTGTGCGCACCAAAGGCACCTTGCTCCCCAACACCAGGTCCACCCCGCCTGGGCCCTGGCGGTCTGAGCGCCTCTGTGGTCTTGCTCTGTTCAAAGATTTATTTGTTTATTTGAAAAGCAGAATTACAGAGGAAGAGGGGGGGGGGGAGGTAGGTGAGGGAGAGGGAGAAGGAGAGAGGTTTTCCATCCTCTGGTTCACTCCGCAGATGGTCACAGCTAAGGCTGGGCCAAGCTGAAGCCAGGAGGGGGAACTCCACTGGGGTCGCCCACGTGTGGGTCCCTGTCAGAGCCCCAGGGCCATCAGCACCGGGCAGATGAGGCCCCTTACCCGAGGAGCAGATCCCAGGCCCCTGACGTTTCGACGCTGGAAGAATCCCATGCCTCCTCGTCTTGCCCAGCTCCGCTGCCTCTCAGGGTCCACTTCGGGGACAACCCCTCATCTGGGTGCTCGTCACTGTCCCGATACCTAGTCTAAAGGTCTCATTCATTATCGCCACGAGTACTGGCGAGGATCCCGCTCTGACGGGCTCTGGCTTCTCTGCTTAGCAGAGTCCTGACAGCAGCATGGAGGCCTGGGGAGGTCAAGCTCAGCGCAGCTTCCGCGTGTTCAGCCCACGGCCGGCACCTGCCGCTGTGACACCTCACGCTGCAGAGCCCTGCACACCAGCCCTGAGCCTTCCGGTCCCGGCCGCTGAAGGATGGGTCTCCCCGTCTCCGGGAGCACAGCTGGGCGCCCCTGCACACCACACGCCGTACTAGGAAAGGCACAGGGTCGACGCCGCTCAGAGAGAAGACGGTTCTCTCAGTTGTGACCGCAGGCTGAGAACGGGAACTGCTTGACGCTTGTTTCTGAGCTCAGCGCCATTTTCAGCACGCTCCGGTATTTACCACGAATCCCACCCATCGCCTCCACCGACCCATCGCCTCCACCGACCCATCGCCTCCACCGACCCATCGCCTCCACCGGTCTCAACAGCAGGAAGGAGCAAGCTCGGGGGCTCTTTCCAAAACGAAGGGGAAGGAGGCAGCGCCTGAGCCCCTGAGCTGTGGCTCCCCGGTCGGTAAATGACTGGTCCTCGTGGGCCACACGGAACCCCTGTGCCTCCGGAAGGACGTCGGCGCCTCACCTGGGGCCTTGGAAGCTTGGCAGGGAATGAGGACAGGGACACATGTTCACTCGGAACACACGTTCACCAGGCACATACACATTCACCGGGGACACACGTTCACCAGGGACACACATGTTCACCGGGGACACACGTTCACCAGGGACACACACGTTCACCAGGGACACATGTTCACTCGGAACACACGTTCACCAGGGACATACACATTCACCGGGGACACATGTTCACCAGGGACAAACATTCACCGGGGACACACATTCACTGGGGACACACGTTCAACAGGGACACACATGTTCACCGGGGACACACAGTCACCGGGAACACACAGTCACCGGGACACACGTTCACCGGGGACACACATTCACCAGGGATACACGTTCACCGGGGACACACGTTCACCGGGGACACACAGTCACCGGGGACACACATTCACCGGGGACACACACGTTCACCGGGGACACACATGTTCACCGGGGACACACATGTTCACCGGGGATACGCAGTCACCGGGGACACACATTCACCGGGGACACACAGTCACAGGGGACACATGTTCACCGGGGACACACAGTCACCGGGGACACACAGTCACCGGGGACACATGTTCACCGGGGACACACATGTTCACCAGGGACACACGTTCACCGGGGACACACATGTTCACCGGGGACACACATGTTCACTGGGTACAGAGCTCTGCAGGTGCTTACGGTTCTTGAAGCTGCAGCAGAGAGAAGTTAATGAGTTTGCAAGATGTATGAGTTTCAAAAATTCCTTTTATCAAAGAAAGCGACCCCTTTGCCCTCTCCATTGGCTGGGTAAAGGGAAGGATTCCTTCAGCGAGTGTTTGGTTTCAGGCCGTGACGGGATGACACGCACCGCTTCACACAGCCTGCGACTCCCCACCCTGAAGACGGTCCCTTTCTGTAACTTGGGCTCTAATTGACTGTAGTAGCTGCAGCCGGTTAGTGAGGGTGCGGCTGACGGCTCAGCATCTGCACATCGTGGGTGGTGATCGCGTCAGGTACTGGGCACTTCCACTGCCTTACACTCGGTCGATTCTTTCTGTCTGGAGCCTGCGAGTTCTTCTGGGGGGGGGGTCTTTATGAAATATGCACCCTCTTTCGGGCACGGCTCAGAGCCAGCATACATGGAGGTGTGCTCCACTCTTCTTCACTTTGATCTTGCATTGGAATAATCTTTGCTCTGCCCTGGAGAGAAATAGCCCAGAAAATGTGGAAGAGGTGCCCAGGGCACTGCCTTCGCGACAGACCCCTGGGCCACACCTCCGCTGAGGCTGAGTGTGTCACCAGTTTCCCCCTAAGCGCAGAACTCCTCAGATAAGCCTTTCTGTCCCGATGGGTGGCGCCGCTCTTATCCATAGTCTCTATGCACGCATCGCTTCTACTCCTTTCTGTGAGTGGAGCGGTGTTTCCCATACAGGACAGCCAGAACTGAGCCCCTGGCCACAAGTCCATGTGACAAGGTGCACTAGTCACGGAGTCTTGAGAGTCTGAGGGACACACAGCATTTAGGAACTTCCAGTGCCAGTAACGGCACGCAAACTAGAGAGGCAGCGAGCGCGTAACGAATAAGGTGGGAGAACCCCCGAATAGCCCGCCCAGCCTCTGGGTTGTTCTGGTAGCTACACCAGGTTCCTGTAGCCTGGACGTGAGACACTCGGTGTGAGCTCAGCGGTCAAACAGCTCAGCTCTCTGCATCCCGGCGCCCTCACCTCCCTCTGTATGGAAGTGCGTTTCCCATGTGTGACACCATGACAGTGATGGCATCATGGTGGCACCATGACAGTGACGGCATCGTGACACCATGACAGTGATGTCATCATGACACCATGACAGTGATGTCATCGTGACGCTGTGACAGTGATGTCATTGTGATGCCGTGACCGTGACGGCATCGTGACGGTGTGACAGTGATGTCATCGTGACGCCGTGACCGTGACGGCATCGTGACGGTGTTGCCGTGCAGGTGCAAGCCCTTCCAGAGGAGTCCACAGCAATGCCAGCTCGGAGGCGAGGTTTCCTCCGCTCGCTGTCGGGTATGGCCACAAGAACCGTGCGGTGAGTGACAGGTGTGCCCCACCACCCATGTCCCCTCAGTGTAGAGAAATCGCCCCCAGCTGTGTCGTTTTGCCTGAACAAATCATGGATTGAAAGGAAGCGCTGGCGAGACCACGAGGGCGGCCTGGCAATAGATGTATCTTCTCCAATAGGCAGACGGCGGGGCCTGGGTGACCCCTTTTCTTGGGGTTCAGGGACTGGAGCCCTTGGAGAAGAGCACAGGCCAGGCCACGCCTCACCCGAGGAGGCTGGCGTGGGGATGAAGACACAAATTCAGGTCCCGATTTTCCTTCCTGGTCTTTTTCTTCTTAAAATATTTATTTATTTTCTGAAAGAGTTACAGAGAGACAAGGAGAGACAGAGAGAGTGAGAGAGAGATGGAGAGACAGAGCGAGCGAGCGATCTTCCATCGGTTGGCTCACTCCCCAGATGGCCACAATGGCCAAGGCTGAGCCAGCCTGAAACCAGAAGCCAGGAGCTTCTTCCGGGTCCCCATGTGGGTGCAGGGACCGAAGCACTGCTTTCCCAGGTGCGTTAGCTGGGGGCTGGAATGGAAGTGGAGCAGCCGGGACATGAACTGGCGCCCACAGGGGATGCCGGCTCTGCAAGAGGTGGTTTCACCTGCTACACCACAGCGCCGGCCCCTCCGTCCTGGTGTTGACCCAGGTCTCTCCTCACCTGCCATGGAGAATGACCACCTGGGAAGCAGTGCCTGAAACTTCTGGATCCCCTCAATGGGAGGAGGCTGGGGCAGTGCCAGGGCAGCCTGCACACAAAGCTGAGACTGCTCAGGGAGCAGCGTCAGTGCAGTCCCCTCGCCAGGAGGGGACACCAGGGCTGGGCCCCCGCGGAGCCCTGTAACAGAGCTGTGGGAGGAGGAACACGGGCTGGGGGCCTTCCTTTCCTCCCGGCCCCTCGTGAGCCTGGCCGGAGTCTGCGTCCGTGAAAGCAGCTGAGACCCTGGGGAACACCCGTCATGTGCCCGTCCCGTGAGGCCTGGGCTCTGAAGTCAGAGCCGGGAGAGGACCGAGACGTGGACACGTGACCCGGCGTCTCCAGGCCCCACTGCTCACCCATCAGTGCTTAGCGTGGGGCCTGGCTAATCGGCTCTTGGGCCGCACCAGTTACGTGATCAGGCCGTGCGCAGGGTCTCTGGTTTGTTGGGGGGAGGGGACCACAGCGGGTCCCGCTGAGGGTGTGAGTGCGCACACGCGTACGTGCGTGTCTGGTTTCTGACACACGCTGGGGTTGGAGTCCTGATTTCGTCTCCAACAACACAGCAAGCTGTCCACTGTCCGTGTCCCCTTTTCCACCTCTGCAGAGTGGGGGAGCCACCTCCCTCCTCAGCGCCACTGAGAGACGCCGACGAGAGCCCACGCAAGGCTCCGCGGTGCTCGTCTGCAAACCACGCCCATCCGGAATGGGAATCAACATGCAGCATGGGCCGGGCACGCCCCCGCTCTGATTGCTGGATTTCCTGAGCTGTGAGCGCGAATCCTCCCGCGGTCCGTGAAGCAGGCGGCAGGTTCTGGGCGCCGTGCACACAGTCATCCTCCCCTCCCCCGCCTCTCTGGTGTGTGCCCCCATTGGCTGTGTCACAGGCTCACAGCCAGTCTATCTCACTCAATCCCTCCTTGTGCCTGGGGACTCGCTGGTACAGAGGGCTGAGCAGAATCAGCCCGAATTTGGCATCAGCATCGCCCTGGAGTGACAATGATCGTGGAGAGAGCCGGGGACCCTGTGCTTACAGAGGGTCCTGGGGGTCTTCCAGTCACCAGTCCCTGCTATGTGGGGAGCCCCGGACACCACAGGAGATGCCCCGGTCCCTCACGTCACAACACCAGCTGCTTTGACAGATGGCAGCCCCAGGAAGTGCAGGCCCCAGACCCCAGACCTCAGACCCCAGGCCCCAGGCCCAGACACAGACCCCAGGCTCCAGGCCCCAAACCTCAGACCCCAGGCTCCAGACCCAGACCCAGGCTCCAGGCCCCAGACCCCAGACCCCAGACCTCAGACCCCAGGCTCCAGACCCCAGACCCCAGGCCCCAGGCTCCAGACCCCAGACCCCAGGGCCCAGATCCAGACCCCAGGCCCCAGACCCCAGACCTCAGACCCCAGGCTCCAGACCCCAGACCCCAGGCTCCAGACCTCAGACCTCAGACCCCAGGCTCCAGACCCCAGGTCCCAGACCCCAGACCCAGACCCTAGGCTCCAGGCCCCAGACCCCAGACACAGACCTCAGACCCCAGGCTCCAGACCCAGACCCCAGACCTTAGACCCCAGACCCCAGATCTCAGACCCCAGGCTCCAGGCCCCAGACCCAGACCCCAGGCCCCAGGCTCCAGGCCCCAGACCCCAGACCCCAGACCTCAGACCCCAGGCTCCAGACCCAGACCCCAGGCTCCAGGCCCCAGATCCCAGGTTCCAGACCCCAGGCCCCAGATCCCACGCTCACACCCAGCTGTGGGCTCCAGGCTCTGAGTCGTGCCAGCAACTGCTTCAGTTCATCTCCTCCCTGTCGTCAGCGTCCTCCTCCCTACCCTGAGAGTAACTGAATCAGCACCATTGGCAGCCAGGAGACAGAAACCGCTGCTGCGCCTTCAGCTACAGAGTTTACAATGCAGACACACACACACACGCACTTGCACACGCACACACGCGCACATACACGCACACATGTATGCGCACATGCACACACGTGTATTCACACACGCCGCACACGCACGCACACGCGCACACACGCACTTGCACACGCACACACGCGCACATACACGCACGCACACGTATGCGCACATGCACACACGTGTATTCACACACGCCACACACGCATGCACACGCACACAGCAACCATGTGACCCTCGGCTCTGATGTGCTCAGGTGGCAGGAGTGGCTGCAGAAGCTGGGTGCCCTTCACCCCGTCATGAGCCCAGGCTCCTGTCCCGTGTGGCTATTTGACAGCTCTGCACAGAGGCAGGAGGGTCTCTGAGTGTCCCCTGCGTGTGGGTGGGTGGGGGTGGTAGTCACGCAGGGTGTGGAGGGGCTGGAGCCCTGAGGCAGGACTTTATCCACTCGGTCCCCTCTTGAGGCCAGCGTCCCTGTGAGGGCCCCGTGGGGATGGGAAGGGCAGAGGCCAGGGAGGCCCCAAGGTTGTGGCCACCCAGTCCCTCTGCTAAGGAGAAATGGGCCTGTGGTGCCCCCAGGAGCATGGAAGGCAGCTGCCAGGGCCCCAGGCGCAGGGCTGCCCCGGTGTCCTGCTGTGTCCCAGGGCTGCTCCCTGAGAAGACAGACTGTCCCAGGCCCAACAGGCCCAGCCCCACCCCGGGTCCGTGAGTTGGGAGCAGGCTGCCCTCGGACTCAGGGCAGGGGACCAGGCACCGGCCAGGTCACCCGAAGCAGCCGCTGTCAGGAACACAGGCCTGGCCCTGGGAGGGGGAGAGAGACGGCAGCCGGCCGGTGGCTGGACGGCCCGTGTGCACAGCACTGGGCTGGGGTGAGCCGGGGGCTGCTGTTCCCACGCAGCTGGAATGCTGTGCCCGGGGTGGGGGGTGAGGAATGGGCCCGTGTGGATTCTGGGATTTCATAATGGAGGCATGAGCCAGCCCTCAACCTAGACACCCACCCAAACAGCAGACTGGCCATGCGGCTAAGGGACGCGCAGCTCGGGATTCCCCGCCATCAGCATTGAAGCAACATCCATGGGGTCTGCGGCTGGGGACGAACAAGCCCCGCCCACGAGCGCCGCTTGCTGGGGGCGCTGAGCAGGTCCAGCCGTTCTGCTGCGCCCACCCCCCTCCAGAAAGTCCCACAGGCAGGGAAGGGCCGAGCTGGGGCCTGGCTGTCTCCCGCACCTCCCCCGCCCACCCCAGCCCTGCTGACTCCGCAGGAGGGCAGAAGTGGCCATTGAAACGGAAGTGGCAGGAGCTCCCACTCCGCATCACTCTCCCCGCGCAGCCCTCGGACGCACTTGGTGATGGACCAGCTAAAACCAGGTGGGGCTGAGGGAAGGGAGGGGGAGGCAGGCAGGACGGCACAGTGCGGACGCTGCAGCCCCAGAGCCCACCTTGCTGACCACAGGCCTGGTTTCTAACTCCGTGTTGCCTGGGTGTGGACGGGGCCGTTAGAGGCCACCACACACGGGCCTGGGCTCTCCCTCGTGGGCTCTCCACGGGGCCTCCCTCCTGGACGGCCACTGCCACGCAGGTGCACGAGTGCCTGTGTCTCCAGCTCCCTTGTGACCTGCTGGCACTGAACCCAGAGACGCCGGCTTCCTGATTGGGCCCCGGGGCTGGCACAGACGGGACGTCAGGGGCTCCAGGTGCCACACGGAGCTCGGGGCCGTGGCCCTCTGCCATCAGCTTGTGCCTCTCCAAGCAGGACCGACGTGAAGGACCCCAAAATTGGGAATCCAACGCTCTCGGGTGGTCGCCCAAAGACCCAAACTCCAGACCAAGTTGATGCAAGAGCAAGAGGATTTTATTAGGCGTTTGCGCAAACGGGCTCCCTCCCCCCAGCAAAGGCGAAGGGAAAAAGCCCCGAGCAGCAGCTTCAGGCCACCTTTAAATGCAAAAACCACAAGATTAACATATCTTTAGATAGGGAGGGGCTGTCTGTCCCTGTCCCAGGCAGGTGGGAGTTACAATAAGTTTCTTTTCTGGGGAAACCGAAACTGATGGAGAAAGTTAGCTGACCAGGGAGGGACATTTCTCAAGGTTAGGCATTTGGCTAGCAAAGTGATTGAGTACAGAAGCAAAGTTTGCAGTTAGCTCCCAGCTACAGCGGTTACTGAGCACACCAGAACACCGGGACAGGGGCTCCTTGGGTCTTTCAGATGGTGGCCACAGTGGGTGGCCTGGAGGTCACTGGAGCTTCTCCTATGGCCTCGGTCATCCTAGGTCAGCAAATAGTGCACCGGGGGTTAACACGGTGGCCTGACACGCCGGCATCCCATATGGGCGCTGGTTCAAGACCCAGCTGCCTCACTTCCTGTCCAGCTCTCTGCTGTGGCCTGGGAAAGCAGAAGAAGATGGCCCGAGTCCTTGGGTCCCTGCACCCACTTGGGAGACCTGGAGGAGGCTCCTGGCTCTTGGCTTTGGATGGAGCTCAGTTCCGGCTGTTGCGGCCAATTGGGGAGTGAACCATTGGATGGAAGACCTCTCTCTCTCTGCCTCTCCTCTGTGTAACTGACTTTCAGATAAATAAATAAATCTTTAAAAAAATAATGCTACATGAGAGCAGGGTCCTGGAGCTGAAAAAATTGGCGATGGCCGACTTTCCGGTAGCGGCTTTGACAAACATCACAGTTCTGGCTGTTGTTGCTACCAGGGGAATCCGGTAGTCCCATGTAAAGTTATAGCTTTGATAAATCTCAAATTATTACATAAGAAAACCAATTAAAAACAGAAAGAGTGGGGGAGGGGCTCTCCTGCAGCCTCTGATGCTGGCAGCCCCAGCTGTGCAAGCACACTGCCTGCTGTCCGTGTGAGCCGCGCACACACACACACACACACACACACACACACATTTCCTCCCTGGCAGGGGAGGGGATGCCGGGAGATCCCGCGTGGTGCTCGGGAACAAGCCGCACATCCCTGGGTCTGTGATAAATGCCCTCAATTTCCCCCTGGCCTCGTGCATCTCGCTGTAGGTGCCAAGTTCATAGGCCCCTGGAAGACGACCTGCAATTAACATCCACACCTGAGCCCCTGGGGGAGGTTATCTCCAGACACAGCTGCAGGAGGCGGTGGAAGTCAGAGTGCAGATGGTATCAGCTGAAATGCTCAGCCCAATTTCAGCTAAGTCAGCCCGGCTTCCGCAGAAAATCAAGAAGCAACTCGAAGGCAATAAAGAGTATCGCTGTCTATTTAACACTCGTTTCTACTTTTCTACTTACGAGTATTTGGGCCCAAGAATATTGCTTCTCATATCTGCCACTGATTAAATAAAGTGTTTTTTTTTTTTAGCATTTCAGATCCTTCTTTTGAAGCTGGTCTCTGGCTGAAGAGTGGCCGTGTTTACACAAAGTGGCATTTTTGTAGCTTGGTTCCAGAACTGGGCAGATGTCCTGTTCATATCAAGGACCAAGGAAACATTTGCATGTTGATTTCCGCAGAAATAGCATGGACCAAATCACAAGCTGTGTCTCACAGGATCCCAAAGACAGAAACCCTGGCCGCTCCCAGCCCCCTGTCTCTGCCTCTCTTCTGCCGTTCGTCAAGTTTGGCTCTTTCTGGGGTTAAAGGGAAAAAACACAGGATGGGTACGGAACGTTTTTCTGGGCCAGGGAGTGACAGAGCCACTCCTCTCCCCTTCCTTGGTCCCAGGAGGGCCGCGAGTCTGGGCATGAGGTCACAGACCGCTGTGAAATGTTTTGTCTCTGGTGCCCACGTCAGAGACGCCAGTGGGGTTGCTGCCCGCGCAGCAAAAGGGATTGGTTCTCTGCTCGCACGCCCAGATCATGAACAAGCGTTCCTGATGTGAGACAGGCGGCAGCAGTTAGGTCTGTGGAGCCAGGAGTCACTGCCTCCTCCCCGCCCTGCCCCATGCACCCCACTCCCTGTCAATCAGACGCAGCATCCGGGCCCTGGGCGCACAGGAGGTGGAAGGAGGTGGATGGTGGGAGAGCTCTCTCTAGGCCATGCGCATCCCGGAGAAGGGCCGCACCATCGTCCCCCTCCCGCCCTCCCCCCCTCAGGCAGACTTCACCATCACAGGCACTGTTTCCAGAGCTTCCGGTCTCCCAGTGTGCCGGCAACTCCGCCCACTCACGCTGGGCTTTTCTCGGTGTGGGGCAGCCCACACCTGCCCGGGGATGTATGCTTATTTCCCCACTGCCAGATAAGCTCTGCTCCTATCTGTACACGATGCCAGTCTTAGTATTTCTATCTCTGCGGGAGACAAGAACCTGGATTTAAAATTAGGGGCTGGTGTTGAGGGGTAGCAGGTAAAGCCACCACCTGTGATGCCAGCATCCCACACAGGTACCAGCGAGTGTCCTAGCTGCTCTGCTTCTGATCCAGCTCCCTGCTAATGGCCTGGGAGAAGCAATGCAAATGACCCAGGTGTTTGGATCCCTGCCACCCACGTGGAAGACCCAGATAAAGCTCCTGGCTCCTGGCTTTGGCCTGGCCCAACACAAGCCATTGCAGCCACTTGGGAGTGAACCAGCAAATGGAAGACCTCTCTCTCTCTCTCTAACTCTGAATTTCAAATAAATAAATAAAAATATTTTATTTTTTTATTTTTATTATTTTTTGACAGGCAGAGTGGACAGTGAGAGAGAAAGACAAAGAGAAAGGTCTTCATTTTCTGTTGGTTCACCCCTCAATGGCCGCTGCGGCCAGCGCACCGAGCTGATCCGAGGCCAGGAGCCAGGTGCTTCTCCTGGTCTCCCATGGGGTGCAGGACCCAAGCACTTGGGCCATCCTCCACTGCACTCCCGGGCCATAGCAGAGGGCTGGCCTGGAAGAGGGGCAACCGGGACAGAATCCGTTGCCCCGACCAGGACTAGAACCCGGGGTGCCAGCGCCACAGGCAGAGGATTAGCCTAGTGAGCCACGGTGCCAGCCATAAAAATATTTTAAGAGACTAAAAAAGTCATTGCCCACGTCATGCCCCTCCGTGTCGGGGCAGCGGAGAGATAAGGCCGCAGTCCATCACTGGTGACAGAGGCGCCGTGGTCAGCCTGGTGGGCTCAGGGCTTCCATGTGAATCTGCTCTGTGGGGATGCAACGGTTACAGCCGAGAAACAGGCCACAGGGCCTCACCCCTGCCCCCGCTGCTCCTCCCTCTGCTCCAGGGTGCTGGCGCTCTGCTCTCACTCTTCTGACCCTGGGACCCTCTCAGGGCCACTGTCCTCAGTCCTGTGTGTCACTTGGCAGCCCCTGGGGCTGCAGGCTCAAGTTCCCTAACCCCGGGACTCCTGGGAGGGGGCCCCTGGCCTGGTGCTCATCCTTGAAGCCACGTTGGGATCAAGTCCAACCTCGGCGGTCCCCATGGCCACAAAGATCCACAGAGCTGAGCCTCCCAGGCCTGGGGTGGGGATCAGCCCACACACAAGCCCAGGGAGGGGGCCGACAGCCCCTGTCTCTCACCGGCAATTCCAAAAGCGAAAAGCCCAACGCCTCCCTTTCCTTCACCTGCCCCGCACTGCCCTGGAAGCAAACCCCTGCAGATCCGCCTGAGCCGCCAGGGCCTTCACGTCCTTCTCAGAGAGAATTCCCCCGCGTTTCTCTGTGGGTGTCAGCGCCTGGGACTCCGAGTCACTTCCCGGATGCTACCTGGGCACAGCGTCCCACAGGACCCGCAGCTCCGTCCCGGCCTCTGCCGGCCGGAACGCCCAGAGGTCCAGCAGCTGATTCTTCGTTTGTTATGGGAGCGGTGCAGAGGCGATGCAAAAGTTGCCTTCAGTTTTTTGGTTAGAGAACGTTTTTCACAAGTTAACCCAAGATAAAGACAGCACAGCGCTCGCGTGGCAGGACTGAACACGACTGCTCTTGGGAGGAAGCAGGGCTTTGTGCCTGGCTCCTGGGAGGCGCCTGAAGCCCCCAGGCCTCAGTCCTTCCGCACATCTGGTCCCGGGGTGGGGAGAGCGCGGGCCTTTGGTGAGGGGTGAACGGCGGGTAATGATCGAGAAGCAGAGGGATGGGGGCAGGGCGGCGCGAGAGCAGAGGTGACAGATGCTGCTTTCGGTGGCTTAACAGCGGGGACCAATTTGCTGGGAGAAAATTAGTGGGTGATGTAGGACCAGCCTGCGACTCAGCGCTCGCTGACACGACTTCATCCTCCGTAAACATAAACCAAAGTTTCCGGAGCTCCAAATCACTTGTTTGACTTGCAACTTTCAATTTGACGCAAGTTTTTCATCACCTATTCATGGAAAAAGGAAAAAAGAACCCGCAGCCCTCAAGACACCCAAGGAAGTGAGAGGCCGGCTCACCCAGAGTCACTGTGGCGAGGCTGAGACCCCCCCGGTGCTGCACCTCAAGGAGGCATGGGGCGAGGTTGAGTCCCCTCCCCCCCTGTGCTGCAGTGGGAGGCGTGGGGTGAGGGCTGGCGCTCAGGGACTCTCATGTGGCCGGTGGGGAGACCGTCCCCTGTTCTGGATGGCAGATGCATGTTTTCAGAAAGTCTGGCTCACTGTGAAGAGGGGCGTGTGGGCCACGGTTGCACCGCGCACACTGCCGGGACGGCCCCAGGGAGCCGGCAGGGCTCAACACAGGGACAGCGTCGACCATCTCTTGCTTCTTACCTGCAGCCCTCACCTCCCCGCGGTTCCCGCTGGAGCGTGCCTGGCACAGTTGCACAGGTCACCGGGCAAGCAAGCATCCGCCAGACGCCAGGGGGGCTGGGTCCCAGGCCACGGAGCCTAGAGGGTGATTTTAGGATTTTCTGGAAACCCTTGCGGGAGGGCACTGAGTCAGCGAGCACCCCTCCCCCTCCGCTGCGCCTCTGGTCAGTCACCTGCTCCTGTCCCCCCACCTCCTGGCACAGCGCTGAGCAGTCCCCACGGCAGCCGCCCGGGGGACAGCAGGCACTGGGTTCTGGCCATGGGCACCGGCGTGCAGCATGGGGCCTTCCCTCTCCCAGTCTAAGATGTGTTCCGTTCACTGTAATTGCTTCTAAGGGAAACCCCAATGCCCTCTGTGAGCAGGGGGCTTCCCCACGTCCAGGACCCATCAAGTCTCCCGCGCACCCTCTGCCGCTCTGGGCCTGGTGCTCCCCTGGGCTGGGCTGGGATTTCCGGAGCAGGTGACAAGGCCTGCACTGGAGACAGGCCAGGCTGCAGCCGCACACGGAGAGAGTAAACGGTGGACCGAAGTCTCTGGACGCCGTGAGCAGGGCAGAGGCCCGCAGATGTCTGGGCAGTGGGGGAGGGGCGGCCCCACTCGTGGGGCTCAGGGGAACCTGGGCTCTTGGGGTGTCCTCACGCACACTCAGTGGGCTCAGGAGCTCAGCAGCCTGACAGGCAGCGCCCAGGTCTGCACCGGTAGGAGGAGCCCACTCTGCCTCCCACGGGGCTGGCTGGTGTTACCAGAGCACTGGGCGCACATCCTGGCACCCCTCGTCTCCCCGGGAGCACATCCACTGGGCTTCCCAAACAGAGGGCGCTGGTGGCCAGTCCCCAGCTCGGTGTCCGCCCTGTGCCCTCCCCGCTAGGAGTCATGGGGTGTTCCGGCCCCGCCTGGGCTCTGCTGGGGTTCTGAGACCCATGCACTGTCCACACTGAGGTTCCTGGGGCTTCCTCGCCCACCCGACAGCTGTGCAGCCGGGGGTCAGAGACAAGGTTGGGACCCCCTGCGAGGAAGGGGGCCATGGTGCTCCTGCACTCCTAGGGGCTTCCTTGTCCCAGCAGAGCAGAGTTTCCAGGATGCCAGACCCACCCTGTGCAGGCCATCCTGCCTCACCCCCAGTCCCCACCCTCACCCCCACCCCCACCCCGTGCAGGCCATCCTGTCCCTGGCCAGCCCCCAGCCCCTACCTGCTCCCCTGCCCCACCCCCAGCCCCAGCCCCCACCCCCACCCATGCAGGCCATCTTGTCCCTGGCCAGCCCCCAGCCCCCACCTGCTCCCCTGCCCCACCCCCACCCCCACCCCCACCCCCACCCCCACCCCCACGCCGTGCAGGCAGTCCTGTCCTTGGCCAGGCCCCTTCCTGGGAGCCCCCAGGACCCATGGCTGTGCAGTCTCTGGCAGAATCGGTGCGGGGTCCCCTCGCGAGGCCAGCAGAGATCCCTCTTAGAGCAGAAGTTAAGCTCTCGGAGCAAAGAGGTTTCTTTGATGGGCGGTTAGCTTTCTAAAGCGTTTTCTACAGCTTTCGTCCTCAGCGTGCGGCTTCTCAGAGGAGTTCCAGACTCCAGACAGCTCCGGCTCCCATCAAAAGGCGAGCCCGGGGCCCCGGGGCATGGCAGTCCCAGCAAAGGAGGGGCGCGGCCGCTCGGGGCCTGACTTAAGAAGCCTTCGAGGCTCTGTGTGCACATCAAAGCCCGGCCAAAGCAGTGAAGACACCTGCTCCCCGGCCGACACCCACAGAGCCGGTCTCGGGGGACGGAGGGCCTGTGGTAGCTGGAAAGCTCCTTAGCGCTCATGTGCAGCCAGGCTTAGAACCCTGCACGCTGTGAGACGCAGGCTGCGCTCCCGGGAGGGGTTCGCATGCACAGTGCAGGTGGTGGGGCAGCGGGAGGGAGAGCCCAGGTGGGCTTGGAGGCGGGGACCAGCCTGGGACTCTGCGGGCTCCTCGAGTGGTGCCCGGAGCCACACGCCACGGCAGAGACTGCGCTAGAGAGTGGCAAATGGTTGTGGCCACAGGGCGGAGTCCAAGGCATCACCGTGGCCAGTTTTCCCTGGGGGAGAAATTCTCGGTCCCCGTGCCAAGGCATGAGAGCCGGCTGCCGTGGACAGCAGGGCACGGACATCCAGACCCCTGGCTGAAGCAGGCGTGGACAAGCAGTCGTGGAGGGGTCAGGGTGCCAGCAGTGCTGTGTGAGCAGGGAGGGGACCGGTCTGAGGGAAGGGGGCCCCAGAGCCCCTGTGCAGCTTGCGGACCACCGGCCAGCTGCCAGCACTCGCCCTTCCTGACCTGGGACAGGGGAGGGCCGGTCTCACCCGTAGGTCCTGTCAAAAACGCAGATTCTGGGTCCAGAGGCAGGAATGGGGCTGGGAGGAGGCCCTTCTGCTGAGGTCCAAGTGCCTGCAGGACCCTGGCTGTCCCATCTGCTGCTGGGGACAGTCAGACAGCCGCCGCCTGGCCAGAGGATTGTTCTGTGGGGAAGCTTAGCTTACCGTGTGCACCTGTTCCTAGTCTTCCTGCCCGACAGAATTCACCAGGAGCCATGCAAACTCCATGTGTGCCGTGCGCACGCTTGCCCACGGCTGGCCCTGCGGCCCTACATGCACCCTGGCGCCTGTCCCCCCTCCACATGTTCTGGGGGACTCAGCTCACTCTGCCCTGTGGGAGCACAGGACACTGAGACATCTTGGGGCACCTGGGGGCGACCTGTGACTCCCGAGGGCTCAGCTTGGAGAGGTGCCTGCCCTCGCCTGCCCAGCTGCACCAGATGGTCCCACTGCAGGGCCAGCGCGGGTGGCTGAGCCGAGGACAGAGCTTCCCAGCAGGGGGGAAAGTCAAACCGTCCCGTCACCTCATCGCAGCGGCTCCTGCAATGAGAAGTCTGCTTCGCTCGTTCTCCTGGACTGGCAATGTCCCAGGAAGGCCCTTCCAGGCTGCCTGGGCTTTAGAGAGAGAGAATGACTTATTTCACATTTCCTGGAAAATACTTCATTTCTAAAAATGATTTATTTGTTTGAAAGGAAGAACCTCAGAGAGAGAGAAACAGAGAGAGAGAGAGGGAGAGAGAGGTCTTCCATCTGCTGGTTCACTCCCCAAATGGCCACATGGCCATAGCTGGGCCAGGCAGAAGCCAGGAGCTCCATCCTGGTCTCCCTGGGGGTGGCAGGGACCCAAGCGCTTGGGCCACTCTCTGCCTCCTTCCAGGGACATCAGCAAGAAGCTGGATCGTGAGCAGAGCAGCAGGGCCGGTACGAGATGCCGGTGTTGCCGGGGAGGCCTAACTCACCGCACCACTTTGCCAGCCCCGACCTGTGCTTCTCTCAACGCGATCCCAGATACCTGTCCATTTGCCAAATAGCCGGGATGCTGCGGTGCTATCCGCTCGGCGGCGGGAGCCTGGGCCCCTCCTCGTCTTCAGGGCTGCAGTGGGCCCTGCCTGTGGCTCCCCGTGATCCGCAGCCCCAGGCAGACCCGGCCGGCTGTGCTGCCTCTCTGTCTCCCCTGCACTGAGCTCTGAGCCCATGCCATGCACTGGATGGTGTCACCATCTATGCAGCCAGCGCTCGGGGACACCCAGCCCCACCACGCTGCGTCCCTCCGCCACTCCCACCCCAGGACCCGAGGCACCGGTCTCAGTGGCTGTGGCAGGAGCACAGCTTCTCCGGTCGGGCCGCGGGCAGCCGGGAAGCCCCGGGCTGCCTGTGTGGAGGCGGCTGCCCGCGGCCTTAGCTTTTGTTCTCTCTGCTTCTTCGTGCCCCTCTCCACATCTTCTTTCAGCAAGAAGCGCACAGCAGTCACCCTCAGGACCTGCGGGAGCGAGCGGGGGCTGAGCGCTTGCCTCTGGGAGCCAGATCAGAGGGAACAGGGAGGGGAGGGACCACGTGCGAGCGACCCCTGGGAGCTAAGAGGGATCCTCGGGGCTTCCCAGGGATCCGCTGGAGGGGAGGCGCTGGCTCCCAGTGCAGTGAGGTTTCCTGGTGAGGAGACCCAGGAGCAGCAGCAGAGGTAGATCCGGGGTGGGCAGGTCCGTCCACCAGGGATGCTGACCTGAGCCTGTCCAAGCCTCAAACTGGGTCTGTAGCACCTCTCGGGGTGCGGTGTCTCCTCTCTGGGTGCTGTGCCTCCTCTCTGGGTGCAGTGCCTCCTCTCTGGGTGCAGTGCCTCCACTCTGGGTGCGGTGTCTATCTAGGAGTGCGGTGTCTCCTCTCGGGGTGCGGTGTCTCCTCTCTGGGTGCTGTGTCTCCTCTCTGGGTGCAGTGCCTCCTCTCTGGGTGCAGTGCCTCCACTCTGGGTACGGTGTCTATCTAGGAGTGCGGTGTCTCCTCTCGGGGTGCGGTGTCTCCTCTCGGGATACGGTGCCTCCTCTCTGGGTGCAGTGTCTCCTCTCGGGGTACGGTGCCTCCTCTCGGGGTGCGGTGTCTCCTCTAGGGATGCGGTGCCTCCTCTTGGGGTGCAGTGTCTCCTCTCGGGGTGCCGTGTCTCCCTGGGGAAGCCACTCCTTCGGGCAACAGAAGCTGTTTTAGCAAGGGTGGCTAAAAACTCAGATTTTCATTATTTCTTAAAATGCATCAAGTGTGCTAAGAATGGATGATTTTCACACTTTTAAAAAGATTTGTTTATTTATTTGAAAGGCAGAGTGATGGGGGAGAGAGAGAGAGAGAATGACAGAGGGAGGGAGAGAGGGAGGGAGGGAGGGAGGATCTTCCTTCCAACTCCCCAATGCCCTACAGCACAGCAGGGGATGGGCCAGGCCAAACTGGAGCCAGGAGCTCCACATGAGTCTCCCAGGTGGGCGGCAGGGCCCGACCACTGGCCCGTCATGGCCTCTTCCCGGGTGGGTAGCAGGGAGCGGGATCAGAGGTGGGGGCAGGACTCCACCCCAGCCCCGCTGAGTTGGCACGCGGGCACACGGTGCAGGGTTGTGCACCACAGCACCTGCCCTGATCTGCAGTTTTTCCACACTGCTCGAGGCGGGCACAGTTATGAAAACGTAGCAGGAAAAGCCGCTGTATGCGGCACACGTGGTTTTATGGTTATGGAGCGAGGCGGGGTGAAGCAGACCCCTCCCGGCTGTAACATCGCAGATGCTCGTGCACAGCACCTGAGGCTTCTCCCATCAGGTCCTGGAAGTCAGCCTGGTCCAAAGGGTGGCTCCAGAGAGAGGTGGACGCTGGTGGCCTGCATTCCAGACTCGTCTCCGCCTCCCCTCCCCGGGCTGTGCCAGAGAGAGCATCAGCCGTCTTCCTGACCCTCCCTGAATCAGAGACACAAACCAGCCACTCTGCCCAGGCTCAGAGTCCTGAGCACGCCCTGAACCCTGCGAGCCGGTCTCCAGCAGGATTTGGGGGATTGGTGAGCGTAGGAGGCAGCTGTTTGCCCAGCAACTCCCGAGGCGCCCCTGCTCAGCGAGCATGAAGTGAGCTGAGTTTTATTTTACTGCCCAAATAGCTGTTTTCTGACACCGCGTCGGGGCTTGGTGATGTCTCAGCGCCGCGTCACAGTTGGTTAAGACAAACAGCAGAGGTGTTCGCCCTGCTCATCTTTTAAGCAACTGAGTGAGAAGGATGCCCGTGTCCTGGAGAAGCTCTTAAAACATCATTCCACAAAGCACGCTGGCTTTATGAAGCCATTCATTCCGTTAATTAAGTAACGGCCGTCTTTAGTCTCTAGCTGGCCAAGGCCGAGGTAGACAGTGGGGCCGAGAGCAATGGCAGATGGGGGGTGCTGTCCCCCGGGAGCCCACACCCCAGTGCACACTTCCACACGCGTGCATGGTGGAGGCAGGGAGCGGGGGGCCTTGAGGAACCCTCAGATGTCACCAGGAGCCCCCAGCCCCCAGACCCCGGGATGAGGTCATGCTCTGCTGAGGGCCGGCACCCACCTCCGAGCCGGAAAGGAGCCAGGCCTGGCGAGCTCTGCCAGCTGCCCACGTGCTTTCCGCCGGCTCCAGGCGGAGCCCCTGCCCTGGCGCAGCCTCAGGCGCCTGGCCCGCAGCTGGAGGCATCCAGGAGCCTCCCCAGTCTCCAAGTCCTGGGGACAGGACCGGCCTCGGAAGCGCTGCTCTCTCTGGCCGGCTGGAGTGGGAGCAGGTGGCCATCACGGGACCAGGGCGCCCTCAGGCCAGCGTGGCGACTGCCAGCTGTCCCTGCTCTGACATGCCCGGCCACACGCCCACGGCTCCATGGAAAGCAGTGCTCGGGCCTGTTCCGCCCCGAGAGCTTTCCCGCGCACTTGCTCACCTGCAGAGGCCACAGCAAGTGCAGGCGCTGCGGCCAGGGGGACTCCGAAGGGCAGGGCAGTGTGGGCGGTCAGCAAGGCGGGCTCCCCTCCTGGTCTCGGTCTGGCAGTGCCCACTTCCTGCTGGAGACGCCCTGCAGCCTGCCTGGCGGCTTCTCGCCCTGCCTCCTCTCTCCTCCCCACAGCCCTGCCCCTCATCCTGCCCACAGATGCGGCCCCAGTGCCGTCTCGGGCACGGCCACCATGGGCTGTCTAGCTGGCTCCTGGGCTCTCCGCTGCGGCACCTCACCACCCAGGCTCCCCCTGCACAGGGAGCTGGAACCCAGGGGCAGGGCACAGCAGGAGGGTCAGCAGCCATGGCCCCGACACTGCTGGGCCTGCAGGCCAAGGGAGCCCAAAGCCACCTCACGCGGCTTCTGGATGGGGGCACAGCCGTGCGCTGCCCTGCCCTGTGTGCTTGCTCGGTGACCTTGACCCCTGGGCGGGGGATGCACCCCGCTGGTGGAAACAAGAAACTGTAACAGCAGTAGGGGCAGGAGGTGAGCGTAAGGGGGTGACCAGGTGGCCAGGTGAGGGATGGCCAGGTGAGGGATGACCAGGTGAGGGATGACCAGGTGAGGGCAGGGAGGTGACCAGGTGAGGGCGAGGGATGACCAGGTGAGGGCAGGGAGGTGACCAGGTGAGGGCGAGGGATGACCAGGTGAGGGCAGGGAGGTGACCAGGTGGCCAGGTGAGGGCGAGGGGTGCTCCTCAGAGGCCACAGACTTGTCCCTGGGCTGGATCTGCTCCCAGGGCTGAAGCCTTGGCCCCTGGACAAGGACGCACATGTGTGTGTCAGGGTCACAGCCCTGGGTCCTGGACAAGGACGCACACGTGTGCCTCATGCTCCTAGCAATGCCTCCCCGAGCTCTCAGTCTCCAGCGAGTCCCATGTGTTGCGTGTGTCTTGTCCTTCCAACCTGGGCGCACAGCAGGTGCATCTGCTTGGTCTGCTTTGTTTGGGGTGGGCAGGGCATGTGTGCTGGGAGCCCCTGTGGGCACAGAGTTCCCTCCCTCAGCTCTCCGTACTGACGTCCACTTCACTCCGCGTCCTCCTGTGCGGTCACAAGGCACAGTCCTGGGGCAGGTGGGCAGTGACTCGGTGTGGGGGTCTCACCCCTCCTCTCTTCCCCTGTGACAGGAGCCACTGGACTGGGACCTTCTTCAGCCTCTCACCCTCGCAGGATGAAGGTGCCGCCCAGAACCCATCCGTGGGTCGATTGTCACAGGCTGTCACAGGCAGGGGCTCTGATGACAGGCAGTGTGCAGTCGGATGAGGAGCCGATGTGAGATACGCAGAGCCACCTTGCAGGGGGTGCTGTCAGTCCACCTGGACCCCGAGCAACTGTCACATGGATGAGTCGTGGCGACAAACAGCACCACAGATGAACTCAGTTCCAGGCACCCTCTCATCCTCATGGCCGGGGGAGAACAGTTTCATATGGCACAAGACCACCTGCCCTGGTACTGTCGGGACCCCAGTTCAAGTCCTGGCTGACCTGTTGTCGTCTGAGTTCGGCGCCCCAGTCCAGTCTTGCTTAGATGGCCAGCATGTCCCAGCAGCTGCCGTGGTCCAGGACGATCCCCGCGGTCCACCTGCTCTTCTCTGGGGGAGACTGGGCACCCAGGAGGCCAGCGGGCAGGGCAGGGCAGGCGGGGTGGACTTCAGTGCCGCCACCTGGCCTGGCCGGTCCATAAGCTGGGTGTGCCCTTGCGCGTCTTCATGCTGCTGTCCTCGCCGGCTGGCAGGCACGTAACCGGGTGTCCTGCTTCTGCGGAGTGGCCGTGGTGCCAGGCACAGTGCACGGGGGCTCTGGACAGTGACCCCAGCCCTCCCCGCGAGCATGGGGTGGGGGCTGGGCTCTGCGGACACAGCCCTGCAGGTGGCCTTGGCCGTGTGGGAAGGGCGCTCTGCGCACCTTAAACAGGTCTGCTCCTCGCTGCAGGACCGAGGTGCCCTGGGGTCTGTGTGAAGTCCCGGCCTCTGCTTTTCCTATGAGACCCTCATGGGTGGACTCCCAAGAAGCCCCGCCACCTGCCCAGCCCCCTGCAGCGCAGAGGGCGCCCCTGAAGTCCTCCCAGGAAGCGTGACCTGCCCACAGCCTGCCTCGTCCTTCCTGGGTTTCCTCTTGTGAGCCACCGTTGTTATTTCTGGATGACAGCGATGAGACTTCAGGTGGGGGCAGTGTCACGGTACATTTCTCCCGTTCCCTCCTGTGGCCAGGCTGAGGAAGACTTTGCAGAGTGGACAGGTCCGTGAGGTTCTACACACACACACACACACACACACACACACACACACGTGGACGGCCGTGCCTCCCCCCCCTCCTCGTCCCACCTGTGGTCAGCGCCTTCTCTCACCCCCGCCCCAGGACGTTGCGCTCAGGGACCCCACGGCACATGACCTCTGAGCCTGGCTCCTCCCACCAGAAGCGTGTTTCAGACGCGTCCCCAGCATCAGCAGCCAAGCCACGCCCCCAACGCCAATGGGTTCTGTGCGGCCGCTCACCTGCCCGGTCCTTCCCTGTTTGTGAGCGTTAAGACTCCGGCTGCTCCACATAGCACATGCAAGCTTTTCGTGAACATCAATTTTTGTTTTTCTTGAGTGAATGCCTAGCAGTGAACTGGAAGAAAACGGCGGAAAACAAGATCGGGTGTAGGCGCTGGCTTCTTGGATGAGACCCCCAGAGAGCAGGAATTTCTCAAAACATTAAACACAGGGGAGCTGCCACGTGACCGTGACTGGGCCTCACCAGCCTTCAACGTTCACTCAG
This sequence comes from Sylvilagus bachmani, assembly GCA_015711505.1. Taxonomy (NCBI): domain Eukaryota; kingdom Metazoa; phylum Chordata; class Mammalia; order Lagomorpha; family Leporidae; genus Sylvilagus; species Sylvilagus bachmani. Next base: position 71,714,627 of record CM027398.1, read on the forward strand.
CAGGACTGGAAAGGACACAGCCACAGAAGCCGTGCGTGGACGTTCACAGCCGAGCTGTTCGTAACGGCCGAGGTGTCTGCTGCCTGACCGACGACAGCAAGCAGGGGGTGATCGGCCGAGAGGGGGGGAAGTGCCCTGTGCGGCAAGCGCCGGCTGAGGACGTGTCAGGAGCGCAGAGACGCAGTGACCGCCCACAGGACCTCGGCGTCTGCCTGGGGTGGCAACTATCAGTGGCTCGTGAAGACGGTGCTGCAGCACTGTGACGCCGGGACCCCAAGCCCTGCCCTGGTCTCCAGACACCGCCTGCCCCCCATGGGCACCATGCACGCTGGGCCTCTCTCCCAGCCCTTGGTGCCTCCAGTGGATTCTGAGCCATGGAGTGTGCAGACGGTCACGTCTCCCACTCACCAGCCAGGCTCTAGCCCAGAGTGGACCTGAAGTAGCCGTGAGCTGCCTGGCAGTGGGGACGAGCTAAGAAATGGCACTGGGCAGTCATCCCTGTGTGTCCTCAGTCAAACAGAGACGCCACGGTGTCCTCGGTGACACAAACCCAGGGGCCGTGTCCGTGTCTGTGGCCTGTCGCCGGCCCTTGACTGCGACCCATGACTGAAGGGTGCTGACATCCCTCGGTTCACCACCCCTCGGCCTCGGGGTCCCTCCATGCTGTCTGACCCAGGCGACCTCCACAAAGCCTTTGTGGATGCCCTGCTGAGGGTCAGCCCGACATGGACCCTGTGCCCTCCCGGCCTCGAACTTGCCGCCCCCAGGCCGGGGCTGGACTTCCGTCCCTGTCCTCCCGACCTGACCCTCCGCTTGCAGATGGCTTCAGAAGTGAAGACTGAGCCCCCGTGTCATTTGGGGGATGCTCACGTTCATTTTACGATTTCATGAACCGGACCACATCCTCCCGCAGGAGGTGAGGCACAGGCTGGCCGGAGCCGCTGTCCACCGGAGTGCCAGGGCGGCACCTGGCACTCAGCAGCACTCACGCCGGGGCTGGCAGACGGGTGAATGTGCTAACAAGTTAGCAGGTGCATGAACACGGAAGCTGGATGTTAGCGGGGGTGAGGAGGGGACTTGAGGTTTCCTGTCGAGAACGCCTGAGCCCTCAACAGGGTCACCAGTGAGGCAGGTCCCAAGGCATCTGGGACTCCTAAGCGTGCAGGCATCAACAGCTGTTCCAGGGTGGGCTGTCACGGCGACCTGCAGCGTGGGAACAAAGCTGTGACCAGGGACAGGGCTTGGAAGTGATACGGAGTCTGCCCCCCGACCCCCGAGGCAGGCTGGAGGCTGGGAGGCCGTGGGTGGGAGGGCGAGAAGCCCGACTTCGCCACCTTGCTCTGTCCCTCCTGCTGTAACAGAATCCTGCAGCCTGGGCGATTCATAAATAATAGAATCACGCTGCTCATGGATCCGGAAGCCAAGCCGTCCAAGGTCAGGGGACCCGGGTGGGGGGCTCCCCCTGCCTTCACAAGCGCCCCTGTACCGCAGCTTCCTGTGGGGGCCGAGCCCAGGGTGAAGGGGGCAGACGCTGGTCCTCAGAGGTGGAAGGAGGGAGGGTGGCTCATGCCAGTGGGCCGTGGTATAAGGGCAGAGCCCTCGAGACCCACCTCCTCCTAAAGGCCCTGTGCTTAACACAGCAGCGCTGGGGCCAAAGCTCCACTCGGGCACAGACGTTCGCTCCATCGCGGCTGGGCTCTGGGGGTGTTTGACTCAGAAACAGGCCCCAGGGTAAGGAGGCCAGGGAGCCACCTCCTTCGCCTGTCCAGAGATAGCCCTGGGGAAGAACCGTCGCCCCACTGCAGGCCGCATGGGGGCTGGAGCAGGAGCCAGTGGGCGGGCCAGTGCGGCACCCACGGGTGTGGCAGGCCAGGCGGGGAGCCCGAAGGTCACTGCGGTCCCCCGTGTGTCTCACAGAGCCCCAGCCCGGCTCCTGTCGGAGGCCCTGGGACAGTCAGGAGATCCATAAGAAACTTCTCCCTTCTCTCCGCGTCGGCACGGACCGAGGCGCCGCCGCCGTGACGTGATGTATGGTCGGGATCAGCCGTGGGCCTGCACACTCCCGTGCAGCAAGGGCTTTTTTGATCAATTACAACGTTTCTGCAGCACCATAAAAATACTGTATCTCTCGCCATCGAGACTTTTCATCAAAATGTCACCGTTTATTTCATTTTTCTTCCATGTGGAGGCTATGTCTCTGCCTTCCTGATTTTTTTGCCAAATTCACATCATTTTTCCCCATTTCATGGTTAAGATGGCAGCTCCTTCAGCTGCAGCTCGGGGAGGGGATGCTTGCTGAATTAAACCCTGGTCCTTGATCTCCCAGACAGAATTAACTCTCTCCGGACGGGCAGCTGTCGCTGGAATGTCACTCACTTCGTTCAGCCCAGGGGCAGGTGGGCCACTGGCCGGTCTGCATGCCATCCTGACCTGCGTCCCCTGCCTTAGCCCAGCTCCTCAATAAATGACGGGTGGCCAAGGAAAAGCCAGCTGTCCAGTGCGAGAGTGAAGAAGGGGCCGCTGGCCAGGGACAGGGCATGGCTGGGGTGGAGGTCCCTGGGAGACGCTGAGCTCGGCAGGTGACACTGCCGGGAAGCGACTGCAAATCCAGCATCAGGAACAAGAGGGACCGCCCCCACCCTGCCCCACCCCGCCCCCACCCCGCCCCCACCCTGCCCCCACTGCTGCCGGCGGGGGAGGCTGTGACCCGGGTGACAGCGCTGGAAGCAAAGCCATCTGCGGCTGTTGGAGAGCAACGTGCAGAACCTGGGCCTGAGCGGCACCAACGACCCCTCCACCTGCCTCCCCAGCGTCCCAAACACCCTCATCATCCCACGTCCCCAGAACTCCAGCCCCTCCTCCCCTGCCTGCCCCACAGTCTGTGGGCGGCTTGAGCCCCTGGGAGGCACAGGGAGAATTCACCTTTGACCTCAGAGCATGCAAGCCTCTGGCTCCCAGCAGATCTGGAAGGGAACTGGGGTTCGTGCTCAATTTTCTCAGCACTGGCCTCAGGAGCCTCAATGTATCCGGGCCTCAGGCGCCTCACTGTATCCAGGCCTCAGGCGCCTCACTGTATCTGGGCCTCAGGCGCCTCACTGTATCCAGGCTTGGTGTTCTTTCAGAAGCAAAGGAGAAGACAGAAACTCCTGAGGTTGCACTGGGCACGCATCTGTGGGGCCGTCCTAGGAGCGACCTCTTTGCAATTGTGTTTTACAGAGGAGGTTACAGAGGCTTCAGTGTCTCCACAGCCAGCAGAGACCCAGCCTAGATGCAACTTGGGGACCCTGTGGACGCTGCGCCAGGATCACTGGGTCCCCCGGGGCTTGGCGGGGAGAGTCCCTTGCTGGGAGAGGTTCCAGAAACTCCGGAGAAGGGCTGTGATGGAGAGCTCACTGCCCAGCGAGTGAGGGCTGCTGGGCTCCCGGACAATTGCCAGCTGTTGACCCCAGGGCTCAGAGTGCAGCCCAATTCTCAGACGCTTCTCAGTGAGCGAGGTTGTGAGCTGAGGCGATGGCTGGGTGACGCCGGGAGACGCCGCCCCATGACGGATGGCCCTGGTCAATGTCCCCGCGCCAAGGGCAGTCAGGGCGGCTCCGGGCGGTCACTTGGCCACGGGTCCCAGTGGTTTCCCGGTGACTTCTCTTCCTTCCTTTCCCAATCCCACCCAGAGCAGGGCAGTTCCAGAACCGGCTGGAGCAGAATCGCTAAGCAGGTGGATGTGTTCCGCAATCGGCCCTGCGGCAGCCACCCGTCAGCTGTCTCGTGTTCTCCAGGGGCAGTGACCCATGATTGCAGTGGGAGCCTCTTGTTTCTCTTTCCTGGTTGATTTTTCAAAGACAGAGAGTTGACTTTTAGAATAGTTTTAAAGGCTTATTCGTTTGTTTGAATGTCAGAGTTATAGGGAGAGGGAGAGGGAGAGAGAGAGAGAGAGAGAGAGAGAGAGCGAGCTTCCATCCACTGGTTCACTCCCCAGATGACCACAACAGCAAGGACTGGGTCAGTTCAAAGCCAGGAGCTTCTTCCGGGTCTCCTACATGAGCGCAGAAGCCCAAGCATTTGGGCATCTCCCATTGCTTTCCCAGGCACATTAGCAGGGAGCTGGACTGGAAGTGGAGCAGCTGGGACACGAACCGGCACCCGTAAGGGTTGCTGGGGTCGCAGGTGGCAGGTTTACCTGCTGGCCACAGTGCCAGCCCCTAGAATACTTTCAGGCGACGTGAGAAGGTGGAGTGTGGGGTTCTCACAGCCGACCCCTTGCACCAGTCTGATGCACCTGCCACAGTCGAGGAGAAGGCACCGTCAGACCGCTCGTAGCAGTGCCCCTGCTTCGACCCCATGTCCAGGGATTCTGACGTCCTCTGCTCGCCCCAGGACCCCCTCCAGGGCCCCGTTTTTCATTTTGTCACCTGCCCCCTCTGCTTCTCTCAACTGCCAGTGTCTCAGCCTTCCTCTGTCTCTGACCTTGACAGTCTCAGAGAGCACTGGTCTGCCCCTTGATTGGAGATTGCCTGGGAATTTAGTTTTTTTTCTTATTTGAGAGAGGGAGGTGGAGATCTCCCACCTCTGTTCCCCTCTCCAGGTGCCTGCAGCTGTCAGGGCTGGCAGAGGCTGAGGCTGGGAGCCAGGAACTCGATCCGGATCTCCCATGCGGGTGGCAGGAATGCAACTACTTGAGCCGTCATTGCTGCCTCTCAGAGTCAGCATTAGCAGGGAGCCGGAGCCGGAGCCGGAGCCGGAGCCAGAAGTGACTCGCAGAGGCTCTGAAAGGGGCAGCCTGAATGCCTGCCTGGCCGGGGAACTTCTGAATGCATTAGCTCATGTGCCCTCCGGGGAGGAACCCAGGGATAGTCATTTCACCAGGACACACCAAGAGCACACACAACTAACCCGGTTTATGCTGTGTGGACCTTAGTCCCCTGGCGCAGGGCACGTTTGTCAGTTTTTCCACCTTCAAGTTGTCACTCAGGCACACAGGGGGTCAGCATCGTGACACAGCAGGTAAAGCTGCCACCTGTTTCACTGGCATCCAATATGGGTGCCGATTCACATCCCGGCTGCTCCACTTCCAATCCAGCTCCCTGCTAATGGCCTGGAAATGGTAGCAGCATATGGCCCAAGTTCTCATGCCCCTGCACAAACATGGGAGGCCCAGATGAGGCTCCTGGCTCCTGCCTTTGGCTTGGCCCAGCTCTGGTCATTGTGGCCAACTGGGGAGTGAATCACCGGATGGAAGATCTCTGTCTCTTCCTCTTTCTCTGTAGTTCTTTCAATAAATAAATAAATAAATAAATCTTAGAAAGAAAAAAGCACACTTGGGAAGGAAGTTGTGATTGGCAGCCCAGGAAGTGGGGAGTCAGGCAGAGGCGGAGGGGACGCAACGACGAACAGGGAAGGGCTTTCAGGGCAGTGGCCTCGACCCAGGAGCAGTGGCCCCCAGCAGCCAGGGGGCAGCCTCCCACGGCCATCCCCCAGCAGCCAGGGGGCAGCCTCCCAAGGCCATCCCCCAGCAGCCAGGGGGCAGCCTCCCAAGGCCATCCCCCAGCAGCCAGGGGGCAGCCTCCCAAGGCCATCCCCCAGCAGCCAGGGGGCAGCATCCCAAGGCCATGCCCCAGCAGCCAGGGGACAGCCTCCCATGACCATCCCCCAGCAGCCAGGGGCAGCCTCCCACGGCCATGCCCCAGCAGCCAGGGGACAGCCTCCCACGGCCATCTCCCAGCAGCCAGGGGGCAGCCTCCCACGGCCATCCCCCAGCAGCCAGGGGACATCTTCCCATGGCTATCCCCCAGCAGCCAGGGGCAGCCTCCCATGACCACCCCCAGCAGTCAGGGGGCAGCCTCCCACGGCCATCCCTCCATTGGCCAGGGGGCAGCCTCTCATTGCCACCTGCTGCTGGCCTGTCAACCCCCACCCCAGCAGTGAGAAGCCAGGCCCCGCCTCCTGCCATTCAGTCACTCCACTGCCCTGTTGCCACAGGCCCTCCTCTGTGAAAAACCCTACCAGGTGCGGGTGGGCTCCGGGGCCGTTCCTTGTTCTCAGGGTCCCACTGGTGCCTGTATTTCCAAAGCTGCTCCCGTCAGCCCTCCCTGCCCCAGTGGTGGGGCTGCCGCATGTATTTTTAATACAGATATTATCTTATCACCATCTGCTTTCTTCCTGGTATCCCCTGACCTCCTAAATAAATTTTAATGGGTTTTGGCAAGTGCATAATGTCACGTATGACTCTTCCTTATTTTTAAGTTTTAAATTTACTTGGAGTCAGAGTTACAGGGTGACAGAGAGAGAGAGAGAGAGAGAGAGAGAGAGAGATCATTTGTCTGTTGGTTCACTCCCCAGATGACCACAATGGCTGGGGCTGGGCCAGTCTGAAGCCAGGAGCATCATTTGGGTCTCCCAGGTGGGTGCAGAGGCCCAAAGGCTTGGCCCATTCTGTGTTGCTTTCCCAGGCCAATAGCAGGGAGCTGGATAGGAAGTGGAGCAGCTGGGACTCAAACCAGTGCCTGTATGGGTACCAGCTTCACCCTCTATGCCACAGCGCTGGCCCCACGTACGACTCTCATAGCTTGTGTTGAATGCACTTACCACCTAGAAATCCCTGTGCTGGGTCTTGCCCTCCTCAGAACCCTGACTACCACATTTTTTTGTTTTCTGTCTCTGTAGCTTTGCCTCCTGCAGGATGCCGTCTAAGGGACCAGGCAGCACGTGGCCTGTTCACCTTGGTGTCTTTCACTCAGTCTCCTCACATCTGCCCACACTGTGACAGCACCTGCATGTCCGAGTGTGATGCACCCCTGCACGCGTATCCGCTCACCGCTGAAGGACATCAGGCGGCTTCCAGTCTGGGACGATCCGAACTCGGCACTGTCAGCACCCACATTCAGCGCTCTGTTTACTCACAAGTTCTGGGATCAGCTGGCTGGGCAGTGGGGCGCGTGGTTGCCGGCTCCTGGGGTCCGGCTGGGTTTTGCATTGGGAACACAGCGGATGTCCTCCCTCGCATCCCCGCCAACCTCGGGCGGCTCCTGACCCTCCACGTGTGCACCAGCACTTGGTATTGGTGGCCGGGGATGTTCACTCTGATGCTGACATCCTGCCCCCACGCTGCTTTAGTGAGGTGTCTGGCTCTGATGCTGCTGTTTTACACGCACACTCGTTTTCTCTTATTAAAGATTTTTATTGATTTATTTGAAAGTCAGAGCTATGTAGAGAGATGGCGGAGAGAAGGAAGGCAGAGGGCTTCCATCTGATGGTTCACTCCCCAAATGGCCTCAACGACTGGAGAGGGGCTGACCAGAAGCCAGGAGCCAGGGGCTTCTTCCATGTCTCTCATGCAGGTGCAGGGGCCCAAGGACTTGGCCATCGTCTACTGCCCTCCCTGGCTGTTAGCAGGGAGCTGGCCTGGAAGTGGGGCAGCCGGGCTTGAACTGAAGCCTGTAAGGGGAGCCGGCATTGTAGGAGCTTCCTCCAGGTCTCCCATGCAGGTGCAGGGGCCCAAAGACTTGGGCCATCTTCCACTGCTTTCCCAGGCCACGGCAGGGAGCTGGATCATAAGTGGAGCAGCCGGGACTTGAACTGGTGTTGCAGGTGGCAGCTATACCTGCTACACCAGTGCTGACCCCTGGGCTACACGCTCAGATCTCACACTGCCAGGGTTTAGCCTGGCTGGCTCTGGGGTACACACCAGCACCCTCTCTGAAGGGACTTCAAAGAGTGGCAGCTCACTCCCCACCCCCTCTTCCTGCAGGTCTCTCTGCCTTTGGAAGCCGGGGCGCCCTCACTTGCTCCTCCAGCCCCTGCCTCAAACCTCTTCTAGGGTACACGTCACCTGGGCACCCACTTGTCGCCAGCCCAGCTCACCAATCGCCCTGCGCTTGTCAGGAAGAGTGACTTTGTCCTGTTTAGTTCTGTGTCCCTAGGAAGAGCAAGGGCTGGCACAGAGCTCAGATTCACTGCCCTCTGCACACCTCCAGAGCTTCTAGGAATCGAGGGTCCCTGTCTCAGGCTTCCAGACCCCAGCGAGCAGTGAAGAAGCCAGCACTCGCACCGAGAGCCCCGCACCTGCCGTGTGCTGCCTCCCCCTGCATCTGGAGAGAAACTCCTCCTTTCACTCCACCTTGCAAATCCCACCTTGCAAATCCCAACGCGGCACCAGCACCATGCCGAGACGGGACTCGGGAAACCCAAGTCATCGCTGCTCTGTAGAAGGAGTGGCACGGACGGGAGGCTGCAGGACACCAGGACATCCCTGCCACTTCTCTGAAGCTAAGACCTGGTCCCCAGTTGGTCTCTGCCAAAATGCACACAATGATGGATCCAGCAGAGCCTGGCGCATTGGCTCCTTTGAGCTGCTCTCTCTCCAGCAGGTTTTCTCCACCCACCCCGCCCCACAGAGGGAAGTGCGGGTTGGAACTGGCTCCCTTTCATGTAAGTGCGTGGTTAACTGCGAGTGTTTCACTTTGAAAGTTCCTATTGAAAGACAGGTGTGGGACGGGCAGATTTTGCAGGGAGTAACCCACACTGCTGTTTTCAGGAGAAGCAGTGAGCATCTCCCGCTGCCTTCGAGAACACAGTCATTGTCACAAAGAGGAGGAGGAGCTCCCTGCCATGGCTCCCCCCCCTCCCCGGTCGGGTCCCGGGTCCAGGCAGCTGTGTCTATCACCGGCTAAGGGCTGGAGGTGGGGCGAACAGCAGCACTGATGCCCGGAAGTGAGCACAGAAGGTGCCAGCTTCCTGGGGGAAAGATTCCCTGGGCAACCCCGCGGTCAGCAGCTGGACTCTGACTTGAGAAACCTCCCCGGGACGCAGGCTCTGCACTGCTCCCCAGGTAGGCAACCGGGGTGTGGATGCGCGGGCACGAAAGCAGAGCAGAAGATCCCTGTGGAGGCCACGGTGGGCCAGGGCCTCGTGGGGAAGAGGAGGGACAGAGCCAGGGCGCAGCAGACACCTGGGGGTTTCTTCGCGGAGACCCCATCTTGGCTCACAGATGTCCTTGGCTATCACGTGTGCTATGTGACTTCCATCCGTGGCGTATGCTGGACTCGACAGGGAGCAGTCCTGGGATCGCTTCTCGCTGCTCTAACAGCAGAGCCGGGCTGCCTGCCCGGGACTGTTGGTTCTGAAGGTAGCAGTTACACACCGGCCTGGTCTCTGTCTCTGGGGTCCTTGCCGAGGGAGCCCCAGCGATGGGGGCGGGGGCCTCTGTGGCCACGCAGTCTCTCCTGAAACCACCACGATGCGCCCAGTGACTGACACTTCCCGGAGGCCCCGCCTGGGAGCATCACAATGGATTCGTCTCCCCCTTTGGGTGCCGCTAGCGCAGTCCCTGAGTGACCTCAGGAGACAAGTACTCCACCCGCGGGGCTCCCGCCGTTCTCCTCCCCTGGCCTGCGAGGAGGTGGTGCCATTGGCCCTCATGGTCTCCCAGCACAGCCTGTGTGTCCAGAGCTGCTTCGTGGGAGCCGCCCATGCACGAAGTCTGACAGCCATGAACTCTGCGCTCGGCACCTGCCAGGCTTTCTGCGGGTCAGCCCGTGCACGCGCACAAGGACTTTATCTGAGACATGTACAGGGAAGCGGGGAAACAGGCTCGCGTGCACGTGTGGATTATCACTAGGCTAATCCTCCGCCTTGCGGTGCCGGCACACCGGGTTCTAGTCCCAGTCGGGGCACTGGATTCTGTCCCGGTTGCCCCTCTTCCAGGCCGGCTCTCTGCTGTGGCCCGGGAGTGCAGTGGAGGATGGCCCAAGTGCTTGGGCCCTGCACCCCATGGGAGACCAGGAGAAGCACCTGGCTCCTGGCTTCGGATCAGCGTGATGCGCTGGGCCGCGGTGGCCATTGGAGGGTGAACCAACCGCAAAGGAAGACCTTTCTCTCTGTCTCTCTCTCTCACTGTCCACTCTGCCTGTCAAAAAAAAAAAAAAAAAAAAGAAGAAGAAGAAGAAAGAAATGCAAGCAGGACTTGGAGGGAAAGACGCTGTTCTGACAGTGAGTGATGGGGTGGGTGTCTGGAGTGGGGGCGCCTTGAGCTGGGCTTGTTGTCATGGGAGGCAAATCACATCAGACCTCCCCCTAGAGGCCCCTGGTTAGTGAGCCGTTCTGGGCTCTGGGAGCCTCCTTCCCACCCCACCATGCGCAGAGACACGAGCCCAGCAGCGCAGAGGCATGAGCCCCTGGCAGGCTGGTTCCTCCACCCACACAGCACACAGCTTCCCTGCCTCCTGCCCAGGCCTCGGCAGCCTGTTCCCACACCTGATGGGTTCCCTCGCCCCTTCCGATTCCTGGGACGTGCGGTGAGGGACGCGGCGTCTTTCCCACCTTGCATGTGGGGACCCCACTGCCAAAAACCAAGTGCGTCCCAGAGAGCTAAACACGGTCGGCATGGATAACACACAGGCCCCTCTACGCTCTGCATGGGTCACATGCAAGCCTCATGCTCCGCCTGGTGTCACACACATGCCCCCCCATGCTCCACCTGGGGTCACATGCAGGCCCCCCCACGCTCCACCTGGGGTCACACGCAGGCCCCCCCACATTCCACCTGGGGCCACATGCAGGCCCCCCCACGCTCCACCTAGGATCACACGCAGGCCCCCCCACACTCCACCTGGGGTCACACACAGGCCCCCCACACTCCTCCTGGGGTCACACGCAGGCCCCCCACGCTCCTCCTGGGAAGCCTGTGCAGGCAGAAGCGCTCCTCTACGTGGTGCTTGGGAACCTGGACTTTCAGGCCCCTTCGAGCATCCCTCAGCACCTTCCTCCTTGTCTCTCAGGGTAGGAAGAAAACCCGAGGGCCGGCACGGCACCGCCTCCTGACCCAGGCCGCCCTGCTCTCCTCTAACTCTGCGCCCAGGGACGTGTCCTCGGGAAGCCAGAGGCGCTGTCACGGGCAGAGGAGATGTTCACTGAGCTCAGACTCCAGCACAGCCAGGATGGGGGGGGGGGTCACGGGAGCATCAGGGTGAGGCCAGCGGTGGCTGAGCCATGACTGGGAGGACTCCCCAGGAGTGGACTCCCGCTGAGTGGCCCAGTAGGACTCCCTCCGAGGGCAGGCCGAGGTACTGGAGAGCGGGGCGGGGTGGGGGAGGGATTTGGTCGGATTTGAGTGTGGTTGGGTGTGGGGTGTGAGCCGGGCAGGACTCTTGCTGAGCATGGGCTGGGCGGGCCAAGGGCAGGGCCAGGGTGAGGCTGAGGGGCCTGTCTCAAGTCCGCTGGAGCAGAGTCTGTCGTGAAGAAGCCAAAGCAGAGGCACCAGCAGCGAGGGAGCCTCTGGGCCAGCAGGGGCCAGGGCTGTGGGCGACGCGCAGGCAGCCTGCAGCTTGGAGGCCGCAGTGAGGGTGAGGAGCTCTCTCCAGCAAGGCCGTCCCGCTGCTGCCCCTCCGCTGAGCCCCAGGGGACCCAGCTCCCAGCGGCGGCTTTGGCTGTGTGGTTTAACCGAGAAGATGGTTTTCTCTGCTGAAGCTCCTTCCAGACACGGGGCTGCCGTGACGAGCGCGTTCCTCCCACAGGCAAGGCCGGGAAGCATTTGGAGAATATAAAGAGGTTGCTTAGCCATGGGAGTCAGCCCCCCGCTGAGCCCCTCAGGGCCCCCAGCTCCCTCCTCTTCCCGGCTGGGGAGCAGCCCTGGGCACTGCGGCCGCCACCATCTGCCGGGCGCTGTCTCCTGCATTTGATGGGCATCAGAGAGATCCGGGATTTGCTAAACTGGAGACGGCGGTTCCCGCCCCGGAAGGTTCTGACCCAGCCCGTGTGGGAGAGGCCCCAGAATTTGCCTTTATAACAAGTGCACATGTGCACCTGCTGCTGATGGGGGTGGGGGGGCTTCCCCTGTGAGCGCCCTCGGCCTGGGCCATCAGCTCCCTGCCCCTCCCAGTGTGTGACAGCCTGGCCTTAGCACAGAGGACAAACAATGTCATCTACCCAATCTGCCTGGGGTAGAAAAACCAGACCAAGACACAAGACCCCGTGTGACGGCCCTGCCGGAGTCCCGTCTCTGCTTCCATCCAAGACCCGAGGGGTTAACAGTTTCACTGCGAGTGACAGGACTGGGATGTTTTCAAGAGGCCACTGAAACCAGTGTTTGCCCTTGAAAACCTGATGAAAGCTATGACTCACCCCCACTCAGAAACACCGCACACATACACACACACTCACACATACACACACACTCACACACACAGACACACACTCAAACACACTCATACACACAGAGACACACACACTCATACACACTCACACTCATACACACTCACACACACTCTCACACACACTCAAACACACACACATACACTCACACTCACACACACACTCACACAGGCTCAGGCTCAGGTTTCTGGGCCTTAAATCTCCCCGAGCTTGCGACCCTGCGGTGAGAGCCCACGATGTTCTAAAACAAGGAAGAGAGAGGAGATTTAAGCAGGTCGCCGAGATGAAAATGCGACGCTGATTCGCAAGGGCATTTATCTCGGAGGCCTTTTGAGCAGGGCAAGGCTGTTGGAAGGATCGCGCCTTTGCTGTGACCTGGGAATCTAACGCGTTCATGACGCCCCTCACAACACGGGAACACGGGCCCACACAGAGGCGCGATGGAGTGCGGAGGCCGCCGCGTTCCTGAATGAGCTCTCCCCCTACACTGGAAACAGGGGCCCCGGGAAAGCAGCCCGGCGACACCACCCCCACCCGGGCCACGTCCGCCTGCCTGGAGCAGCCTGGTCACTCCTGCGTGGACGTGAGACAGACAGCAGCTCGTCAGAACAGGTCCGAGGCAAACACCCAGCTCTGTGTCAGGAGCCACGCTCCCTTCCAGTGTGGACCAGGGCCAAGGCTCCCTCCTAGGGTTCCTGTGAACATTGCTGAGTGGAGCAAAACTCACCCGACCCAACGACGGGCATACAGTAGGTGTCACTAGATCCAATGATGCGCATACAGCAGGTGCACGATGCTTGCCCATCCCTGTCCCCTGAGCTCCTTTCCTTCCCCGGCTGTGCCTCCAACTTCCGAGTGAGGGTGAAGGCACCTCTCCAGCAGCAGACGGAGGCCAGGAGCCCATCACAGAGCCGTCAGCCGCCGCGTCCTGGCGCTCACATGAAAATATTTCTGTTCGGTTGCGTTCTCGGCGCCAGAGGCACATGCAGCTGACATGTCTGCGGAACAACATATGCACGGAGCGGCGACACTTGAGGGAACTCTGCCGTAAGTGTTTTGTGCTTGGTTGCTGGACAGGGTGGATCGTCCCATCTGCTGTGTCAGCTGCCGCCGCGAGGGGACGCATGTGGTGGGGGGCTACACCCCCACAGCCCCCCCCCACCCCGCGCACGTGCAGGGCACAGTGGGCGGCTCTCTCTGCATTTCAGAGCAAGTCCCAAAGGTCTCCTGGCCTCTGGCAGACTGGAGCGGTGGCAGAGGGGCCCACAGCTAATTCCTGCTCCAAGAACTGAGAGACAGAAAGGCGAGCTTAGAAGCTACTTCCTGTTAGCCCCTTCCAGGGCTGAGACACGGCCTGACCCCATGGTCCCACGGTCTCACTGATGTGGAAGGACAAGATCAAGGTCGACAGAAGAGCCGTGAGTGCCGCGATCGGTCCCCGGCAGCCCTCATGCTGCCCCCAGGGACCCCTCCCCACTCGCGATTCCACTGCACGCGGCCCCTCCCCCGGCTTCCCCTCAGACCCGTCAGGAGCAGAGACCGAGAACAAGAGGGGGTCCGCTGTTGGCTGGACCCCGTGCGACCATGGACACGGTGGAGAAGACCGTGCCGGGCTGTGGCTCCGGCCCTGAGGCTGGCACTGGAATTGTGGCGGATCCTCCGGGCCTGTGTACTGGGCAGCTGGAGCCCAGGCCGCGAGGGTGCCTGGGGCGGTGGCTTTCACCCCACCTCCACTCTGACCTGTGAGGCCACCCAGCGACCCCCCACCCAGCGCCCAGGACTCAGGGGAGCTGAGGGAGTGGAGGCCCTGCAGGCCCTAGGGGTGCTGCTGCCCCGCACCCACCTCCAGCTCACCCGGGACCTCCTGCGGTCGGCTCTGGCCGGAGCCACTCGGGCGTGCAGCTTGCGAGGTAGCCTTGGCTCAGAATCTCGCCTTGGCCCAGCCTGGCCAGGAACAAGACGGCTCTGCACACGCAGGGCTGGGGTCTGAGTGCCCATGAGCCGAAAGCGGTTTGCACACCACGGAGAACCTCGACTCGTTTTATAGCGCATCACCAATTAGTCGCACTGTGGGAAATCCTGCTTACAGAAACAATCTCAATGAAAAAAATCACAATTTTTAGTAATAGACAGTTAAATAAGTGAGTAAAATATTATGAAACCACCAGACTGTCTTGACTGCAATGAGCGATACTTTGAACACTCCCAGTGCAGTGTGAACACGGTTTCCTACGCCACATGAACTCAGTTCTACAGAAAACGACTTCAATACAGCGAGACAGGGCACCTGCTCCCCAGTGATGCTGGCGGAGGCCCTGCCTCTCCCCACACTCCCAAGGCCACTGCCGTCCACGCCGAGAGCCCAGGAGGCTGCCCAGGGCCTGCAGCTGGGGCACGGCCAGAGCCTGGCAGAAGCACCACGCTCTACAGGCCTCCCGGCGGCTCGGCACGGGCAGGTGGGGGCAGATCCGCACCTCCCGGAGGAGACGCCCCCTGGAGGGCCCTGCTGGGGGCAGGTGGGGGCTGCTGTCAGAGTGCTGGCTCCAGGGAAGGCTGAGAAGGGGGCTTGGACACCTGTGGGGCAGAAGTGGAGGCTTAGGCCGGCTGTGGTCTGAGGGTCCCCTCAGCTTGTGCACTGGGAACTTAGTGCCCAAGTTCAGAGGACAATGGTATCGGGAGCTGGTCACCTTTGGGAGGTGGCCAGGCCCAGACGGGTCCCCATGTGTGGCTGCACTGCAAGAGGCGAGGCGTGGGTCGGCTCCTCCTCCTCAGCATGGCCGCCGACGCCCCACCGCTTAGGGGGCAAGAAGCCCGCACCAGCTTCCATCAGGAGCCAAATAAACTCTCCTGCTCTTTTTTTAAAGAAGATTGAATTATCTATGTTATTTAGTTGAAAGGCAGAGTGACACAAAGTGAGAGAGGGAGAGAGAGAGAGAGAGATCTTCCATCTGCTGGTTCACTCCCCAAATGGCCACAAGGACCGGAGCTGGGCCCATCAGAAGCCAGGAGCCAGGAGCTTCCTCCAGGTCTCCCCTGTGGCTGCAGGGCCCAAGCCGTTGGATCTTCTTCTGCTGCTCTCCCAGGTGCATTAGCAGGAGCTGGATCAGCAGCAGCCGGGACTTGAACTGGCGGTCACAGGGGATGTGGGTGTTGCAGGCGGCTTCACCCACTGTGCCACAGCAACAGCCCCAGGGGCAAAGTCTTGGAAAGAGACAGAGAAGGGATGGAAATGGAGGGGTGCAGAGGTCTGGGAGTGAGGCGGTGACGCCCGTGAGCGGGGTCCAGCACACGCCGCACGTTCAGCACTCAGCACTGCCCTCCAGACGCAGCCTCCCGGGATGACGAGGGCCCACAGGAAACTGGGCGGGCTCCATGCCCTCCGTGCATGGCCTAGTGGACCCGCCAGACCCTAAGGAGACAGAAAACTGCCCAGGCCCTGCAGCAAGGGGACCAGGATCCTAACAGGGAGACCATGGGGCTGGCACGGGACCCACAGCCACCAGTGGGACTTCTTTTTGCAGAAAGGTTGAGGACGCAGCCCTGGGGGCCACAGATCTTGCATCTGGCCGCGCCTCCCTGTGTGAGCCGCCTCCCGGGAACCACGGTGGCTTCGGGGAGAATCAGAGTGGCAGAAGGCCAGGTGTGCATCTGTAGACCTCAGCCTGAACAGAGTGGGGACATGGACACAGGAGGGGACGGCAGTGTCAGGCTGTGGGAAAAAACTAAAGAAATAAAACAAGTGGGAAGAGGCAACAGCGGAAGCTGGGGGAGGGACGAAAGCTCACGGAGGGACGGGGGGACGAGGTCAAAGCCATTGCATCAGAGTCGGCACGGAAGCAGCTGCGGCCTGTGCAGGCGCGGGGGGGGCGGGGGGCACCCAGGGCCGGGGCTGGGCACAGGCGGTTAAGCCGCAGCTTCTGACTCCAGCATCACACGGGGTTCAAGGCCCAGCTGCTAACCTTCTGCTCCAGCCCCGGCTGACATGCTGGGGAGGGCAGGGGGTGCCCAGGTACCCCGGCCCCTGCACCCCGTAGGAGGCCTGGACGGAATCCCAGCCCCTGCTGACGTGCTGGGGAGGGCAGGGGGTGCCCAGGTAGCCGGGCCCCTGCACCCCGTGGGAGGCCTGGATGGAATCCCAGCCCCCTGCTGACGTGCTGGGGAGGGCAGGGGGTGCCCAGGTAGCCGGGCCCCTGCACCCCGTGGGAGGCCTGGATGGAATCCCAGCCCCTGCTTTGGCCTGGCCCAGCCCCAGCTGTTGCAGCCATTTGGGGCAGTGAAACAGTGGATGGAATGAGTCTCTCTCTCTCTCTCTCTTTCTCTCTCTCTCTCTCGCTCTACTTTTCAAATAAATAAATGTTTAAGTCTTTTAAAAAGGGGTTAGCTTAAAATAATCACTGTCTTAAATGCCAAAAATATATATTTTAAGTGAAAAAGAAAAGCAAGCACACACTGAAAGATACGTAGTAAATACACCCTCAAATAGTACAATATTAATATTTCAGAGACAAGAACAAACATGCCAATCATCCTAGAAAATATATTAGGCTGATTTCACCATCTGAAAGAAGACTTGCAAACTGACGATGAGAAAAGCGTCCAATTCTGTGTGTAAAAAGGCAAGTAGAGAGAGACAGAACAGCAGGGGCCGCGATCCTGATATCTCACAAGGTGTAATTCAGCCCATTCCCCACTAAACTGAACATCACAGGAGGAACATTCTGGAATATAAAGGCCAGTGTTCAACCTGAAGCCACACAGGTACAAATGCACCTGCTCCAAGGAGCCCAGCGACCACCTTCTGAATGTGTGTGTGCACGTGTGATGTGTGTGCAAACATGTGATGTGTGTGTGATGTGTGTGCACGTGTCTCCGTGTGTATGCATGAGTGCATGTGTGCATGTGTGTTTTCCGTGTGGTGCATGTGTCTGTGTGTGTGGTGTACAGACACGTAGAGACAACTCATACACGGAACATTTATTCTGAGATAAGTGGATGAAAATGCAAGGGAAATACAGAAGGAGAACACATCTCACCAGAACTCAGGGAATTCCTTCAGGTGCTCGGCCACGAGTCAGCGGGGAGTGTGTGGGCGGAGACCTCGTGACAACATGCCTCATGGAGCGGGGAAGCAGTCGGGGGCGTCCCTGGCGGCCCCTGCCCTGGCAGCCTTGGGCCTCCACACAGACAAGCTCTTTGCGGGAGGGAAGCGCAGTGCAAACTTGCAGGAGGACTCCTGAGAAATACTGGGCTGAATCAGGACCCCGCGGCCTGCGGAACCCGGGGGAAGCAGGTGGGAAGAAATCCACGGTCTCAGAGGCAAACAGAAGTCACAGCAAAAGTCAACTCTCAAGGCCAAAGGCAATCAGAAGACAGTTTAACAAAGGAAGGAAACAAGAAAGAGAAAAGCGTGAGTAGGGACCGGGGCTGAGGCGTAACAGGTTAATCCTCCGCCTGAGGCAGCCGGCATCCCACATGGGCGCTGGTTCGAGTCCCGGCTGCTCCTCTTCTGATCCAGCTCTCTGCTACGGTCTGGGGAAGCAGTGGAAGATGGCCCAAGCCCTTGGGCCGCTGTGCCCACATGGGAGACCTGCATGAGCTCCTGGCCCCTGGCTTCAGATCGGCGCAGCTCCGGCCATTGCAGCCATTTGGGGAGTGAACCAGCAGATGGAAGACCTCTCTCTCTCTCTCTCTCTCTCTCTCTCTCTCTCTCTCTCTTTCTTTCCCCCCCCTCCCCCTCTCTCTGTCTGTAACTGTCTCTCAAATAAATAAGTAAATCTTTTTAAAAAAGTATCAGTAAAGTAGGTAGGAAACAAAAAATGTAGAATATATAAATAAATGAAAATGCTAGTTCTTTGACAAGAAGAGACAGATAAACCAACTACATAAATACATTTTCGAAATGAGAAAGCAAAACTATGTAAGATAATAAAAGGCAGAATAATCGTTGAAACCTTCGCTTTAAACAGATCGCACAGAGCTCTTGGCAGGGCTCTGTGCAAGTACATTTGAAAAACTTGAATGGAAAATAAAATTTGCCAAAATAGACCCAGAGAAGAATCGATTAAACAAGTTAGCATCTACTAACGCCACCAACAAACCGCGCACAGCAGAACCAGCAGGCTCGAGGTGGTGCCGTGGGAGAATCCTTCACACCCTTCAATGAGCAGACAGGAGAAGGGCTCTTCCGGGTGCCCTGGCGGGGGACGCAGCGGTGCTGTGTGCGCCTGTTAAAACCAGCGCAGGAGGAGAGAGAGACGATGCCCCGAGTAGCGACACGAAGCACAAGCAGATGCAAACGCTCCACTGATAAGCAGTGTGTGTTGGTGATGGAGGAATTCGACAACGTAATGAAGATGCCAACTCACGAAGCCGCTCTGTGATTCTGCAGATTTAGGGAGGTAAAGAGGACAGCCCCAGCTTGTCTCCACAGAGCCTCCCCTCCCCGTCACACACCCGGAAAAACGAGTCTGCACTTCCTTTACCGAGCACAACCCAGGCCGAGCCCATGGGGGACGCCCAAGGCACTCCCGCGGCCAGGAAGAGCCCACCGCTTCCAGTGCCGCTGGACCCGCCGCCGGGGCACTGGCCCATGCGTGCAGCCGGGGAAACAACGGGGAGCAAACCCCTCTCCACTGTGCTTGGAACACACAGGAAGGTCGGCGACGGGGCCAGCCCAGTGCTGAGGCTCTAAGGTCCACACGCAGAACCCAGAAGCTTCGCTATCAAGTAGTTACGGAAACCACAAGAAAGAAGCTTACGTTCGTGGGACGAGTGGTCACAGGAAGTGGGTGACAGCCGTAAGGAAGATATTGGACAGTCCCCCAGGAAGTCGCAAGGGCAGACTGGGGCCGTGGCAAGCGTCAGCTGGGGGCTGGGCTTTAGGTGGGCAGTGAAGATGCCCACGTGAGTGCCCGGGTTCAAATCCCAGCTCCGGCTCCTGCAGGCCCTGCGAGGCAGCTGGCAGTGGCTCAGGGAACGGAGCTCTCAGCACCCACACGACAGACCTGCCCCGCTGCAGCCAGCCCAGGCCCCGGCACTGTGGGCGTCTGGGGGTGAACCGGCAGTGGGAGCAGCCTCTCCCCCTCCCTCCCGCCAAGACATAAATCACAAAACCTTTTCAACATGAGAAGGAAGCACCAGCCACGTGCTTGTAGCAGATTTCGTCTGTTTGTTTTGTTCTCGGAGTTGGATAAGCTGTTTCGAAGTGTGTGTGAGAAGGTGAACAAGTGATAACAGCCTGGGACACGTGGACAGCAGCAGCCGGGACCCAGCTGTGCCGGACGCCAGGAGAGACGGGGGCCCCTCCACGGTGGACACCCCAAGGCGGGGCTGCCAGGAGCCCCCTCTCTGCACACAACAGGAGCTGACGCCACGACCTCTGACCTCCGACCTCCACAAAGCCGACCCCCAGGCCCAGCAGAGCTGCATCCCTCTCCAGGAGTTTACCCTAGGCATAACTTACCAAATACAAAAGGACCTGTAGCCAGGGTGACCCACAGCGCCTCCTGTGGCTGGCCGGGCAGGTGCACCTCTCAGGGAGTGTGGCACAGAGGCTCTGCTCTGTGGCCTGGGGTTTCCAGGATGGATTTCCTATGAGAAAGCCAGGCCCCCGAGCAGCCGGAGGGCCCCTGGTCTGGTCCCAGGAGGCCGGAGGATACGGAGCCTAGCACAGAGGACCCATGGACCCGTTCACAGCCGACAGGAGCTAGTCTGATGCCCTCACAAGCAGCGTGTGCCATGCACTAAATGGCCACCTTGTGCCCCGTGACCACACACAATCGTCGTCTCCAATTACCAATGACACAAGGGCTGTCGTTTGCACAGAGTTCAGTCACCGCTTGGGACGCCTGCATCCCATGCCCGAGTGTCCGGTCCAGGTCCCAGCTGTGGCACTTCCGAGCCAGCTTCCTGCTCATGGGCACCCGGGAGCTTGGGCCTCTGCCGCCCACACGGGGACCCGGATGGAGGTCCTGACTTCAGCCTGGCCCAGCCTAGAGAGGGAACATTCTCTCTTCTGCAGTCTCACCGTCTCTTTTCTGTGTCTCTCTGCCTTTCAGAAAAAGGAAAATAAAGAAAAACTTAGATGGTGAAAAATAAATTAAAAACACATAAACTGCATGGAAGCCCACAACTGCCCCTGGCAGGCGGTGCCGGGCGGAGACCTCACGGCCCTGCGGCCTGGCCGGGAAGCAGGCTGTCCCCGTGGAAGGGAGATGCACCCGCAGTGGGGCGGGGAGCTGGGTGTGTGGATCAAAGCCCGCTCTTCTAGAGAACACCTGAGCTCTGGTGCCTGCACAGGCCTGGGGCTGAGGTGGGGTGGGAGGCGGAGGGGCTGTACACTTGCCAGGGGCAGGGACAGGGACTGCCCAGCAGCGAAGGTGTGGGGCCAGCACGGGCCGCCCGGCAGAGGGAAGCGGCCAGGGCCCAGCCACCATCCCGGGAAGCAGCCAGGGTGGAGCCAAGCGCACAGCGGCCACACTGCAGCTGGCTCAGCCAGGACCTTGCACACAAGCTGCGCACTCCCGGATGAGCGAGCAGCTTCCAGTGCCCCGCGGTTTTCCGACAGCAGAGAAGCTGCGGGACGTCTCCCCGTCCGACTCGCACCACGGTCACAGGGCGGACAGAGGGAAGGACGTGCTGTCACTGAGGAAGCTCGCAACGTGCGGCCAGCAGCCAGCCAGAAAGCTGAGACCTCGTGCCCCGTGGCAAAGGGTCTGGGTGCCAGCCAGGCCCTGGTTCCTGCCTCCAGCTGGCTAGTAACGCAAGGCTCAGAAAGGAGGGGCAGTAGTGGTGATGGCTCAGGTCCCCGGGTCCCTGCCTCGCCTACGGGAGACCTGGCTGGAACTCCCGGTCCTGCATCAGCCAGACCCGGCCCCAGCCTTTGCCAGGAATTTGGGGAGAGATGGCAGTGCATGGGGCTCTCCCTCCGTTTGCCTCTCTGCCTCTGTCTCCCTCCGCCCCTCCCACACAGTTATAAGGGCAAAAAAGACAAATGAATTCAGACAAGTGAACGAGAGACAAACCCAGCAGGGCAGCCCCTGTGCGATGGCTCACGCGGATTCTCTGGAACCGCGGTGTCATTCGTGCCGGACGAGAGCAGGCGAAGCCGGGGGAACAGCTCACGGAGGGGACGAGGAAGATTGACAGCTGGATTCCGCCCCGGGACGCGGAGGATGATGACTTTAAATAAAAGCTGTAAAGAACATTACAGAGGCAATAAGGGAAAATGTGATACCGGCCGCGCATTAGGTGATAGTGTGGGATCAAGATTGAATTTCTCAAGCACGGTAGCACCGCGGGGTTGTCTGGGAGAAAGTCCTTGTTCTTAGGAGGAAACCATAAAGTGCGGGAGGTAATGTGATGTGGGGCCTAAGTGCTACACTTCACTTGTTCGGAAAATAATACATTTATATAAGTAATAAATAATAATGGCAATTATGTATGTGTAAAAAAAGAAGAGGGGGTTCCTAACCCGGTGGAATAGCAAGACCGGCAGGGCCTGGGACTGTGGAGCAGCCTGCTAAGCTGCCACCCACCCCAGCATCCTGCAGCGAGCCCTGGTTCAAGTCCCAGCTGCTCCACTTCTCATCAGATCCTTGCTAACGCATTTGGAAAAGCAGTGGAGGGTGGCCAAAGTACCTGGGCCCCTGCACTCGCTGTGGAGACCCGGATGTTGCAGCCACTTGGGGAGTGAACCAGCAGATGGAAGATTTCTCTCTGTCTCTCCCTCTCTCTGTTGCTCTGCCTTTCAAATAAATAAATCTTTTTTTTAAGTTTCTGGATTCATGTTAATTGTGTGTCATTGTACTGTTTTTTTTTTAAAGATTTTCTATAGATTTGAAAATTTCTAAGTAAAAACAATTGGAATTAAGAGAGAGAGAGGACACAGAGACAGAGAGAGAGACAGAGACAGAGAGATATATAGAGAGATACAGAGAGACAGAGAGACACAGAGACATAGAGAGATAGAGATATAGAGACATAGAGACACAGAGAGACAGAGACAGAGATAGAGAGACACAGAGAGAGAGAGACAGAGAGACAGAGAGAGATCCTCCACCCTCTGGTGCACTCCTCAAATGGCCGCGAGGGTTAGGGCTGCGCCAGGCCAAGGCCAGGAGGCAGGAATTCCATCCAGGTTTCCTTTGGGGGTGGTTCTTCGGGAGACGAAGTTGGCCACCTGCAGGGATTGGCAGTGGCTGTGGCCACCCTGTCCGTGGCCAGCTTCTGTGAGACTCTCTGTGGGGATGCCGCAGGCTTTACTACCTGGGGGGCCCTCTTGGAAGCCGCCCCCACACTGCTACCCTGGGACACCAGGGACACAGCTGTGCCACTGCTCACTTAGGTGGGGAGTGTGTCAGTTACAGCCCATCCTGCTGCCATTGTCGGGCACGAGTCCAGGGCTCTTGCTCCGTGTTGGAATCCACATACCCTGTGGCCGTGCGTAAGGACCCCACTCTGTAGGCTTCCCGGGGAACCTGCAACGTGCTGTAAAGCTGAGCTCAGGCTCGGGAACCATGGCTGAGTCAGCACAGCCTCCGTTCACTCCACCAAGTGCAGAAACCCCTTCGCCTCAGGGCAATGGGCAAAAGGAAAAGCAGGTGCAGCAGACCCGTGTCCAGCAGGACCAGAACCACCCGTGTCCAGCAGGACAGAGCCACCCGTGTCCAGCAGGACCAGAGCCACC
>CM027398.1:71737954-71763928 GCA_015711505.1 Sylvilagus bachmani
CATCCTGGGGTCAGTGTGACGTCCACCCTGGGACAGCCATCCTGGGGTCAGTGTGACGTCCACCCTGGGACAGTCATCCTGGGGTCAGTGTGACGTCTACCCTGGGACAGCCATCCTGGGGTAAGTGTGACGTCCACCCTAGGACAGTCATCCTGGGTCAGTTGTGACGTCCACCCTGGGACAGCCATCCTGGGGTCAGCTGTGACATCCACCCTGGACAGCCATCCTGGGGTCAGTGTGACGTCCACCCTGGGACAGCCATCCTGGGGTCAGTGTAATGTCCACTGGGACAGCCACCTTGGGGTCAGCTGTGACGTCCACCCTGGGACAGCCACCCTGGGGTCAGTGTGACGTCCACCCTGGGACAGCCACCCTGGGGTCAGTGTGACATCCACCCTGGGACAGCCACCCTGGGGTCAGCTGCAATGTCCACCCTGGGACAGCCATCCTGGAGTCAATGTGACTTCCACCCTAGGATGGCCACCGCGGGGTACAGTCTGACAGATAGATTTTCTTAACACACAACTTCTGTCTTCAGGAATCTCACATCCACGAGCGCTGTTGGGGGAGGGGGGAGGTGACCCAGGCTCCACCAGGGCCGTGCTCCAACCTACTGAGACCATGGTCAAATGCAGCCATGTCACAGGGTACGTGGGACCCTCTGGAACAATGCCCAGGTCCCTGTGCCCACGTGGCTGTCTAGACGTCTGTCTGTCCAACCGTCCACCTCTGGCCCGTGCTCTCCACTCCACATCTGAGCTCCTATGCACTTTGGGGGTCCTGGGGACAGCCATGGGGGTCTCACTTGTATACCCAGAGCTGCCTCAATAGGGTCTCCCGTATGTGGCTAATTCTAACCCAAACACAAGTTACTGCGGAGCTAATGTGCTGACCAAAGTCGAATATCAAGCAACCTGCCGTTCCCCTCTCACTTCCGATTTCTAAATAGAGACAGGAACCCCGGAGTGTGCTGTGTGCCTGAAGCTGGAGGTGATGGCTCTGGTCTCCTGTCTGCGAGACCCTGCAGACAGGCGTCACGGTCACCCTAACCTGCACCTGCTGACGACAACGCGCGTGGATCCAGGCTCCCCTCACAATTCGCTCCTGTCCTTGGCCACAGGGCCAGCAGGGCCAGCAGGGGCAGCTTGCCCTCGAGTGCCTCCATGGAAACTCGTGCCCATGCGACTCTCGCCGCGTTGTGAGATTCAGGTCGTGTCAGAGACACAGACTCTCCAGGGGCTGCCCACTGGCCCCTGCACGGCGTCCCCTCCCGGCCCCCTGCCCTTCCTGCCGTATCTGTCTCCGCCAGAGCGAGGGAGGTGACTCCCTGGTGCACAAGGGCCCAGCTCCCTCACCTGCCCCACCCCCCCGACAGCCCTGCCCCCACTGGGTTCTCATAGCCCTCTGCGTGTGAGGAGCCTCTAAGCCGTCCCCCTGAGCTGCCCGCTCACCGCCTGCCCCCTGCCTGCACAGAGGGGGGCAAAGTGTCCGTCGGCTTCTCCCCGTTCGCCCGAGCGAGTCTGTGGCGTCTCTGACTCAGGGCCCCTGGGAATTACAGGTGCCTGTGGCCCTGGCCTAGGTGACTGGGCATGGCGGGGGAGGTGAGAACACGGTCTGTGTCCCCAGTCTCCCGGGAGCAGCCCCTGGGTGGGGGCCCAGGTGTGGCAGTGCACCCAGCAGGCATGTCCAGACAGCACTGGAAACGGTGACGCAGGACACGAGCCAGCGACGTGACCCTGAGCAGGTGACCAGGGTGCTGCTGGCCTGAGTCAGCGGAACACGCTGTCCCGCCAGGAACGGAGGGGCTGAGCTGCTCCTTCTCCAGGGACATTAGGTCCCTCTGCGTGGGGACGGAGTGGTCAGGACACAGAAAGTTCCAGGAGGCCAGGCGCACCCCGGTGAGTGGGAAGTGAGCCCTGCTGACCCTGGGCGCGCGGACGCCTACCCTCGTCCCTGGGTGCTCCCCTACGTGGCAGCTCGGTGGACCGTGCACCGCCCTGCACAGCAGCCTTGGCCACTTCCGTTCACTTGTCAGGACAGTTGCCCCTTCGGAGCCCTGAGAACCCAGGTCAGAAATCAGAGTGGGCGGCTCCACGACCACGGCCTGACCCATGTGTGTTGCAGGGTGGCCACAGAGAAGGCCAGAGCCAGCGGACGGCAGAGGCCCAGGGCAGTTGGCCCGGGACAGCGGAACCCCGGCAAAGGGGAAGAAAACGCCGTCCTGAGCAGCAGAGCTGGGGAAGAGTCGGCTCCTCTCTCTCAGCTGCAGGGCGGAGCCTGGTACCCTCCTGCCTGGCCTCTGCAGAGCCGGGTCAGCGACAGGTGCCACCCGTGCCCAGCCCGTGGGAGACACGCCCTGCCCTTGCCCGCACACGCATGCACACACCCACACGCACACACAATCAGTAGAATCAACAGGACTAAGATCAGAGCAGTACACAAAATGGCGCAATTGGGAAAGACACCGAGTGAATTAAAAGGCGAGAGTGAACTGACAGTGGGCAGACCGCTTCGGTGTCGTCAAACGCGAATCCCTGAAACTTAGGCAGGAGTCGTGTGAGGTTCCTGTGTCAGCTTGTGCCTCAGGGAGCTGACAGACAACTGGAGCTCCGCGTGGTTATTCTATAAAATAAAAGATCTGCTCTTGGTTTTTAATATCTTTGTTTTAGAAGAGAAGACTGACAAGCCCTGAACCCTACTAACGGTAATAACTGTCTCTTAGGGGAGGGCGTTGGATCCTTTCTTTCCTAAAACTTTAAAAATTACTTTTTGGGAGCTGGTGCTGTGGTGCAGCAGGTAAAGCCTCCACCTGTGCTGTCAGCATCCCATGTGGTCACTGGTTCGAGTCCCGGCTGCTCCTCTTCTGATCCAGTTCCCTGCTAATGGCCTGGGAAAGCAGCAGATGATGGCCCAAGTGCTTGGGCCCCTGTACCCACGTGGGAGACCTGGAGGAAGCTCCTGGTTCCTGGCTTCAGCCTGGCCCAGCTCCAGCCATTGCGGCCATCTGGGGAGTGAACCAGCAGATGGCAGATCTTTCTCTCTGTCTCTCCCTCTCTCTCTGTCTGTCACTTACCTCTCAAATAAATCTTTTTAAAAAGTAAATAAAATTACTTCTGTTTACCTTGACAGATCACAGCGTGTGCACCTGTGAGATGCCGCGTGGGGCTGTGGCGACTGCCATGCCTTGCAAATCCTCAGTGATCAACAAGAGTTCTTTCCGCCACTGCTCCCACCGGGGGCCTCGTGAGATCTGGAAGTCATCAAGGGACACAAGGCCACTATGCTCCGAGCAGGAGCAGACGGCACAGGTGCCCAGAGCCCAGGCAGAGCAGCCTCTCAGCACCAGCCTGGCGGCACCTGCCAAGGTCGCAGTGTGAGGCTGTGTCGGGGGCGGGGCTCTGAGCATGCAGGTGGGGTGGGGGCAGGGTTGTCTGGGAGCAAGGCTGCCTTTCCTGAGGTCTCTGAGAAGTTCCCTCCCCTCGCCGAGGACCTAGAATGGAGCCTGGGTCCCACGTGTGTGGACCCCACGCCAGCTCCTGGTGAGCAACGCCGACCGGCCTGGTGCAGGGAGAGACCGCGGGGGTCAGGCTGGGGGGATCCTTCTTCCAACACAGACAGGGATCCAAACCCCAGGGCTCTCCGTGGGGGCTGCCCACAGTGTCCACCACGTCCCCATGGCTGACCACCCTGGCCTGACCAAAGGCAGCGGCAGAGGGGCCCCTCGGAGACCCCGGGGCAGCCCGTGCGTCCCTGAATCATAATCTCGCGTTCTGGTACGGACTTTTCTCAGCTTCCAAGGAACCCCCGGCGGAAGGGAGACAGTCTCGGAGAACGTCTCCAGTGCACTCATCCAGATAGGCGGAGGTAAATTAATGATCTTTACTCAATTAAACGTGCCCCTTTACAGCCTGAAGCTTTAGAAGAAAGCTCCACTGTTGTGTTAGTAAAGAATAATAAAATACACCACGCACAACAGCCAGCAACACCCACCACCACCATGAACCCCCGACTCAGCAATCCCACAAACACTGAAACACCAATACCACCAAAACCAACGCCACCACCACACCACCACCACCAATGCCACACACCCCAACACTGACACCACCACACCACCACCACCAATGCCACACACCCCAACACTGACACCACCACACCACCACCAGCACCAACAACCACCACCCCACCAGCAACGGAAACTCCGGAGCCAGCCCCTCTGTGCAGCTGTCACCCACAGCTGTGCAGAGCCAGGGTCCCCTCCCGCCCCCGCTCCTCATGGAATCGCCCACCCCTGCCCTTTATAAACTTGGGAAAGCCCCGGACCCGGCTTTATCATTCCACAAGCACATGCATTTCTCAACTGAAATGCTGAACAAATGCAATAAAAAACCTTATTAATCACCCGGTCCGTGAGAAGTGACCTTTCTGGGCCTCATTTTTTAAGCAACTTGCAGTCTTCTGGGGTTAGCTATCAAACTCACGAGCACCAGCAACTTATGAAATCTGCTGGCATATTTTATAAAGTCGAAGAGCCGTAAACGGTGGCATTGCTTTATGATGTGAGCAATAAATCTGGATTGATCTTTTCTGCTCATGAGCCGCGTGTGGGCTTTTCTTGAAAATCCTTGTAAGCCAGGGGCTCAGGCCTCTCCCAGAGTACACCCACAGTGCGGGGGAGGGGGCCTCACAGGCTCCGGCCGCTGAACTGAGTCACTCACCCAACAGGTTCAAGTACACTGAATGTCCCAGGAGCGAAAGGCCCCACTGGGGCCATCTGGTAAACCCAGGTGACTGCACAGCCCCACCTGGGTCCGTGCAAACTGTGTGGGGACCTGGGCCTGGCTGGTCGGCAGACAGAGAAGGAACACATGCCCGTTAGTAAGAAACGGTCCATCCGTGTTCCTCCAGGACTCCCAGCACCAGGCTTCAGGCCCTGGTGCCCACAGTGACTTCCACACGTGCGTCTCTACGCTGGCAGACAACTCGGTGCCCGAGTGTTGGCTGCTCTGGCCGGAACCTGGAGCTCTGCAGCTCCCGGTGCGCCTGGCAGCCCCGCTATTGAGAGCCCCGTGAGGGAGTCAGGAGCCCCCAGGCCTCGTGGGGAGGAACACAGCCTTCGGGCAGGTGACCCTGACGTCCTGCCTGCACGAGTGGCCCAGCAGCCCTGTCCTGTAGCTGCTTTGCATGGACAGGAGTTCTGGGGAGGGACCAGGGAGCCAGAGCTAATGGCAGAAGACGCCCACTCCCCACGTGCCTCCAGCGTCCCTCTGAGACCTGCTCTGGGCCAGGCCCGGCCAGGGCAGCAGCCGCTTGCACACCAGGACTTCCCAGGGAACCGCCGAGTGTCCCTCCTGGTCACGCCTCTCCCCCAGGCGCTGTCCTGTCAGAAGGAACAGACACAGGGCAGAGGAGAGCTGCCGGGGCGTCCGCCAGCATCAACACACTTCCCCAGGGAGTGGCACCGGCCGTGGGCCAGACACTCGGACAGACGCAGGTGTGGTGCCACGGCCGCCTGCACGCAGCCCCTCCTGAGCCCGGGTGGAAGGAAAGCAGCAGAGAACCTGACCCAGAGCGGAAGGCGGCCGCACCCAGAGGCCAGGCGCGTGGCCACCGGCAGCGTGCCCAGTGCTGACACCGGTCCATGCTCTGGCCCTGGGAGAGCAGTGGAGAAGTAACAAAACTGGGAGCCCGTGAACGAGGCTCCCTGCACAGATGTACCCACAGGCACCTGCACCGCAGGACAGCGGCCGGGGGCCAAGAACACGCGCCTGACACCCTGGCCCCCACTGAGGGACCAGCACGAGCCACAGGAGCCAGCGCACACCTGCCTGTCTGCCTCCACCCCCAGGATGCGCCCCAGGGCCCCGCGGCGTGCACACTCCAGCCCACATGGCCGTGCCTTGCCCACTCCTGGATACGCAGAACACACACACACTCCTAGCGGATCTCTGCTGTGACCCTGGTTCTTCCGCAGCTGCTTTGGGGCTGGGACACAGAAAGGAGCCAGTGCTCCCCATGGGACCCGTGGACCAGGAGGGACGCCCAGCGCTGAGCACAGCCCCTGCCCGTCTCAGTCTTCCTCTCTCCTGTGTTGCTCAGCAGGTGGGTTGTCATGGTTTATGTACTCATCTTCGGTGTTCACGTGGGAAAGGCCGGGCAGGTGCAGAGCAGACTGAGGGCAGAAGGGAAGAGAATGGAGAGGTGGCCACCGCACCCAGCCTGCTGCTGCCCATCGCCCTGCAGAGCGGCCTCTGGGGCCAGCCGGGCACACAGGTTGCCGGGGGAAGACAGCGGCCCTCTGCCCCAGCATTTGCTGCAATCAAATCCTCTCTGTGGCTTCAAAGAAAGTTGCCTGGTCTATTTTAAATAAAATTTTAGGCTAAAACAAGTTTTTGAAAAAAGAAAAAAGCAAACAAACACAGCCCCCACCCCATCAAAGTGTCTGTGTGCCCCAAGCGTCCACTCCAGCTGTACGTGTCCCCCGCCCTGAGCGTCCACCCCAGCCATGTGTGCCCCCCTCCCGAGTGTCCACCCCAGTTGTGTGTGTCCCCTCTCAAGTGTCCACCCCAGCCGTGCGTCTCCCTCCCAAGTGTCCACCCCAGCAGTGCGTGTCCCCCACCGAGTGTCCACCCCAGCAGTGCGTGCCCCCTGCCCCGAGTGTCCACCCCAGCAGTGCGTGCCCTGCACCCGAGTGTCCACCCCAGCCGTATTCCACAGCGTGGTCGTCTGCTCAGGCTCCACTCGCGGCACCAGGTTCACAAGGGAACCAGAGTGAGCTGCTGAGTGTAAGGCTAAGGAACTAGGGAGTCGCAGGGAGCGGATGCATGGTCTCCCCCACCCCCTCAGGCGAGAAGACACGATGGAGAAATCCGGCCCCAGCCCTGACTCAGGCAGCGCAGCCCCTGCCCGGCCCATCGGACCCCTGCCCTCGCTGCCTCCTCCAGGCCAGGGAGCAGCTGCCTCGGCCCCCAGTGCACCTGCTGCTGGGCGGCCCCCGCTGGGAGTCGGCCCGGGGCCAGGTGCTGACTGCACAGGGATTTGCTTTTGAGTTCTGGAGGCCGTTTACGATTGTTATCACGCCCGCTGTCCACCCCCAGCTTCTGCACGCGGCCTCCTCTGGAGAGAAACCCAACTGGGCTGCAAGCCTGTGTCTGGCTCAGTTTATGCCCAAAGCCACAGCGAGAAGTACGTTGTGGAAGAGATTCAAACACACCCCTCCCGGGTTCAAAGTGAGATTCAGAAATCAGCTACAGTTAAGAGAGACCATTTCTTTTAACACTTGGCATCAGTCATGGATGTGGGAGTCCCCACTTGGGTGAAACAAGCCAGCGAGACGTCACCCTCTGAGGTCCGGGTGCTGGGCGTGGCCTGGCTCCAGCAGGATCCCACCCACAGGCAGGGGCGTCCTGTGCCGTCCTGCCCCCCACTCCTCCCCGCCCCCGGGGCTCTAGGACCTCACGGGCAGCTCTCCTGGGAGAGAAGGGCCCCTTCCCATGGCTCAGGTCACTTGGCACCCAAAGTCGCCCACTTGGCACCCAGTCACCCAGTGGGGCACAGACCCGGCCAGGAGGACGACGTTTTCCAGCCCCCGGGGACGCGTCTGCACCTCCTCCTTACCCCTCTCTCCAGGAGCATGTCTCGGAAGTGCGTCACCCGCTCCTCCAGAGGGATCTGGGGGGGCGGCGTCCTCAGGCCTCTGTCCTCTGGCTCCGCCTCCTCCAGCCCCAGGCTCCCACGGCCTTCAGTCCTGAGGGGCAGAAGATGCAGAGAGTTAAGCCCAGCGGGAGACCCACAGCTTCAGTGCACCCTGGGAAAACCTCCCGAGTCGACAGCCTGACGCAGGCCAGCGGGGAAGGTGGCCGGGGCTGGTGCCCAGGGGTGCAAGTGGCTCTGCTGCGCCTCGGACAGGAGCAGGGAACTGCCCAGCGGGGTGCCTGGGGGCACCGCGCTCATGCCAGGGTCTCGTGCTGCCCACAGCCCTGGGACGGAGGCCATGCCCCACACGGCGCTGCAGGTGCGACCTCTTCTCCCCGTGCAGGCTCAGCCTCACTGGCCCGGCCTCTGCTGCCTCCACCCATGCACAGCCAGGCCCAGGGCGGAGCTGCTCAGACCCCGGGCGAGGCTCCTGGGCCCCCACCAGAGCGCCCTCGTCTCCCACTGCATTTCGGCCCAGGCAGGCCGGGAAGTCGCTCACGCAGAAGCAGGGTGATGCGTGCCTCCCCCGCGCTGGAAGCATCCAGGGTGCTCAGAGGAACAGAAGCAGCAGGAGACACACGTCTTGGGCCTTGCAAAGCAGCCTCACCTGAGGCACCGGTCGTCCCCGTCCCCCACGCCCTGTGAGCCTGGGCTCTGACTTGGTTTAGGGACAGAGTCTCCCCTGTACCCACGGCTCAGCTCCCAGGAGCTCTCCTTAGGCCTAGAAGTTAGGTCTCTCTCCAGTGCCGTCTCTGCATCGTCCGATCTGAGCAAGAACCCTGCTAAACTGGCTGGGCACAGTCCCCGGCCCCCATACACAATGGCCCTGGACCCCTGGCTGGGCCCCCTGCCCCAGCCCAGGCAGTGTCTCACCACCCGCCCAGCACCGGATGCGTCCTCTTCCCGTTGTTCCACACCCCGGCCCGCGCTGCCCGGGGCCGTGAGCTCCGTGGCCTGAGCTCCATCTGGAGCTGGCCCAGCTCTGCGGCACAATTTTCCCTCTGCTGTCACCGTCCTGAGGGCTTCCCTGCTCAGGGTCTCTGTGCACCTGGCAGGGGGCTGACCCCCAGGGACCCGGCCACCCAGAGTCACCTGTGCTGCTGGCGGGGAGTGGGGACCACAGCTGCAGATGAACCGCACAGAGCACAGCACAGCCCGGGACACAGATGAGCTGACCCAAGGGCCTCCCTCCGGGAAGCCTGCACCACCTCCTCCCTGGGGCCGTGGGGAAGAAATGGAGAGGAGGAAGGACCCAAGGCCCCTCAGTGGCCAGGACCAGGCAGCCCGGCTCTGACCCCTGCCAGGCGTGTGGTTTTCCCACCGCTGTGGGCTGACAGCCACTGTCTTCAGGACCTGCTGGGAAGGCAGGACGCTCTGTGTCTCAGGCGGGGTTCACTCCCAGCGCTGCACTTCGGACTCATCCAGAAGCCACAGAAGAGGCAAGGAAAAAACGCTGCCCAGCCCCCGAGGGAACGGCACTTATGGGCCGGGTATTTGAGGGGAACTTAGATTCTCTGCGTCTCGGGCAATTAGGTGGAATCTTGAAACAAGAAAATCAGCAGTGGATTTGCAGTGTCTCAGATTCCAAAGGGTGCAATTAGGATTTCTTCGTAATAACTTCTCATCAGTTAAAAGCCGCAGTGTGGAAACGAGGCTCGCCCTGCTGTGACCTGAGCTCCACGGGACCAGGGTAGATCGGCGGCCAGCCCCTGTGAGAGCTCATTCCAGCCACGCTCGTTCCACACCACCGCATTCTGCCGGCACACGAGCACGTCGTGGGCCGAGCTTCCGGGTGGTCACGGGGGAACGCCTTCTGCTTTAGGCACGGGGAATCCCAGCACCTCCGGGAGAGCTAGCGCAGGCCAAGGCGTACCTCGGTAAACCGCGGTGTCCCGAAGGCAGCCTCCCTCCCGGGCCACCTGCGGGGGCGTGGCTTCCTGTGTTCCTGAAACCCCACCAAGGGACTCGGTGCATGACGGACTTTCCAGGTCCAGCCGTGGCTGAAAGGGTCTCTGGCTTATCCAACCTGTCACCGTTGCACGGGCCCCCCAGATCCCGCACCAGGGCCCAGGGTCCTCTGCACAGTACGCCCCCTTCATGGCCTCCCTCTGCGGGGACACCGTGGGAGCGCCCCGTCCTCAGCAGACGCCTCTGTTCTCCCGGAGCCGCCCCAGCCCCGCCCTCTGTGTGCACACGCGTGTGTATGTCCCACGGGGGGAGTCGACACAGCCAAGGTTTCCGACCACCAGCTGCAAGGGCAGCGTACCGCTCGGCGACACAGACGGGGCCAGGCCACGGCGCCAGTCACGAGTCACTGGTGTCCCGTCGATGACCACACATGTCAACCTTCAGGCCACCGGGCCTCGCACACCTGCCGTAAGCCCCAGGGTCACTCTCACCTTCCACCTGGCCTCCGACTGGGCACCAACCTGAGGTGGGGACAGGTGCCCCAGCAGGGAGAGAAGTGCAGCGCCCAGCTGCCTGCCCCGGCCCACAGGGAGGAGACCGCTCCGTGCACTCTGGGCTCCCGGCTCGTCCCAGGGGCCTCGACACGCGGGAGCACTGGCGCCTGTCACCAGAGGGTGTGAGCCCTGGCCGAGCAGCAGAGGGTCAAGGGTCCCAGGTCAGTCTGGGTGGATCCACCTCTGTCTGTGCCTGTGGTGCCCTCATGGGGGTGGCAGGGCCCATTCATAGGGCCTCTGTGAGGGTCCAGGGAGGTGCCCAGGTAACACCTCACTCAACCTCCCCCCATCCCACTTCCTCCCCAGTGTCTGCACCTGGGCCCCCACCATAGCAGGCACAGAGAGCTTGAGGCCCAAACAAGGAGGCCCCGTCCACCCATGGGGTTCCCAGTCCAGTGGGCAGGAATCAAACGAACTAAACCCTTGCACACAG
The DNA here is from genome assembly GCA_015711505.1 of Sylvilagus bachmani. Classification (NCBI taxonomy): domain Eukaryota; kingdom Metazoa; phylum Chordata; class Mammalia; order Lagomorpha; family Leporidae; genus Sylvilagus; species Sylvilagus bachmani. The sequence goes on from CM027398.1 coordinate 71,748,545, forward strand.
GTCTCCCCGCTTCACAGACTCGAATGTGTTCTCCATCTTCATCCTCAAGTCAAACAGTGACAGCACCAGACGCTCTGGCCTGGTCTGTAAAACTACAGGGCGGGCGGGGGGGGGGGGTGTTGGCACAGTGGGTTAAAGCCCTGGCCTGAAGCGCCGGCATCCCGTATGGGTGCCAGTTCTAATCCCAACTGCTCCTCTTCTGATCCAGCTCTCTGCTATGGCCTGTGAAAGCAGTAGAACATGGCCCAAGTCCTTGGGTCCCTGCACCTGCATGGGAGACCTGGAAGAGACTCCTGGCTCCTGGCTTTGGATTGACGCAGCTCCAGCCATTGTGGCCATCTGGGGAGTGAAGCAGCAGATGGAAGACCTCTCTCTCTGTAACTCTTTCAAAAAAATAAAATAAATCTTTAAAAAAAAAAAAAACTACATGGAATAACTCTCCTGGGATCTGCCTGTCAGTCTGTGCGTCAGCTCACCTCACCTGCAGTACCTGGTCTATTCATCACCACAGCCCCACTTCACAGGTGGGAAAACTGAGGTGATGTATTCTACTGAGTAATCTACTGAGTACAACGGCTGGTCTGTGCATGCTGCTGAAGACAGGGAAGCCGATGGGGCTGTGATGGCCATGAGGAGGAGGAGGAGGATGGGACGGTGGTGAGGACAGTGACAGAGATGGTGGTGACGATGATGGCAGTGATAATGGTGATGATGGTGATGATGGTGATGGTGATGGTGATGGTGGTGATGATGGTGGTGATGGTGATGGTGATGGTGGTGATGGTGGTGATGGTGGTGATGGTGGTGGTGATGGTGGTGATGGTGGTGATGGTGATGGTGATGATGGTGGTAGTGGTGAAGATGATGATATGATGTGACAGTGATGGTGAGCGCAGTGTGACGGTGAGGATGATGGTGACAGTGATGACGGTGATGGTGATGAGGTGGTGATGGTGGTGATGATGAGGTGGTGGTGATGAGGTGGAGGTGATGGTGGTGGTAGTGGTAATGACGATGATATGATGTGACAGTGAGGATGATTCACACACATGCCCTCTGTGGCTGGTGATCGTCCACACCAGCTCTCATCTGCTCCAGACTCCTGGCAATGATCTTTTATTTGATTTAATGGATGGGGAGAATGTGTTCTTTCTTCCAGAAAAGAGGGCTGGGATTTATCATGAAAACACCGCTGGGCTGTGACTCCAGTGTTAGACACAGTGTGGAATTCTGCAGGAATCAAAGTTTCCATGAGTCTCTGCCTTATGGGGCTGCAGACGTTCTATTGTGCGTCTGTAACAAATGATCTTCAGACAGACAGCGGTGAAAGCTCTGTATTCTCCAGCTGTTTGGCCGCGACCCTGTGCAGTCAGAAGCAGTCGTTGGCAGCTCTCAGGAAGGCTGGCACTTCAGTCAGGGTGGGCTCCAGGGCCCTAGGCGGGCGAGCACGGGGCATCGCTTCTGTGCCCTCCACAGCGCAAGGCGGGCCTCCAACCCAGTGAAGCAGCGGGCGGGAGGCCTCCCAGGAAGCAGCATGGCCACTGGCCCAACCCATGGTGCCCTGGGGCCTTGTCCCTGGGCCCGAGCGGGGATCGAGTCAGGAGCCGGGAACCCAGTGGGCAGGAACAGCTGCTCCCTGCCCATGTGAGGCAGCGCCCCCAGCTGCTGTGGTGCAGATTAAGGGCTCTAGGACGGGCAGAGACCAACTCCGCCTGCAGCGGCAGAACTGGAGCTGCAGCCAGGGTGGGGCCGCCCTGGATTTCCGGGGGCCGCAGCTCCCCGGCTGGAAGAACTCCTGTTGAAAGCATTTTGCTGCTCATGGCAGGGCCTCTTCTGGGTCGGGGCAGAATCCCCGTGACTGTGCAGCTCGGCCTCTCGGAGTCACTGGACGCTGGCCAGTGCCTGCTCCTCAGTGTGGCTGTGACGCTGCTGTGTGTGTCCTACCTTGGAGGTTGGGAAGCTTCACCAGCATTCAGCAGGAGGTGGAGCAGCTCCTGGGGTGCCGCCTGCACCTGCACCCTGTGCGGCTCCTCATGGGGCAGCGCACCTGTTATCACCAAGGACAGCACCAGGCCAGCTCCGGCCTGCTTGGACTTAGCACTGTGGCTCTGCGGGGGCATCTATGAGGTGACAGAGGCCTTGGCCCTGAGAGGGTGTGGCCAGGGGACAGCTGGAGGTGCCTCAGGCTCAAGCATTTGAGGTGTGGCTGATAGGGGTGGTTTAGTCATTGGGAGAAACAAGCCACTGCCACACCACGGCCACCACAGCCACACCACGGCCACCACAGTCACACCACAGCCACCACTGTCATACCACAGCCACCATGGCCACACCACAGCCACCACTCCCACACCACGGCCACCATTGCCACACCACGGCCACCACTGTCATGCCACAGCCACCACGGCCACACCACGGCCACACCACAGCCACCACTGTCATACCACAGCCACCACTGCCACACCACGACCACCATGGCCACACCACGGCCACCAATGCCACACCACAGCCACCACTGTCATACCACAGCCACACCACGACCACCATGGCCACACCACAGCCACCACTCCCACACCACTGCCACCATTGCCACACCACGGCCACCACTGCCACACCACAGCCACCACAGCCACACCACGGCCACCACTGCCACACCACGGCCACCACTGCCACACCACGGGCACCACGGCCACACCACGGGCACCACGGCCACACCACGGGCACCAGTGCCACCATCCCAGGGACACCTCCTCCCCTCGCTTTCCCCTGGTTCTCTCTGGGGAACACGGGAGGGAACATGTCAGCCCAGCACACGTATCCCACATACAGGCCTGTGAGGAACCCCAGGACTGAAAACACAAATAGACCCCAGATGCCAAACAGCCGAGGCAGAGGGAAGCATTTAGTCCCCTGGACCCTCAGACAAAGCCGCTGGCCGAGCGCTGAGAGCCCACAGACCATGCCTTCACCTGTCAGCGGGAGTGGCAGCCCCCAGGACTCACCCTGCGATGGGACAGCCAGACATGGGCCCAGCAAGGGAGGAGCAGGGCCTGGGCCCCTCTGCGGGCAGAAGCCTGGCTGGCGCTGCCCCCCGGCCTCTGCCCCTGTGTAGTGAATCAGAGCCACAGCGGGATGGGGGTGGGGCCCTCAGCTCCAACTGCCAGGAGCCCCGAGAGCCCAGAGAGGCTGAGCACTGGGGCTAGGCCTGGGAATGTGCCCTTCTGGGATAAAATCGACACCCAAGGGAGACAGGGGTGAGTGCCCAGAAGCACGGCCAAGGGAGGGAAGAGGCGACCCTGGCCAAAGCGAGACCTGGGCGCAGGGGACAGAGCTCCAGAAGCAGACACTCGGCACGGCAGACCCCGAGAGGCAGCCACGGCCCCCACGTCACGTGGCTCCAGCAGGAGCAGCAGCAAACGGTCCCAGGGCGATCTCACTCCCAGGAGCACAGGCCTAGGCGCAAGGACAAAGACGCGCCCAGCGGGCCGGTGTTGCGGAGCAGTGAGCTCAGAGCAGCGTCCCGCGTCACAGCGCCGGCCACTGGCTGCGCTGCGTCTGACCCAGCTCCCGTTCACTGTGCCTGCAGACCTGAGACCCTGGGTCGCTGCCCCCCACGAGGGGGACCCAGATGGAGTGCCTGGCTCCTGCCGTTGGTTGTCTGGGGAGTAGACCGCTGGACCAATGGACGGAAGACCTGCCTCCTCATCGCTCCCCGTCACTGACTTGCCGATAAATAGGTGAACAAACAGCCCATGTCCGAGGGCCTGGCGAGCACTTTACCCACTGCAATGCGTGAATGCCTAGGAGGAAGCAGAGTGCGCGGACTGCACTTACAGCAGAGCCTCGCGGGAAAAACGATTTGAACACAGATCTGAGGAAATCCAAGAAATGCTAGGAAGCAAATAGGGACAAACAACACGGCGGAAGCAGCACGGGCGAGTGGAAGCCACGGTGACGTCCGGAGAGCGCAAGGAGAGAGGCGGCGGAGCACAGAAAGTGGTGTGAAACAGGACGCGAAATGAGGTCGCATCGGGGGGTCTCCGGCCAGGAAACCAAAGCAACGAGGTAGGACAGACACTGCGAGGTCGACCCTTCAAGACACATTCCCGGATGAAAAAGCCGGAGACCCTCTTGTTGACAAGGCGCCCCCCACCTGGGACACTGAGCAGCAATCCCCAAGAAGAGACGCACGCCTGCACCTGTCCCACTGTCCTGCAGGCTCAGGACAATGACTGCAATGGATTAAAACACACGAGCACTGCTGAAATCCAGGGGCTCCCGGTAAACCCTCGTCTTGGGGGAGGCCCAGGAACCAGCAGTCACTTTGGAGACCGACACGGATCGGAGAGACAGCAGCGTGCACCCTGCGTTCTCCGCTCAGATGCCGCCTCTGAGGACCCGGCCATTTACGAGGACAGCAGTGTGCCAGGACGTGGCGGCGGGATTCAGGCGTCCTCACTCGGGAAGGTCAGGAAAGGTGGGTTCATGCGCTGCCTGTCGCATCACAAAGAGGCAGAGGTCGGGATCTGCCCCCTGAGGGGCGGAGCTCAACACTACGATTGCCTTCCTCCAGAACACTGATCCCACTCGACCCCAGGACAGAGTTAAAGAAATACGGGATGGCAGAGCAGGTGCAGCAAACCACACCCACGGACACACAGGCGTGCGTCCCGGCCACGGAGGGCGAGCGTGGGAACGGTTCTGAAGCGAAAGGAGAGCAGAGGAAGGGGCGAGGCTCCGGCTCAGGAGGGGCTCAGGAGAGAGAAGCTGCGACCTGGACATGGATTCAAAAGATGTCTTTTTTTTAAGATTTATTTTATTTATTTGAAAGGCAGAGTTATAGAGAGAGGTAGAGACAGAGAGAGAGAGAGAGAGAGAGAGAGAGAGAGAGGTCTTCCATCTGCTGGTTCACTCCCTAAATGGCCACAGTGACCAGGGCTGGGCCAGGCTGAAGCCAGGAGCCAGGAGCCAGGAGCTTTTTTTTTTTTTTTACAGACAGAGTGTACAGTGAGAGAGACAGAGAGAAAGGTCTTCCTTTGCCATTGGTTCACCCTCCAATGGCTGCTGCAGCCAGCGTGCTGCAGCTGGCGCACCTCGCTGATCCGAAGCCAGGAGCCAGGAGCCAGGTGCTTCTCCTGGTCTCCCATGGGGTGCAGGGCCCAAGCACTTGGGCCATCCTCCACTGCCCTCCCGGGCCACAGCAGAGAGCTGGCCTGGAAGAGGAGCAGCCGGGACTCGAACCAGCGCTCATGTGGGATGCTGACACTGCGGGCGGAGGATTAACCTGCTGTGCATCATGCTGCCCCATTCAGAGTGTGTCCTGGGTGGCCCGGGGCAAGCCTGGTCTCCTAGGAGAACGGGGACCCACCTGGGAAAGCAGGAAGCTGACCCCGGGGCTCTCCTCGGGGCTTTGGTCAGAGCTGAACATGTCCCCGGGAGCACCCCAAGTGACACTCCAGGGGCAGCCTGACTGCGCACACCCAAAGTTTACCCGCTGCCCGGAGAGACGGCGTTCCAGGCCAGGAGATCCCCTTAGGTCAGCTGCCGTCTAAGAAATCTACACCCAAAGTCACGGGCACATGAGTGCTTCCAAGGGCACTGGGTGTGGATAACTTCATTCTGATTTTAAGCCAAATGACACGCTTTGGTTGAATCCCCAAAGTAATTCAATTACTTGAAATAAATTAATTAAAACAGCAGCAAACAAAGCAGACCTCGCGGCCACCGTGTGGTCTAGCAGGTGAAGCTGCCACCAGCAACTCTGGCATCTCATAGCAGAGCAGTTCAAGTCCCAGCTCCTCCACTTCCCACTCAGCTTCCAGCTAATGCGTCTGAGAGGGAGGCAGAGCATGGCCTGGGTGCTTGGGCCCCTGCCAACCCGTACAGGAAACCCGGATGGAGCTCGGGCTCCCGGCTTCTGCCTGCCCAGACCCAACTCTCATAGCTCTCAGCCACTCTGCCAGGGATGGTGAGGTCCAGTGCCAGGAAGGTGAGGTCCAGTCCCAGGGAGGAGTGTGGCCTGGTCCAGTCCCAGGAGGGTGTGGCCCAGTCCCAGGGAGGAGTGTGGCCTGGTCCAGTCCCAGGAGGGTGTGGCCCAGTCCCAGGGAGGGTGTGGCCTGGTCCAGTCCCTGGGAGGGGTGATCTCACATCACAAATGCCTTCCAATAAATACTAGATCACATGTGATTTGAAATGATGTTCGCCAGAGTTTAACATACTTCACAGATCTGAAGACTTGTCATCCTGATCCATTTCCCCTCCAGGGGAATTTTAGGAAAAGTACCATTTAGACCTGAATTATTTGCACAATCAATCGTGCCAGTGCTCGTCAGAAGAGTAGGGAGCTGAGCCCGGCGTCCACAGCCATCCTCATCATCATTTATTTCCCTTTGCTTAAGCATCGTAATGTGGCAGCTGATGAGTCACACGGTGAAGGAGAATTCTAAGTGCTTTTTGATGAGGAAAAATTACATTATTTGTACAGAAAGGGCGCATCGGCACGGACTGGCCTGGGCAGGCTCTGTGGAGGCAGCGCTCCCACAGCAGTGCCAATCCTCCCACACTGGAGCACCCAGGAGCAGCCAGCGCTGGAGGACAACCTGGCCTCCGCCACAGTGACCTTCCGGAGGATGGGACAGAACGCCACGGAGGCTGCTGGTCAGGGCCAGGCCCAGCCGACACCAGACAGAGCTTAGGAAGGGGGTCCCCAGGCACACCAGGCCTCCACGAACACACCAGACCCTCGGCCCAGCTTCGTAGGGCACTGTCCCTCGGGCCTCATGGAGGAGGGGGACAGAGCCCCCCACGCAGCCGTGCAGGGAGTGTCTGGTGCTCCTGGGGGCCTGGTGTGTTCCTGAGCACTCCACTCTTCTGAGCGTGGGAGTGGACAACTGTGTCAAAGTCAGTGTTCCGTTGTGGCAGTCATTCCGACGACTGCAACAGAAACTAATGTGTTGCTGTGACTTAAACGCCAGCCACTGAGGGGCCAGGGTCGGTCCCAGGGGACACGGACTGAAGGGGGCAAGGCCGGTGGATGTCCGGACTGCTATGGATCCAACCCAGCTGGCAGCCACGGTGAGGACGGCCCTCGGTGTCCTCCCTGGGACCCACACAGGCATCCCTTGGCCCCCAGGGGACTTCCCAAAGAGAAGACTTCAGAGGCCACGAGGCTGGGGTGGGGCCAGAGTTTAACACTGCAGACACACGGATCCCACCCCTGCCACACGGAGGCCCCGGCTGTCCCCCATAGGGCTCGCTGCCCCTAGAGGGCTGTGTAACCCGCCTCCTGCCCAGGGCCTCCCTGCCTTGAGGAGGGGTGGCGCCTACTTTCCCTGCACCGCTCTAGAAAGTTCTGTGGTCTCCTTACCTCCAGCCGAGAGCACAGTCCACCCCACTGGCCATCAGGCCACCGATGGCCCGGTCATTGCTCTCACTCCCCTCCCCCACCACAGCCACTTCCTCCTCTGCTGAAGGTCAGAGACAAGGACGTGGGGGCAGGTGCAGGGCCCGAGTCTCAACAGCACTTCCTCCATGGCGCTCCTCAGGCAGACACTGCTGACCCCTGCCTGCACAGGCCCGGGGTCCCATGGAACCCAGGACACAGCAACCTGGACACAGGGGCACACCTGCTGGGCCACAGCAAGAGGCAGGTCCAGCCAGGTCCTGACAGGCACCTACCCAGCATGCACGTGGGCAGAGGACACGGGAGCCCAGGCAGCCGCTGCGGGGACAGGGACTCTGTCTCCAGCTCACACCCACCTGCAGACACGGGCACCTCCCAGCCACATGCTCCCCCCCCTCTCCCATGCTGGGGGCTCACACACCCCCCACCACATGTTGCCCCTGCACCTGGAGCTCGGCGTGTGAGCAGGGGTAGACCAGCGGCCTTGCCGGAGGGTGTTGGGGACCCGGCAGAGTCTGCCAGGAGAAGAGGCCCGGAGCCTCCCCCCGACCCCAGTGCAGCCACAGCAGCCACACAGCACACGGGCCCCGCCATCGTCCAGACATCACCCCGCTGCCCTCAGACCTCTGCAGCCTCGCCCCAGGACCCCAGGCGAGGAAGCCAGGGAGCCGGAAGCCCGCACCGGACCCATGGGGCCCCCACACTCACCCTCTCTGCACGTGGCCACCTGCCCATCAGGGTCCTGACCATGCCCACAGGTCTGGTCATGCAGCCAGAAGCTGAGTGGCTGGGGGTGCGTTTTCTCTCCACCCCGCCCAGGTTCCCTCAGGGAGCTCCTGCGAGGCACGGACACGGTCACCTACCGGTTCCTCTTGGTTTTCACGTTCTGGCCATCGCTGCCGTCTTCGGAGCTGGACCCATCGCTGCTGTCGGCTGAAAGAAAAGGAAGATGGTAGAGCCAGAGGCGCGTGCACCGCGCCTCGCAAAGCACCGGGCCGCCCGGCCTGGAGCAGCCTCCACCCCGAGTCCGGCTTTGCTGATCTGCAGAGACGGTATCTGAGCCGCTGGAGGCTGGAGGCCTCGGGGGCGGGGCCTCTCCCTGCCCCTTCTGTTCCCCACCTGCCCCCGAGTGAGTGGGTGGGGACCGGAGCCGGTGCTGTGGGGACAGACGGCCTTCACCACGCCGCCCTGGGTCCCCGGGAGCTCACTGGGGCTCTTGTCCCCTCTCACCTGTGCACAGGGAGCTCACACGGCCTCTCCTGTCGCACCCCAGACCAGCCGCCTGTCCACACCCCAGACCAGCTGCCTGTCCGCACCCCAGACCAGCCGCCTGTCCACACCCCAGACCAGCCGCCTGTCCGCACCCCAGACCAGCCGCCTGTCCACACCCCAGACCAGCCGCCTGTCCGCACCCCAGACCAGCCGCCTGTCCACACCCCTGAGCTCTTGGTGCCCGTGCTGTGCCCTGCCTGGTATGTCCAGTGCGGGATTTTCCAGCCCTGCTGTGTGGACTGCTGGGGTTTTTTTAGTATTTTGTGTCCACTGGTGTTCCAGGCAGACGTGGGGAAATGAAGGGAGAGCCGAGCTGAGCCGGGTGAGACCGGTCCCCCAGGACCTGCGCCAGAGCACATCCCAGGGAGGTCAGAGGTGAAACCTGAACCTTCCTGAAAATGTCTCACACAAGATCAGACACTTACACAGCTGCTCTACAAAATTAATGTAAATAATGTTGGTTACTTTTATAATAATAAAATATAATAACGTTGGCTATTTTTTAGTGTTTGAATTTGCTGATTTTGAGTAACCTCGGTTGAGGAAAGCCTCCCTAACCAAGACACAAAATCCAGAAGCCACAAAGCAAAAAATCTAAAATCTGGCCGACTCGGGCTGCAGGACTGGGGGAGGGGACGCCTGTGCCCGAGTGACGGTGCTGACTCAGTGACTGCTCCCGCCTCCAGCTTCCTGCCGACACAGACCCTGGGACCCTGGGACGCAGCGGGGATGGCCCAGACCATCAGGGTTCTGCCACCACCTGGGAGACCTGGCCTGGGTGCCCCACTTCTGGTTCAGCCCCGGCCTCAGCCCTGGCCTGGCCGCAGGCATCTGGGCCGTGAACCAGCAGGCAGGAGCTCTCTGCCTCTCTAGTGGATGAGTTTTTAAAAACTTAATTCAAAGTGGATTAAAGAGCTCAAACTATAAAGCTCTTAGAAGAAAACATTAGGGAAATCTTCATGACATTGAATTCCACAATTATTTTCTTAATAAGTTATCAAAAACAGGTCAATTAAAGAAAACAGTTGATGAACTGGATTTACTCAGAATGGTAAGCTTCTGGGGGCGGCACTGTGCTAACCCACTGTCTACATCACCAGCACCCCATGTGGATGCCCATGTGAGTCCCCACTGCTCCACTTCCAGTCCAGCTCCCTGCTGGCACACAGGGGAGGCAGCGGAAGACGGCCCAAGTGTGGGAGACCCAGATGAAGCTCCTGGCTTCGACCTGGCCCCGCCCTGGCTGTTACAGTCATTCGGGGAGTGAACCAGCGGATGGAAGATCTCTGTCTCTGTCTCTCTCTCTGTAACTCTGCCTTTCAAAGAAGTAAATAAATAAATAATTTTTTTTAAAAAAGAAAAACTCTTGTGCACCAAAGGGGACGAGAAGATACCTGCAGCCAGCAGATGTGATGAGACTGCTGTTCAGAACCGACTTACAAGGCGCACAAGTCAGCAACACCAAACAGCCAAGGAGGAAACGAGATAGGACGGGCCACACAACGGCCAAACGCAGCTCAGCACAGCTGCGCGTGGGCACGGATGCCCGTGAACAACCAGCAGACCCAGACCACGCAAACGCTTCCTGTGCACAGCTGACAGGCGTGGAACAGGCGTGGCCACCGTGGAACTCCGGCTGGCCACAGCTCAGATTTCCCACAGGAGCCAGCAGTGCTGCCCCTGGGTACGTGCCAGAAAGAACTGCAGACAGAGATCTGCACGCTATGTCCACAGTGGCGCCGCTCACAGCAGCCACAAAGGGGACACGGCTCAAGTGCCCTCAAGAGAGGAACGAATCTATGATGTGGGACATGGCTCACCCACGGAAAGGCGTGACGCTCTCACATGGACCACAATCCGGGCAAACCACGTGAAATGTGCCAGACAGAAAGTCAGAAACATCACAGGACTGCATATAAGCAAGGCACACAGGACACGCCCAGCCACAGACAGGACACGCCCAGCCACAGACAGGACACGCCCAGATACAGACAGGACACGCCCAGCCACAGACAGGACATGCCCAGATACAGACAGGACACGCCCAGCCACAGACAGGACACGCCCAGCCACAGACAGGACACGCCCAGATACAGAGACAGGGCATACCCAGCCACAGACAGGACACGCCCAGCCACAGAGACAGGGCATACCCAGCCACAGACAGGACACGCCCAGCCACAGAGAAAGGACACGGCTGGCCACAGAGACAGGGAACAGAACCTGGGTGGCCAGAGCCTGAGGGCACAGGAAACAGGGTTATTACGCGATTGTTACAGAGAAGCTTAGAAACAGCACTGAGAGGCACGCAACACCACGGAGCGCACTTGGTTCCACGGGACTCAGAAGCGGTTAACACGGTAAATTTCATGGGGTGGACACTTTACCACCATGAGAAAAACAGCCAAGAACAATGTATTTCATGGCAAGAATAAACACAAACAGGAGCAACACGTGAGTAAGTGCAGGCAAAAGGCTGACGGAGCCCCCGTAACTGCAGGAGAGACGAGCGGTTCCCAGACGCAGAGCAAAACACACAGCTGAAGACCCACGAAAGTCAGGTCCACGTCACTCAAGTGAAGACAACGACCCCGGGAAAAGGCACAGTGTGAAAATTAAGTCTTGATGATGCCCAGCAGGGTGAGAGGCAGCAGAGTGCGTCAGAGAGCGCGTGGGCTGCTCAGGGGAGCACGCGTGTGCCAAGTGTTCTCACCCGTACCCAGCACCCTGTGTCAGAGCAGACCAGGAAACCACCCATCCGGGCACGGACAGGGAGTGCGAGGATGGAGCCAGGATGCGTCCACACATGAGGACGGGGAGAGAGGACATGCAGATGGAGGCCACCCGGGGGGAATGACAAGCGAGGAGCAGACAGAGGATGTCCACACACACACACACACACACGTACACACGTGCACACATGCACATAAGATAGACATACATGCCACACACATACACACATGCACACCAATGTATACACACATGTACACGTGCATATAAGATAAACACACATAATACAGATACATGCACACGCGTGTGCATGAATGTATACACACGTGTACATGCGCACACAAGATAAACATGCATAGTACACACAGTACACACACATGCACACATATGCACAGTGGTGCCCTCCTCCCTTCTGGCTCAGCCTGCAGCATACCCTTGGCCTGAGCACCCCACTCTGGCCCAGTGGGAGCGCCCCTTCTTTGGGAGGACCCCTGGCTGCAGTCTGGGCACCCGCCGAGCTCTCTCCGCAGGACCCAGGACACATCACTTCCTGCCCAGCATCTGCCCACACCGGAGTTCAGGTCTGGACAGTCACGAGGCTCTCGAATCCTCAACACCTGCTCCAGAGGGGAGCCCCTCCCCACCCTCTCCTTCTTCCTTCGCTGCTGCCCAGCGTTCACCCTGCCCTGGAGGCCCAGCTGCGGCCCTGCCCTGTCCAGCTCAGCAAGCCAGGGCCCTCGGTCTTCCAGACGCTCTGAGTCCCACACTCCGAGGTCTGGCGGCCTCCACCACCCAACCACACAGCTGCCTGGACCTCCACCATCTGACGGCACAGGAACCGGGGCTTCTGCCATCTGACGGCATTGTCACCAGAGCTTCCACTATCTAACAACACAGTTATCAGAGCCTCAGGCCCTGGCACCCACACGCCAGCGAGCCAACACCTCCCCACCCGCGAACACCACAGGTGGCCCCTTTCCCGGCCATCCAGCACACACAGGGCTGCAGAGACATTCACCGTGCCACGCGCTACGGATTCGCTCTCCATTTTCCTCTGCAGAGTCATGGCAGCCCCCAGAATGCCTCGGTGTTCCATGTCGGACCAGAAAAGAGCAGTTACATATTCAAATCTGAACAAAATGTGAAAAACAAAGCCGTGCATCCGGAACAAGTGCCCCCAGAGCGCATTAGAATGACGAGAGCCAGAGCTTCTGACGGCTGTAATGAACGACCAGCCCGGGAACGCCACTGGCTGCCCAGGGCTGAGCCCGGCCACCCCGGCCCCTCATCATTAATTACCGCTCCAGACGAACCTCCCGTCCTAATGGCTCTGTTGCAAAGCTCCCTGCAAGGATCCTAGGAAACTGGAAGTTCTGCTCTCCAAGGTCAGTGCTAGCCTGGCAGCCGGAAGTGGACAGCTGAGGTCGTTTGCAGATCCTCCAGGACCAGGTTTAAGACACAAGACCACAGCTGCTTTGAGACGGCGTCTTCCCTCCTGATACGACACAGGGAGGGGATCTCCTGAGTCTCTAATTTTGCAATCACGCATCCATCGAGAGCAGGCGGGCTCACCAACACCTGTGACAAGCCACGTGTCATGACTGAGGCTGTGACGCACCATGTGTGATGAATGAGGCTGTGACACCACGTGTAGCTGTGATGCACCGTGTGTGGCTGTGGCTGTGACGCACCATGTGTGGCTGTGACATGCATGATGTGGCATCAAAATGTCATCAGAGGCCCTGAGAGTGTCCCTGGAAACAAAGAACCCCTTCTCGGAAATGCACCCCCTTTCCACCGGCACCGCGCCTGCTCCCAGGCCCCCAGCGTGGTCAAGGCTGTTTTAATTTATGAGCTCGGGGAGCAGGGCCATCCCAACACAGCTGCTCATAAAAAATGGATCATCTGTAACTGGAAAGGGTCTCCTCTCCGGCACGCAGCTCCGTCTCTGCCAGCACACGGCCCTGTCTCTATAAGCACACGGCCCTGTCTCTGCCGGCACACGGCCCTGTCTCTGCCAGCACGCGGCCCTGTCTCTGCCAGCACGCGGCCCTGTCTCTATAAGCACACGGCCCTGTCTCTGCTGGCACACGGCCCTGTCTCTGCCGGCACGCGGCCCTGTCTCTGCCGGCACGCGGCCCTGTCTCTGCCGGCATGCGGGCCCGTCTCTGCCGGCACGCGGCCCTGTCTCTGCCGGCACACGGCCCTGTCTCTGCCGGCACGCGGCCCTGTCTCTGCCGACACGCGGCCCTGTCTCTGCCGGCACGCGGCCCTGTCTCTGCCGGCACGTGACCCTGTCTCTGCCGGCACGCGGCCCTGTCTGAAGCAAGGCCATCATGGACGCCATCAGAACTGCGCCCTCGGCGCCAAGCACCCGGTCCTCAGCAGCTGAAACAAGCGAGCAGTGCTCGCGTTCAGCCACAGCTGCGTCCTGGCACAGCGCACTGGTGCACTCCAACGTGTGCACAGTGGTCTCTCGGGTGGAGACCCCAAGACCCTCGCAAGGGAAGTAAACCACAAGCTGACGCAATGACCTCACTTGACCCAAACCAAAAGCCAGAGCCGACCTTGGGAGGACCCGGGATTCTGCAGGAAGCGTGCCCCTTGCACTCCCTGACCGCTGTGGTCAGGAGCCCGGCGGCCCGGCCGGCAGCCCCCTGCATGGCCAGGGCGAGGCCCTGCGCCCCTGCCCGTTACGCCTGCACACGTGCACCGTGCTGCGCCCCTGACCGGGCTGCAGCAGGCGCAGCGTTACCTGCTGACGCCTCCAGCTTGCGCTTGTGGGGCGGGTCCTCGAGGATCCTGTTGAGGTCCCCACGGTCCCTCAGGTCCACGGGCTTCTCCCAGACGGACAGCTGCATGGTGGGGTTGAAGAAGAACACCCGGTCGTCCCCCGTCCAGACCACACACCTATTGGGATCGAAAACCTCACCTCAGTGACGCGCAGAGGCACGGAGTGGAACAGCCGCTGGCAGGCGCCCTGGCCGGCCGGGCCTCAGGTCTGGAGCCGCCGGGGGAGCGGATTTCCCTGCGTTCTGCTAGGGGTTCCGGCCTCACACCCGGGGAGCCCCTTCCCCAGCAACGGCAGGTGCTGAGCCCCAGGAAAGCCTGCACTTGCCAGAGGCTCCGGTGTCTTCCCCACTGACCCCAGGCTCTGCTAGGGCAGCGTGGCACCTGGGGGCAGAGGTTTAGCTGGCCAGACCGCAGATCCTGCATCAGCCTCTGTGTGGACATGGGAGGTTGCAGGGTACGTGGAAGTTTCTGGACCCTAGACCGCTGCCACTCCACTTCCAAAGCCAGAGTGGAGCTGTCCAGGGCCCCCGCAGGGGACTTCATTACCCAGGAGAGTCGGGGTGACAGCAAGGAGCACCCCTACACCCAGACTACAACGGAGCCCAGTCCATGCCCAGGGAGCGGTGGCAGATGCGTGGAATTGAACCACAGAGCTGCAGGAAGGTAAGTAAACGTGGCTCCCCGGGGAAACCCGCCATCCTCTAGTTACGGTTGGTTTCAACTGGATGGAGCCAGCTGTAACATGCAAAATTAATTTTATGTATCACTTTACGCCCATTTCCAGTAATGTGGCTCCCGTCCTTAATCGCGCAATGACTTCTGGACAGCAGCCAGCCTCCTCTTCCCTCCCCCGGCCTGCATCCCAGAGGGGCCATCAGTGCCCCGGGGTGGTGCATCCTCGCGGGCGGCCAGGTGCAGCAAATCCCGGTTCAACCAAGTGAGCACTGGGAGCTGCTTCACTCTCCAAGAGGATTCTCCCAATCGCCCTTCAGACAGCAAACACCAGCCTCTTACCCAGGGCGAGAGGCTTGAAGCTCCACTCCCTGGGCCTGGCCTCCCACCATCGCCAGCTCCCACATGGACACCCGTCCTCACCCCCACAGACACCGGCACACCTGTCCTAACACCCACACATGCCGGCACACCCGTCCTCACCCCCACAGACACCGGCACACCTGTCCTAACAC
>CM027398.1:71776090-71786730 GCA_015711505.1 Sylvilagus bachmani
CTCCTCACCTCCTCACCTCCTCACCTCCACACCTCTGTATCTACACACCTCCACACCTCCACACCTCCTCACCTCCACACCTCCTCACCTCCTCACCTCTGTATCTCCTCACCTCCGTACCTCCTCACCTCCACACCTCCTCACCTCTGCACCTCCTCACCTCCTCACCTCCTCACCTCCTCACCACCTCACCTCCACACCTCCTCACCTCCGCACCTCCTCACCTCCTCACCTCCGCACCTCCTCACCTCTGTATCTCCTCACCTCTGCACCTCCACACCTCACACCTCCTCATTTCTGCACCTCCTCACCTCTGCACTTCAACACCTCACCTCTGCACCTCCACACCTCTGCACCTCCTCACCTTGCACCTCCTCACCTCTGCACCTCCACCCCTCCACACCTCGCACCTCCTCACCTCCGCACCACCTCACCTCTGCACCTCACCTCTGCACTTCCGTACCACTACACCTCCACACCTTGCACCTCGACACCTTGCACCTCCTCACCTCTGCACCTCACCTCCTTACCTCCGCACCTCCGCACCTCCTTACCTCGCACCTCCGCACCTCACACCTCCTCATTTCTGCACCTCCTCTCCTCTGCACCTCTACACCTCACCTCTGCACCTCCAGACCTCTGCACTTCCGTATCACTACACCTCCGCGCCTTGCACCTCCACACCTCGCACCTCCACACCTCCGCACCTCACACCTTGCACCTCCTCACCTCTGTATCTCCTCACCTCCACACCTCCTCACCACCTCACCTCCTCACCTCCACACCTCCACACCTCCACACCTCCACACCTCCTCACCTCCTCACCTCCTCACCTCCACACCTCGCACCTCCTCACCTCCTCACCTCCTTAGATCGCACCTCCACACCTCCACACCTCCTCACCTCCTGACCTCTGCCCCCCTCACCTCTGCACCTCCACACCTCCATATCTCCACACCTCTGCACCTCCTCACCTCCTCACCTCTGCACCTCCACATCTTGCACCTCCACACCTCACACCTCCACACTTCTGCACCTACTCACCTCCCCACCTCTGTACCTCCTCACCTCCACACCTCCTCACCTCCGCACCTCCTCACCTCTGCACCTCTGTACCTCCACACCTCGCACCTCCCATCTCCGCACCTCCCCATCTCCACATCTCCTCACCTCTGCATCTCCTCACCTCTGCCCAGTGACCTGTGGCCCTGGGGAGGACACCCAGGCGGGTCCCAGACACAGGAGTGGTGGAGCCAGTCTGGGGTCTGGGGACCCGCCCACTATTTGCCCCCGTCTGCTTCCATGTGTGAGCACTCCTACCTCCCAGGGCAGAGTGTGTAAAACCAGTGAGCAGCATCTTGCTCCTGTCCCCACAGGCACCCCCAAATTCCAGCCCAGGGGGCTCAGGCCGAGGAGGCACCATCACCTCACGCCACACCTGGGCGAAGTCCACACAGTGAGAGCTGTCCCAGGTCACGAATTCCACCAGAAACGAGGGCTGGGGATGCTCGTCCACGACAGCAGCACTGAACTCCTTTGACAAACTCGGGAATAAAACCAGGGGGAAGGTTATTTATGCTTAAGATCGCACAAACGACACGCGGGGGCCCATTGTGCACAGCCTCCTTGCGGTGTGGTGAGCGCACTGGCTGCCGAGCCCGCCTCCTCGGCAAGAACCGAAACAGCAGGGAGACACGTCTGTCCTTGGACGGTGCCTGGGCTCTGCTCACGCCGGCTGCGTGGAAAATCGAGCTGCTGGCTCCTGAGCAACCGGGGAGGCGGTGGAGACAATGAGTTCTGGTTGAATACAAACCCACAAAAGGAGAGGACCCAGGGTTCCCCGTGCTGGGAAGGCTCAGCTGCAGCTGACAGAGGACGGCCACAGAGAGGGAGGGACAAGCTGGCCTCGGCCTGGGGACGGTGTCGCAAGGCAGAACCCTGCTGTGAGGAGACTGCAGACAGGGGCTGGGGCAGCTGCTGCCCTTGGGCCCTTCCCAAGCAGCTCAGGACACGGCAGGGGCAGAGGCGCCCAGGCCCAGGCCAGGTCCCCAGCGCTGCACTATGTCCTACTGCAGGAGCTGGTGGGTGGGCAGAGACGCCTGGATACCCAGGGGCTGCGGAGCTGAGGCCCAGCCCTGTCCCTGTCTGTCCCCCCAGAGCTATTCGCCCAGCTGGGAACATACGGGCACAAGTCTGAGAGGGCGGGAAGACAGCACTGCGGCACTGCCCACTACAGGACCCTGGGACCAGAGCCTGCACCTGCCACCTGTCCGTGCACCTGTGCGCCACGCAGGCCGAAGCTGCAGCAGCATGGCGGCGGACAGCTCCTCCTCACCTGTCTGTGGCCTCACTGGGGATCGCCCGCGCCCTGCCCAGGGAGGACGGCAGGACTCTGAGTGCGGGGGACGGCCTGAGCCAGCGAGGGCTCCCTGGGCTGAGGCTCTCCCTGCCCGCCCTGCCCCCGCCTCGCCCAGCAAGCTGGCAAATGAGATCTGCGCGCACCTCCTTCAACTCCCTATAACGGGAGATTATTTCCATATAAACGGCAAATCACTCCCAAGCCCTCCTACATTTTTCATAGGCAGCGATTTCACAGAGTTGACAAGCTGCAGAGAATTAATTTTCTACCCACTTCTAACCTCCTGGATTTCCCCTCACAGGAGCAAGGGCTGTAAAACACCCAGACAGGAGCTCACTTCCTCCGGCAGGAAGGATCAGGGTACCGCAAGGGCACTCCTCCCCCCTGCCTGGCTCCTCCCCCTGCCTGGCTCCTCCCCTGCACCCCAGCTCCTCCCCCCATAACCTGACTCCTCCTCTGTAACCTGGAGATGGGGATAGCTACAGACAGAAAGTTTGGTAGAGGAAGAGAGAGAGAGAGATGGGGTAGGAGGTAGGAGGAAGAGGGAGAGAGATTTATGCAAACTGCACACCAGGATCTACAGTACTTCCTCAGATTCAGGTGGAGCATGTTCCAGAGGGCACAGTCCCACAGTGCTGCCACTTTATCAGAGCGATGCCCACCTCCCCAGGCAGCTGCTGCAGGAGGGGACACGCCAGCCCCCAGCCCTGCGCCACGTGCCCTGACCCAGCCCCCAGCCCCGCGCCCCGCGCCCTGACCCAGCCCTCAACAGGCAGTGCCCCTTCCCTAGACTGCTCGTCAGGAAAGTCAGAGCCAGGCTCGCTGCTGCCATCCCTGTCCCCGAGTCGGCACCACACGGCCGGTGCCCATCCATGTGGGAGGTGGATGCTGCACACACACACACACACACAGACATGGGCACACAACACACATGTGCACACAGAGACACTGTGCACACAATACACACATGTATACACACAGACACGGGCACATAATACACACACAGACACAGGCACACAACACACATGTACACAGAGATACTGTGCACACAATACACACATGTACACACACATGCACACACAGACGTGGGCACACAACACACACATGTACACAGAGATACTGTGCACACAATACACACATGTACACACACTGCACACAGCACACATATGCACACACAGACGTGGGCACACAACACACACATGTACACAGAGATACTGTGCACACAATACACACATGTACACACACTGCACACAGCACACACATGCACACACAGACGTGGGCACACAACACACACATGTACACAGAGATACTGTGCACACAATACACACATGTACACACACTGCACACAGCATACATGTGCACACACAGAGACACTGTGCACAAAACACACATGTGCACACTGTGCACACAGAGATACTGACACAACACACATGTACACACACTGTGCACACAACACACACATGTGAACACGCAGCCTGAGAGGCACAGAAGGAAAACCATGCGGAGAGGACGTCTGAGCCATCACGGAAGACGGAGGACAAACGATGCTCGGGCATCATCACTGAATTGCTCGGCCTCACGTGTGGGAGAGAGTGGAAGCAAAGTGCCGCGTGTTTGCAGCACGTCAGCATTACTTTTTCTGACGGTGACATCAAGGACAAGCTGTCTCTCACGAGGTGCGTGTGGTCTTCACGGCTCCTCCCCTTCTCACCTCCCCGGGGCCTGCCCGCCCCTTGCCGTGGCCCAGTGGGACGCCCACATCCTGCAGTGCCCCATGGCTGCAGGTGACCCCAATTCCAGGCAGGTCCTAGCAGCGGGCGCTGCAGCCAGTGTCTGATTGGAGGTTGAAGGGGAGTCTGTGGACCCTAACGCTGTCAACACCAGCCCCACGTCCGCCCAAGCCTGACAGAGCAGCCCACGGCAGCCTCTGCGGCCCATCTCCACGACAGCAGCCAGCCAGCCCCTGAGCTCCTCTGCGTGGCTTACGTCCGCCCCTACTGCTCCCCCGGAAGCAGGCCCCAGCTTAGGTTCACCCCACTTCTCCCCTGGAAGCGGGCCCTGGCCGTCCCAGCAGCTCCTGCGGCCCTGGGCAGTTATTAAACCTCCTGCCTCCTTTGGTCCTGAGTCTTTCCCAAGCCCCCGGTGCCCTTCCGGGAGCCTCAGCTGCTGCTGTCACAGGGCTGAGGCCTGGGCGGGGGGCGGGGCCTCTGGGAGTCGGATAGACCCACCCCTCGCGCTGCACAGGGGCTCCGACACAGGGAATCTGCCTTCTAGCCCCTGAGGACCCCCTCCCAGCGGGGTCTCTCCAGGGGCACAGAGCAGGCTGGTGTCTTACTCCCCAGGGAGCTCTGCGGGGTCTGCCTGGGCCATGCAAGAAACAAGAGCCGAGGGTCAAGGGGACCTTGAAGGGGTCCTGGGGAAAGGCGAGGTGGATTTGGGTGGGGACAGCTCCTGTGCCATCAGCTGAGCTCGGACAGCAAGATTGCGCGGCCACAAGCGGCCCTGTTTGGGTCTCGCCGCACAAGGAGGAAAAGCTGCCTCAGGGCCTGGGAAGAGGGGACCTGTGGTCTCCCCAGCACCTGCTGGAGACCTGGTCACCCCTGCGGGACTCCAGGGACCACCAGGCCTGCCCCGGGGACCTGGCTCCCCCAGGCTCACACACAAGGCTTCCACCCCCTTGTCAAGCTCCTGGGGCGTGGGGATCTGCTCTCCCACGCGTGCCGCTCTCTCTCGTGCACCAAAGCTCAATCACAGAACCAGACAGGGTCCCCTGCACACTCCACTGAGTCCCAGACTAACTGTTGAACGAGAAAACAGAGCGACGCTAACTGAGCCACGTGTCTTGGCCAGGCTCAGAGCTCATCAGGCACTCGGCTGATCTTCCAGAGTTCCTGCCAACCCGGCCTGGCCTGGCCATGGCCTCTGCTGACCACAGGGGGCTCTCACTGCATTCAGGTCATCTCGGGGCGTGGGAGGCTTGCCCCGAGGTGGCAGGCATGCCCAGGGCCCGAGAACAGGCAGGGTGAGCTGTCCTCACACCCAGAGTGCCCGGCACGGGCAGCCCGGCTGCTGTCCCATGGGACACCTGGGCACGGTGTGCACCTGTGAGTGGCTGTTCCCATCCTGGGACGAGGGACAGACCAGATCTCGTGGGAAAGAAGAACCGTGTGAGTCACAAACACAGATGCACCAGCACCTGCACCGCGTCAGCGCTGGTAACTTCTCTCAGAAGCACTGAGCAGAGGCAGGGGCACGCCCTCGGGAGCCAGGAGGCACAGGGGTGGCCTGGGAAGCACACACCTTCCTCAGGGCCATGGGCAGCCTCGGCCCTGCCTGGGCAGCAGCTGGGGGGCCCAGAAGTCCATCCTTCCTGCCAAGCCGGCCACCCCAGAGGGCTGATGTGGGGCCCCAGCATCCGCTGCCGCCTCGTGGTCTCTACCCTACAGCGGATGACAGCACCTGGCCCATGTCTACCTCACAGCAACAGGAACACCGATACACTGTCCACAGGACGGCCCGTCGTGAGGTGCCGGCCTCGTGTGCTGTCTGCTCAGCAGCTGCCCCGGTCCGACCCACAGAGGGGTGACCTCTGGGATTCTGCAGCCTGCCTAGGACAGGGCTCGGCCCCGTCCCCGTTCCCGGTCAGTACTGAGTGCCGAGCATCGCCCTGCTCCAGGCATGGCATGGGCTGGAGCAGATCAGAGAAAGCTGAAGGTGCAGGCTTCTGGCAGTGGGCAGTTAGTGCCCAACTAGCCCTGCAAGTGAGCCGTACTCGGGACCATGTGGAGACGCCGCGGAATTAGTCATTCAACTGAGGCCACAGGGAAAAGTGATGGGTAAAGTGGGCGGTGCAGAGTGCACCAGACAGCAGGGGAGAGCAGGTGCAAAGTCCCAGAGCCGAGTCAGCTGAGACTGGGCTCGGGGGCAGGACAGAGACAGAGGGGAGCGGGCAGCTCAGGGCCAGCTGAACCCCAGCCACCCTCGGGCACACAGCAGAGAGAAAGCAGAAACCAGTGAGGACACTGACATGCAGTTGTTCACGTTGACATTAACGCTGGACATGACACTGTACGCAGTGTGATACAGGAGATGGACACACACTGACGTGTCCACATCACACCATCACCACACACGACGTGTGTGCACATCACACCATCGCTACACATGACACAGTACACCCAGTGTCAAACAGGAGATGGACACACGCTGATGTGTGCACATCACACTACACACGACACTGTACACCCAGTGTCATACAGGAGATA
This sequence comes from Sylvilagus bachmani, assembly GCA_015711505.1. Lineage (NCBI taxonomy): Eukaryota > Metazoa > Chordata > Mammalia > Lagomorpha > Leporidae > Sylvilagus > Sylvilagus bachmani. The sequence goes on from CM027398.1 coordinate 71,782,715, forward strand.
GACACACGCTGATGTGTGCACATCACACCATCACTACACATTACACGTGTGTGCATCACACCATCACTACACACGACACAGTACACCCAGTGTCATACAGGAGATGGACACAAGCTGACATGTGCACATCACACCATCACTATACACAACACTGTACACAGAGTGTCATACAGGAGATGGACACACGCTGACGTGTCCACGTCACACCACACACGACACAGTACACCCAGTGTCATACAGGAGATGGACACACGCTGACGTGTGCACATCACACCATGGCTACACACAACGCAGTACACCCAGTGTTACACAGGAGATGGACACATCCCATCACTGCACACAACACTGTGTGCAGTGTATTGTGTAGGACACCCACACGCAACACACATACCCAGCCTGTAGGAGACACAATGACTTGTACACTCATGGACGAAGCATGATACAGTTTTACAAGCACAGCAGGACGGTCACGTGTTATCGTCACTCTGGTCTCCTGGAAGGTCACTGTGCCCTGTGGCCATTAACTCGGAGAAGCCAGGGGACCACACGAGGGCCCACACCTAAGCTGGTGGATCCCGCAGTGTTAAAACCAAGTGCTCCCGTGACAACACTAGCTATGTCATCATTAGTCGCGACTTCAGATGTTAAACTCTCCTCATAGCGTCTATGAGAAAGCCTTCAGTTACATCTGATGTGGAGGAGCAACGCATGGCTCGATGTGTTTCCATCCCAAATCACAGCAGTAAATTCCATCAGATGGAAGCGCTTTGTGGAAGAGGGCTTCAGTACACAGGGAGCAGCGCCTGTCACCTGGCGGGAGGCGGCCTCCTGGGCCTGCGGGTCTGCCGCGGGGGCCGCCTCCTTGCGGCAGGGGTGGGCTCGGCTGCCACTCTGCCCGCCTGGACCCTGGTGCTCAGATCCCCTCCTGTTCTCTGCCAGTGACAGGCGCTCCCAAGGGCAGTCAGAGCAGAAGGGGCCCTGAGGCTGGCAGGGGCTGGATGGGGCGGAAGCCCAGGGCCCGGGTGGGGCTGAGGCAGCAGCCGCTGCCAGCCCAGGGCACAGGCAGGTGTCGGCTCCGTGCAGAGGCTGTGGTTCGGAGTCTGGGCAGGGCCCATGCCCAGTGTGGTCACGCTCTAGCTGTGAACTGTGGGACAGCCAGCTGCCTGCGCCAAGTCTCAGGGTCTCCATCTGCAGAAAAGGGGAGGTGATGCCACGGGGCAGATTCTGGCCACACACGGAGATGCTGAACATTGGCCCATGGCAGGCACTCTGGGAACGGGTTCTGGTGGCCCTGGTGACAGACTCCCGACTCCATCCGAGCCAGCCTCCTCTGCCACTCAGGATCCCCAGGGAGACCCACGTCAGCCCTGCGTCAGCACCAGAGAGGGTGTCTGTCCCCGCTCGCCCCATGTGTGAATTCAGCTCCCTTGGGTCAAGTGTCTTCTTGGCCCAGTGCAGCCCTCGGAGGTGTCCTGCCACGCACCTGTTAGGGAGACCCTCGACACCTGTTCCTCGCAAGTCCGCAGGAAACACTCCCAAAGCTGCGTCACCCTCCATGCCCAAGCCACAGACCGGGCTGCGCCACCACCACCCAGCAGCGTGTGTGCACTGAGCACCCAGGCCCCTCCACAGGTCCTCTGTGAGGGGCACAGAGCCAGTCCTGGAGAACGTCTCTGGCCTCTTACAGAAGGGCATCACGCGCTCTCATCGCAGGGACAAGAGGAGAGCACACGCCGAGGGCCATCTGTGAAAAGGGTGCGAGACGCCCGGTGTCTGTGCAGCCTCTGCTCCTAGCTCGGGACCCAGCACCAACAGGACGTAGTGTGTATACAACTTAATGGGAATGAACATCTGTTAGAACATTCTCTCAGACTCAAATCATGATTCATGTAAATTCATCTCAGTCTGATCCATTTGCATGACGCCGGTGAGCAGATGCCTGCAAATCACAAAAGGGCACGCGGGTTGCCGGGACCTCCACAGGACTGAACCGGAGGTGACTCCAGGAGCATTGCACACAGCCCCCGGCACACGGACCCTGCACACACCCCTGCACACGCCCCCTGCACGTGTCCCTCTGCACATGCCCCCTGCACCCCGGGGAGGGTGGCATGTCTTCACCTCACTGATTTATTCTCACATTTCGATGTAATAAAATTAATAGTGCAGTTCTCGACTCGGTTGATGAAATTAACTCAGGTTTTTTTTTTTTTAAGACAACTTCTTTCCATTTTTTTTTTTTCCTTTATTTTCAAAAGGGAAGTCACTCCAGTCATTTGATACAAATGGCTTTAATTAGTTTAAGGCAAACATAACCTTTCGTGAACACCGGATTGCGACGCTGGGTGTGCACTGTGCTCACGGCCTTGATTTGTACAGCCAGGCTGCACAGCCCCATCTGGGCTGGCACCAAAGCCGAGCACCTGTCATTCCTCTGCCCCCAGCGCAGAGAGGCCGGCCCTTGTCACCCCCTGTGAGAAGGGCAGGTGCACTTCCCCGAAGCCTGCAGGGGGGCCCAGCATGGCTGTGCTCCAGTGGACGCCTCCCAGGACACAGGCTGCTCTGCCACTGCACTCTCAATGCTTACTTCTTCTAAAGGTCTAAGCAACGTCAAACCACCCACCCGGTGGATGCACACCGGGGTCTGCTGGATGCACACCCAGGGCCTGGTGGACGCACCCGGGGTCTGGTGGACACACACCGAGGGCCTGGTGGACGCACATCGGGGTCTGGTGGACGCACACCCAGGGCCTGGTGGACGCACCCGGGGTCTGGTGGACACACACCCGGGGTCTGGTGGACGCACACCGGGGCCTGGTGGACACACACCAGGGTCTGGTGGACACACACCGGGGTCTGGTGGACACACACCAGGGTCTGGTGGACACACACCGGGATCTAGTGGACACACACGGGGTCTGGTGGACACACCCGGGGCCTGGTGGACACACCTGGGGTCTGGTGGACGCACACCGGGGTCTGGTGGACACACCGGGTCTGGTGAACACACACCGGGATCTGGTGAACACATACCCGGGGTCTGGTGGATGCACACCGGGGTCTGGTAGACGCACACCGGGGTCTGGTGGACACACCGGGGTCTGGTGAACACACACCGGGATCTGGTGGACACATACCCGGGGTCTGGTGGATGCACACCGGGGTCTGGTGGACGCACACCGGGGCCTGGTGGACACAAGGGGTCTGGTGGATGCACACCGTGGTCTGGTGGACACACCCGGGGCCTGGTGGACACACCCGGGGCCTGGTGGACACACCGGGGTCTGGTGGATGCACACCGTGGTCTGGTGGACACACCCGGGGCCTGGTGGACACACCCGGGGCCTGGTGGACGCACACCAGGGTCTGGTGGACACACCCAGGCCTGGTGGACACACCAGGGTCTGGTGGACGCACACCAGGGTCTGGTGGACACACCCGGGGCCTGGTGGACACACCCGGGGTCTGGTGGACGCACACCGGGGTCTGGGAAGACCCACACGAAGGCTCTTCTGCGGGTCCTCCAGGCCACCAGACATGTGGGCCAGCTCTTCAGCAACTGGAATTTGAGTTTCTGGCCCATAAACCAGCACTGCTGCTTGAAAAGCCAACCTTGGCCACACCTTGCCCCCAGAACTCCTTGCGCCCACAGGGTGGAGTCCGATCCCATCTTCTCCCTGGGGGCGTCTTCCCTAGGCCCCTCCCCAAGCTGTCCCAGGAAAAGACGGCCCCGCCCTCCCCCAGCAGAGCTCGGGCGGACATCAGCGTGCTCCCCCCCCCATGTGGTCCTCCTCCCAGACTGCCCCCCCCGTGTGGTCCTCCTCCCAGACTGCCCCCCCCCGTGTGGTCCTCCTCACAGACTGCCCCCCCGTGTGGTCCTCCTCCCAGACTGCCCCCCCGCCCGTGTGGTCCTCCTCCCAGACTGCCCCCCCCGTGTGGTCCTCCTCCCAGACTGCTCCCCCGTGTGGTCCTCCTCCCAGACTGCCCCCCCGTGTGGTCCTCCTCCCAGACTGCCC
>CM027398.1:71796399-71820216 GCA_015711505.1 Sylvilagus bachmani
TGGCTGCTCACACACACCAGAGGGAGGCCATAATGTGCTTCTTTTGAGCAAAAATGTGCACTTTTTTACATAATGAGAAAGTAGGAAAAACGCTGAGGTCCCCCAGCCTACGGTGAGGACGTAGCTTCCACCTGCGAAACCATGAGGGAGAGAGAAGACCCCGTGCTGGCAGGGAGAGAGAAGACACCGCGCTGGCTCTGCTGTTGCACTCGAACTGCAGAGTTACAGCCGCAGCCCACGGCCAGGAAGCCCCGCCCTGCACACGCCTGGAGCCGGGACCCTCAGCCAGCTGCGGCCTGGAGCTGCGTGGCAGTGCGGGCATCACCGCTCTGCGGTGTCCTCACAGGCCCTGCGTCTTCTCCCTCCACCTCGAGAGGGCGAGTGCGGCACAGGTGCTGTCAGAGTCACAGACCGAGACACTGTGACACGGTTTCCATCAGAGCACATTGGTACCAGCTCGCTCTCTCATCCTTCTCAGTCTCTGACTGTGCCTAACTTAAAAATTAAACTATCTTCTGTATGGATGAGCAGGAAAAATGTAGTGTACAGAGTACTTTCAGTATTTGTGGGAAAATGGAATTAAAAAATAAGTTATTTGGAGTAAAACATTTTTGAAATCCATGCATAGTGTTTTGTAATACATTTTCCATAAACTTTGGTCATTTGTTTGAAAATCAGAGTTCCAGAGCGAGGGAGGGACAGAGATCTTCCCACTGCTGGTTCACTCCCCAGCTGGCTGCAACACGGCTGGGCCAGGCCGAAGTCCGGAGCCAGGAGCGTCTTCCAGGTCTCCCACGTGGTGCAGGGGCCCCTGCCCGTGGGCCGTCCTCCACTGCTTTACCCAGGCCGTCAGCAGGGAGCTGGATTGGAAGCAGAGCCGCATGGTTGTGCCCACAGGGGATGCTGGCATTGCAGCCGGCAGCCTCACCACCACGCCACTGTGTCGGCTCCTCCATGAGCTTTTTGGAGCGGCCACGTCTGGTCTGCATTAGCTGAGGTTGCAGTCACCTTGGGACCAGCCCGGGAGAGAAGGGGCAGCGAGCGTATTTGGAGCCCTGCCCACCTGAAACAGGAGTCAGCGGTTGCTGCGATACTGTTACTCTTCCCCAGTGGGCTTCTCCGAGGGTTAGTGGCAGGGGTCAGCTTAGAGTCATCGGCTTAGGGCAGACCTGGATCCCAGACAGCAGGCTGACGGGGGGCCTCCCAGCCGAGGCCACCTCTGACTTCCCGAAGAGAAGGCACCAGGATCTGTGACATGAGGGAGCTCCTCGCAGGCCTCAGGTGTGGGACAACCGACCCTGCACACGTGCAGCCTGGCGAGGCTGCATCCGCTCCTCGGTCACTCTCTCCCTGACGCACACCTTAACAACGCAGACTCTGGGCTGCGAAGCGGCTGCCTGCTGCCTTCAGACCACACAGCTCACTCTGAAGTGTGATGTAACCGAGGGGGCTGGGAGCAGCGTCCTTCTCTGTGTCCATGTCTGTGGCTTGGTGTTGCGAATGCATGATGGGAAACTTCACCCTCCCAGCCCAAATGCATGATGGGAAACTTCACCCTCCCAGCCCAAATGCATGATGGACTCGACTTGGTATCTGTAGGGTATCTTTGGCCTTACCTAAGGAGTCCATAATTAAATTTGGCCTCCAAAGAGGAATGGTACATGAGAGGCGAGCTTCCCAGTGATGCGGCAAATGCATGTGGATAATTCTTTGAAGGGGCACCTCCCGAAATCGCCATTTGTACTTTGCACACCCACAGTCTGCTCTTCTAAGATTCTTAATTACGCCTGCGATTATCAAATCAGGCCTATTTAGGGCAGCTAATAAAACAACTAATTAACTAGTCAATGCTGGTGAGCAACCACAGATGTGAGGAACGGCTCACTTCACAATGAAGTGAAGGCGGCTAAGGCCTGAGCAGCCTGGCGGAGTGGGCTGGGTGGCAGGAGGCGTGAGCAAGGCGGGCACCTGGGCTGCACTCCCGGACCACTGCTTCCACAAGGATCCTGGGAGCGCTTCTCTCGCAGCCCGCGGGGCTGAGACGCAGCTGGGACAGGAGCCTTCAGCCACGCATCAGGCAGCCGGGAAAACGGTTCCCTCTCCAACCAGGGCGGCATCAGCAATGCGGGCCAAGGCCAGCCTCAGGCCCGTGGACTGGGCACGGCCCGCAGGGCAGGGCAGGCCTCCCTCCCACAGCTAGCTGGCTGCCAGAGGGGAGCCGGTCCACCCGCCCTCGAAGACAGCGCAGGGAAGGGCTGGAGGCAGCTCAGCCCCTGCCGTGATCTCGGGTGGGCTCCCTGGACACCGCTGGTGCAGCAGTGCCCATCACAACGTGCTCCTCACAGGTCAGGTACCCATGAGCCCCCCAAGTACCAATCACAACACAGAGAACCTGGGATAACCTCAGGCCACGGCTCCACGGGGAGACCTGCTCCCCAGGTCCAGGGGAAGTGCCCACCGCACCAACGTGCCGCTGGGGCAGGCTCAGAGCCTCCGGGAGCCACAGACGGAGCCTGGCAGAGGCCTGGGGACAAGGTTCTGACGTTAAGAAGAAAGCGCAGAGGCCCGTGGATGGCAGAGCCGAGCACGTGCTTTAGGGGCCACGTCTCCGTGCAGGAGCCACGGCCTCCTGAGCTCCTTGGCAGGTGGCTCAGGCTCTGCGAGGGCTGGGAGGCCAGGTGCAGGACCAGGACCCACCTGGGGAAACCTGCCCTAGCCCGGCCCCGAGTCCTTCTCATCCTCAGAGTGTGCCCGCCCCGCACGCCCGGGCCTGGGCCAGCCCGGAGGCACAGCCGTGCTCCAGCGCTGGCGGCGTCTCGGCCGCTCTCCCCTCCAGGACCCTGCGGGGCTTGTCCTGCAGGCCCACCCCTCCTAGTGTCAGGACACCGTCTGCAGACAGGGCCCGCCGTCACCACCTCAGCCTCCGCGGACTTTCACCAAACAGCTCATCTCCGCGTCCCGTAGAGCTCAGGAAGTGCCCAGCACTGAGGGCGGGAAGACAGAGCGGGTGCCCCAGCGAGGCGGGCAGCATCCCAGAGACCCGCAGGGCCACTCGGGGTGGGGCTGGCCAGACCTCCCCACCAGAGGACCTCTGAGATTGGCAGTCAGCAAACAAGGACCGGGACCTTGTTGAATTTACTCCATCCACGTGAGACCACGTGCTGACAGCTCTGGGCCTTGGCAGAGATCGCCCCCTTTGAAGGGCCGTGATGATGAAGGGCCGCCGCCCCACTCACGGGTGGGAAAGCTGAAGCCAGGGCTCACCCAAGGTCAGCAGCGTCCACGGAGCCGCACGGGACCCACCCAGGCCAGAACCACCCTCAGCTCCCCCGATGTGCACCTGTGCCGGCATCTCATGCGTGGTTAGTCCAGACCACGCACACCGAGACCCTGCCCAGCCCGGATGCCTGCGGTTGCTGTGTTGGAACCGCAGCAGCGCCGGGGAGCTGGGAACCAGCGGTTCAGCAGACACAACTGCCGACCTGTCAGAGGCCGCGTTTTAAACGGGCAAGTCCACCACGGGGAGAGAACTGCTTCATAGTGCACACTTAACAGACGTGGGGATTGTCCACTCTGCTCCAGTTTGATCAAAGTGGAATAAACGTGACTTCCGTGGGGGCTCCAGGTTCACTGACAATGCGAGCTCAGAGCTGGGTGGGGCAGGGGGAGGCCCAGCCTGGAAGAGAGCACCCTCAGGACGAATGGGATTGTGGGAAACGCAGGTGCTAGGCCAGCTGGTCCAGCCTGCGCAGAGGGGCTGTGGAGAGGACGTGAGGCCCTCAGTGGCCCCAGCCGGCGGTCATTCCCACCCCATGGGAAAGGCAGGGCCGGCCACAGAGGCGCCGTCCCCATGCTGGCTCACGGGGACTACGTCCTGCCCAATGTCACCAGACAGTGGGTTCTTCCCTGCCCTGCCTTCATGCAGACACAGCCCGGGGATGAGGCTGAGCCACGAGGGGCGGAGCCTGGGCCGAGGTTGGGGGGGCGGAGCCTGGGCCGAGGTGCAACACACAGAGCCTGCAAGTGCAGCAACCCCCCCCCCAGGTGCCCGCCTTGCTCACGCCTCCTGCCACCCAGCCCACTCCGCCAGGCTGCTCAGGCCTTAGCCGCCTTCACTTCATTGTGAAGTGAGCCGTTCCTGGGTCGTGCACCGCCTGCCTCCTCCATAGTCCCAGGTACCAGGAATAGCTGCTCTCCTCGCCACGGCGGGGTTTCTGCTGGACAAGCAGGTTTTGAGAATCTCGGGAGAAAGCAGCCTCTCTTCTCGTCTCTGTATCTTTCTCTGTGTGTGTGTGTGTGTGTCTGTCTCTCTCTCTCTGTGTGTCTCTCTCTCCATCTCCCGCTCTCGCTCTCTCTCCCTGGCACACAGACACTGTCTAGATTCTGCTGTCTTCCGAGGCACTCCCTGCCTGTGTGTGTCACCTGGGAACCAGCTGATCTCAGAGGTTTGGGCAAAACAAAACAGCAAACAATGGCCTCAGAGCGCCAGCCACGCTCCTGAGCCACCAATCCTTTTAGCTCAGGTCCCACAAGCTCATTTTGACCTTGAACCTGATGGTCAAGGGCACGGGCCTGGCCCAGACGGCCTGCATCTCAGTCCTTCTGCACGGATGGCCGTCGGCTTCAGCTTCCTCTCCTGTAACACGCACAGACTAGAGCTGCGTTCCCCTTGCTGTGGGAGTCGGTGGAGTGAACGCCGGAACCGGGAGGGAAGGCAGCAGTGCTGCAGAGACGCCGGCTCCTGCGGTCGCCACGTTCCTACCTGCGCGGGCGCCCCTCGTCCCCTGCCTCCCCGCCTCCCCGCGCTCCCTGGACCTTTATCAACCGACATGCAGACGCCAACGAGGCACCTGGGCGAGAGAAGTCCCGTGCCTGGCAGTGTTTGCTTTTTAATGATTTGTTTATTTGTTTGAAAACGGGAGAGACAGAGGGAGAATTCTTTGTTTGCTCCCAAATGGCTGCAAACAAGAGCCAGGAGCTCCATCTGGGTCTCCGCAGGAACCCGAGCAGGCAGCCGGCCCACTGCTGCTCCCCCAGGGATGCTGGGAGCTGGGGCAGAAGCAGAGCAGCCAGGACTCGGGCCGCAGCACCCAGGGCAGGGTGCTGGTGTGGCGAGCCCGCCACGCTGCCACGCTGCCACAGCACCGACCCGGCCGACGCGGCTCCCAGACTCCCTCCCTGCACCCAGGTGGGCGACAGCCCCAGCCCCCAAGGAGACCAGCAAACGAGCTCACAGTGGTTTCCCATGCCCCAGTCCTCCCAGAAGTCTCAAGTCCAAGGCGCTGTTTCCACTGCTCACCTCTGACTCCAGAGGAGACGCGTTCAGGTTGTCTAAACCTGGGCACCTCCGAGACAGCGGCGGCAGAGTTCCCCTGAGAGGCGCAGATGTCCGTGGTGACACTGACGACACCTGCATGGCTTTGACTCTGACACGGGTGCCCGTGGCGAGATCCGGGCTCCAACGTGAGCTCCCTGGCACAGCACTGTGTGCGGCTCTTCCACTGTGCCCACCCCGAGGTGCGGGACAGGGATTCTGCAGACCACGGCCCCGCAGCTTGGCACTGGCTGTGGGCAAGTGCCCTCGGCACTGCGAGGACAAGAGTCCACGTGGACAACCTGGCCAGGCCCTCAATGCCCAGGAAGCGGATGAGGCGGGCAGCAGCGTGGACGCGGGCTCGTTTTTACTTATTTCCTGTACTTTGCAGGGTTCTGAATTCCCGCTCCTTCAGAGACCACGGATATGCAGACGTCTTTCCAGTCCCTGGGATTGGCCCACATCCACAACAATACAGAACAGGAAGAAGAACCATGGGGTAACACGTGGCCTGCTACACCACAGCCCTGCGCCCCGTGTCTACACCACCAGGGTGTTCCACATGACCTGCTGAACAGAGAATGCTTTACAAGTTCCAGGCCACGAACGGATGTGTCTGCCCATGCCGGGCCGCAAGGCAAACACAGGGACCAGCCCACAGGGAGTCACGGATGCACCCCGGGCACCCCGGGGCCTATGTGACAAGAGTCTCCCGGTCTCACAGTGATGGCCACACTCGACCTGTGCCCTGCTTGCCGTGTGCGTGTGTGCGTGTGTGTGTCTGAGAGGGAGCAGGAGAGAGTGAGCAAGCGAGAGCATTGTCCTGACTGCTGGCATGAGAACTGTGTCGGCTGTGCGTGCGAAGCTCAGCCTCCGAGAGGCCTCCTGACGGCAGACAGACGGGTGTCCCCGGGGCTCCTGGCACGGACAGCAAAGCGTAGGTCCCACACCAGCTGTCTGGCACAGTGGGTCTCCCCGGCCGCTCCCGGGGAAGGCGCGGTGTGCAGGTGGTCGCGGATGTGGTCACCGACCTGGGTGTGCCTGCCTGGTCCATCCCTGTCCCCTCTCCCAGGCTGCAGGGACCTTCAGAGCCCTCGAGGAGGTCATAGGAGAGGCCCTGGGGTACAGCTCAGCCCCACTTGCGGGAACTCCCCGGGGGTCGACCCAGGCTGAGCCTTCCAGCTGGGGCCCAGGTGGGCGCACAGAGCTCTCCATTCCCCTGGGTCAGCGAGAGGGGCGGGCCACAGAGGCTGCCAATCAGCCTGCACGTCTGAGGAAAGAAGCGAGACCTCACAGCGTGGGCACCTGCTCAGCTCCACTGGGCGACTCCCACTCCGTCAGGGCCTGTCTGTGCCTGCTCTGAGGCCTCAGTGACTCAGGACCTGGGGGAACCCCCACATGGCCAGCCAGTCCTCGGGGACGCAGCTGAAACCCCGATCATGGGAGCACAGGTGGACAGGGCCTCGCCACGGGCCCCGCTCTTCCCGGTCTCCAACACAGACGTCTCTGCAGCTGGGCTGTCTGCGCATCACCACCCGTCCTCCGTCAGAACACACAGGAATCCCCAAGGATCTCACCTTAAACACCAGCAGCCACAAAGCTAAAGCCAGCACAGGCGCACACATCCACAGTTCACACACACCTGCACATGGACACACATTCACACACGGCTCACACATGCGTGCACACGCCTGCATCCTCACACACGTGTGCATGCACCTTCACACAACTGCACTCACACATGTGTACACACCTACATCCTCACACATGTGTGCACTTTCACACACTCACACATACCCACACCTACATCCTCACACACGTGTGCACTTACACACTCACACATACGCACACCTACATCCTCACACACATGTGCACTTACACACTCACACATACGCACACCTACATCCTCACACACGTGTGCACTTTCACACACTCACACATGTGTACACACGTGTGCACACTTTCACACACTTGCACTCACATGTACTTGCACATACATCTGCTTGTATATACCACAATCTTGCAAACACACAAACTTGTATGTTCATACATGTGTAAGCACACACTTTGACACTCTTGAACCCTCCCACACATGTGCACACTTGCACTTGCACACACACCTGCATGTGCATACCCTACACACATGTGCCTACATATGCACACTTACACCCACACACACCGCCACGGAACTTTCTTAGACAGAGGACTCTGTTGCTAGCCTGAGTCCTGTCTCCTTTAACCCCGCCCCCCATGATCCAAAACTCGGATAAACTTTGCCTCTGACACTGCTCCCACTGGAGGCTTCAGGGCACCCCTGGACCCAGGGCAGACGGTGGCCACTCCCTGGGGCACCCGCAGTGCCTATTGCATGCATGACTCCTTGAAGCCCGGGGCACCCTCCTGCTCCCTCCTTTGGCCCCCTGCCTCCCACCTACACCTGGAGCCCTTCCTCGCCCCCTCTCTGTGCCCACCGTGGACAGATGCCCTCAGGACACAGCATGTCCCCACCCATCCCACCACTGGAAACAAACGGTGAGGAGGGGACACCTGGGAAGCTGCCTCTGTGATGGGCCCTGGTGCCAGCCACGCCCATTCCAGAAGTCCACAGACCAGGGGATCAGGCCTGCCCACGGCCAGGCAAGGAGTCTACTGCCCCAGAGTAGCTATGAGGGCCCGGGAGGAGCAGCGGGAGGAGGCTGTGCAGGCACATGACTCTGCCCACACAAGGAAAGGGGTCAGGAACAGCTCTGCCCACGCGAGGAAAGGGGTCAGGAACAGTGCTCGTTTTTAGAAGCCGCCCCCAGGAGCAGCAGCCCAGAGCCTGCGTCCGCCCCAGGCGCTGCCTTCCAGACACCCACGTCGCTGCTTTGATCGCAGACCAAGGATGCGTTGTCATTGATTTCAAGGCCCAGCCACTGCTTAGAGCTGACAAACAAAGCGAGCATCTGACGGACTGGCTCAGACCACGGCTGGAGCAGAGGTGTCCCCTCACGGCCACAGGACTCTGATGTGAGGATGCGGCCAGTGTCAGTGCACAGCCTGGGTCACACCTCGCCTCCCACGGCCATGCCTATGTGGTGCCAGCGTAGTTCAGGCCACACCTGAGTGGGGTCGGCCAGGGGGATGCACTTCCCTGATGAGAGACCTGGTCTCAGATCCTTTCAGTGAGATCAAGTGACCCGAAGAACCCAGGCATCAGAGCCGCACGCCCTGGACGACAGGTGCCGGCTCCCCTTAAACACCTGACCTGCCCACTGGAGCTCTCTCTCGGCGGATGCAAGTCTGTCCCAGGACCTGGTGGCCGCTGCCCGGAGTGCAGGAGGCTCCCGGGGAAGACTCTGCGCCCCAGCTCTCCTTCAGAGCCCCAAACACTGGGACCACAGCCGTGACAATCAGCATTCAGAAGCAGCGGGGCTTCTGCCCTGCAGCTGGGGAACCGAAGCGTGGTCTCATTAAACAGACAACTAAAGGAAGTGAGAAATAATCACTGGAACAGCTGGTGTGAAAGGGAGAAAAACACATCCCTCAAATTCAATTTCAAGGCGTTCAAGGTAAATTAGCCACATAGTAAATACACGTAATCCAAAATAATTATGGTTTAGAAGTTGAAAAGCCCAAACAACAAAACCCGGGTTCATTCTGAGCCAAAAGGACTCCCGTCCTCGCCTGGGCGCAGAGGGACACACAAGTGCTGCATTCCCACGTGTGCATACAGCCTGGAGGAAACGGATGTCCCAGCTTCGGGAGAGACACAGAGGCAACAGCAAAGCAAGGATGTGGCCGTTCTGCACCTGCTGGGGTCCCTGTCCGCCCAGCAGGAGCCCATGTGCGGGGCAGGGGGATGGGCCCTCGTCCACGCGCACCCCTGACTTCCCAGCTCTGTCCCTGCCTCCTCTCTCATTGCAGTGGCCTAGCCACCTGCTCCCGGAGGCCCCAGGAGAGCCACGCCATCTCAGAGATCTGCTCTCCTGAACTCTGTGGCCGAGGACGTGGACGTGGATGTGGACATGGCCGTGGACGTGGACATGGCCGTGGCCACTGGGAGGCTGCCTTTCCTTCCCTGTCAGTCAGCCCAGCAGTGCCCATCCTGGGAGGAAGATGGAACCTGAGTCTCGCTGTCCCAGGGCTGGACGTGGAGCTGGAAGAGCAGAGCACGATCAGGAGGGCCAGGGCTGGACGGAGGAGAGAGCCAACCCGCCCAGTGGCCCCAGGCTGGGCCAGCTCCAGCTGGCTGAGGCTGCCCCTGTGCACAAGGCCTGAGCCGGAGAGGAGCAGCCGCCTCCCCACGCCTACACCACTGCCTCCCCTGATCCTAGCCTGAGACGGTAACTGCCCCTCCACCCACAGGCATCCACTCAGACTCAGAAGGGGGAGGGGAAAGGTAGGGCCACCTGCCCCACACGCGCCCTGCCCCGTGCACAGGTGACCAAAAGCCACGAGCTGCAGACACCAGCAAACAGGCCACAGGACAAGCATCACAGAAAGACTGCAGCCACGTCCACCACGTCGGCCACTTCTGGATCAAGTCAAGCAGGAAAGGGAAGCCCTCCTCAGGGTCCCTGTGCAACGTTAAGTGCAACTAGAGCACGGTGAGCTGGCACGGTGGGCACCCAGGCAGAGCCAGGAGGCGACAGGAGGCCCAACCCCCACCACAGTCCCCCGGCTTTCCTGTCTCCCCTGCCCAGCACCCACTGGCTCTCCCCTCCCCCAGCCCCCAGTAGTCCTGGTCTGGCTGACGGCCCCGGCGAGTGTAGATGCACGTAGGGTACACCCCTGCGTGCACATATCTACACCGAGAGGCCAGCCTTCACTTGGTGAAAATCCTGAGACTGATTGGCACTATTTCAGTGTGTGCCCAGGGACACCTCCCTCACCTGCTGCGGGGCAGCCACGGACCCCCCAGGATCCAGCCACACGAGACTGGGCAGCACGCGAACAGAACACCAGCAGCACGGCCACCCCTAGATCTTGTGAGAATGCAGACTCCCAGGCCCGCCTGCGCCCGCTCAGATTCTGCACGTTAACACGCTCCCGAGTGCTTTCCGCGGGCGTATGAACGTGCGAGGTGCACAGAACCTGGGCATTTGTCTTCATCAGAGGATCACACCCCCGGGGCCAGGCTGTGGGGCACGTGGCGGTGCAGAGACACCGGCTCCCGTCCCCACCCACCCCCACCTCTGGGACTTCACACGGTCTCAGTGCACCTGCTGGCCACCCTGCCCTGGGCTGCGCCACCTTCCTGAGGCCGCTTCCTGCACTGGCCCTCACCTGGCCTGCCACGACCACGAGCCGTCCAGCGGAAGCAGCTTCAATCTCAACAGCAGAAACTCAACAATAAACTTGAAAGTGCTGCTCACGGGGCTAGCGCCCAGTTGGAGCCCGGGTGACTGGGAGCCTCCCACCGCTGCGCATCACCGCGCCTGTGCACAGCGGGGCTCGCCCCAGGCACTGGCAGCAGGACCAGGCTCATCTCCGGGTCTTGGGTCGCCCTGGGCAAGCCACCCCCACGTGAGTACTCAGCAAGCAAGCGTGGTTGTTCAGACTCCAGGTGAGCGCTCGCTTCAGCAGTACACAACGAAAACTGGCACGGAGACTCCAGGTGATCCCAGGATGGAGACACACAGTCACGGCATCCACACACAACTACACACACACACAGTCACAGCATCCACACACAACTACACACACACACAGTCACAGCATCCACACACAACTACACACACACACAGTCACAGCATACAGACACACACACAGTCACGGCATCCACATACAACTACACACACACAGTCACGGCATCCACACACAACTACACACACACACACTCACTCATGGCATCCACACACAACCAATTATACACACACACTCTCTCTCTCTCTCTCTCTCTCTCTCTCTCTCATGGCATCCACACAACCAACTCCATGCACACACACACTCATGTCATCTACATACAACCAACTCCACACACACACAGCCACAGCATCCACACACAACCCACTACACACACATGCACACAGTTATAGCATACACACACACATGCAGAATCATGGTATCCACATACAACCAGCTACATATACACAACCAACTCCACACACACACAAAGTCACAGCATACACACACACAGTCACAGCAGCCACATACAACCTGCTACGCACATACACGGTCACAGCAGCCACATACGACCCACTACCCACACACAGTCACAGCAGCCACATACGACCCACTACCCACACACAGTCACAGCAGCCACATACGACCCACTACCCACACACAGTCACAGCAGCCACATACGACCCACTACCCACACACAGTCACAGCAGCCACATACGACATTGTGGCTCTCAGCTCCAGAGCCACTACCCACATAGCTCCACACACACAGATGCAACTCCTGGACCTTTCTTCTTCCATGCCCCTGCCCTGCCTTTCTTTTCTTTCTGCCAGGCAGAGTGCACAGTGAGAGAGACAGAGAGGAAGGACTTCCTTTTGCCGCTGGTTCACCCTCCAATGGCCGCCACGGCCGGTGTGCTGCAGCCGGTGCACTGTGCTGATCCGAAGGCAGAAGCCAGGTGCTTCTCCTGGTCTCCCATGGGGTGCAGGGCCCAAGCACCTGGGCCATCCTCCACTGCACTCCCGGGCCACAGCAGAGAGCTGGCCTGGAAGAGGGGCAACTGGGACAGAATCCGGCGCCCCGACCGGGACTAGAACCCGGTGTGCTGGCGCCACAGGCGGAGGATTAGTCTGTTGAGCCGAGGAGCCGGCCCCTGCTCTGCCTTTCCGTTTGGATACACTTCCAGGGTCCCGGGAGAGAGAGGGAGCCAGTGGGGTGGGAGGGACCGTGTGGTTTTTGTGTGACAAAGTCTCTGAAGGCCCAGTGCCAGATGACCAGCCACTCAGTGGCTCCACATCTTGGGTCTGTGGAGACACAGGGTGGTCCCAACCACCAAGATGCACTGTGGCCAGGCAGAGAGGGGCTTGAGCAAACCTTCTAGAAAATTTCCTGGCTTCACAGTGGCTGTGGAGCAGCAAGGAGGGGGAGGACACGAGCTTGGGACGGTGTGGGTGGGACCATGTGCTGAAGCCACGGGAGGACACACAGCCACTGCAGACATCACAGAGCCAGGATGGGGCCAGCTGGCGAGATCCCCACAGACCCATCCAGACCAAGAGGAGAGGAGAGGCTGTCACCACTGCCACCCAGATGGCAAGCACGGCTCACTGTGCTGTCGCCACAGAGTGAACACCTGTAATTGTGTTGTCACTGCTGAGTGAACACCCTCACTGTGTTGTCACCCAGAGAGAACACCCTCACTGTGTTGTCACTGCTGAGTGAACACCCTCACTGTGCCGTCACCCAGAGAGAACCCCCTCACTGTGCCGTCACTGCTGAGTGAACCCCCTCACTGTGCTGTCACCCAGAGAACCCCCTCACTGTGTTGTCACTGCTGAGTGAACCCCCTCACTGTGCTGTCACCCAGAGAACACCCTCACTGTGCCGTCACCCAGAGAGAACCCCCTCACTGTGCTGTCCACACAGAGAACCCCCTCACTGTGCTGTCGCCACAGAGTGCTCTCTCGCTGTGATGGCTTGTGGAGGACCACCACGTCACACGGTAACCACCAGTGAGAGGGGTGTGGCCTAGAGGCCCTGGCAGAGGGAGGCTAAGGGCATGTTTTGTGTTTTATTGTGCAAAGGGAGCCAAGAATCCCCCGGCTGCATCTCTCAGCGCCAGAGCCGAAAGTCAGCGTGGCTGCTGATGAAAACACCACCGAGCGTCCTGCTCTCTGGCCTCACTTTGTCCCTGCTGGCCACTGTCCACCCACACTGCTCGACTCAATCCCACCCCGGGGGCCGATGGTCTCCCCAAGCTCTCAGCTCAGTCGTGGAGGAGGCTGTAGCACTTGTTCTGATTTTATTTCCTGCTCTGGTCGACCACACCCCGTTGCACCTCTGGGGTCCCGAGCTACAAGAGCCACCGGGAGGCCTTCCTAGGACAGCTGGGTTTGTGGCTTTCTACCAGGACACACAGCGTTTCTGCATTTACCACTGACAGCTGGGCACGTCAAATTCCTACGACGTGGAAAATGCGGCAGCAAAACCATTCGGACTCCTGGGGAAAGTTTCGAGGAAACCGATGGCTCGTGGACCAGGTTGGGGGCTCACGCGCTCAGGGAGAGGCCTCGGGGCAGCCCATACTGACCCACGGGAGGAAGAGAGCAGCCCTCCTTCCTGCTCTCCTGGTCCAGGGGCAGCAGGGACCAGCGCCCTGAGGGGTCCCGGGGAGCAGAGCCGCCCCCCACCCTGAGGACTCTCTGGTCAGCTGCTGCAGGAGACGGATGCTGCAGGCAGGCTGCAAGCCCACGGGCGTCACTCAGACAGCGCCAAGGCCACTGGAGGCCTGCGATCGGCACCGTGCACATCCTCACCAAGGCCCTTCCCAAACCACACAAGCAGTTATGTCCCAGCAGCCAGTCCAGCCGTGGAGAAGGGTGGCGTGGACCATTCTAGAAACACACCACACAGGGAGGGGCTCTTTGCCAGGTGAAAGAGGGAGGCGGAGCCAGCCTGGAGAACACCCGGCAGGATCTTCCGAGCACCACGAGGCTCACCTCGGCCCCATGGTCCCACTTCTAGGGGACACAGCATTCAGTGCCGAGATGTGTGTGTGCCATGCATAGTGATGAAAACCCAGACAGTATGCCGGGCCAGTAACTCAGGAAATTATGACAGCCGATTACAGAGTGCCCTGGTGGACTTCAGCAGCATGGGGTCCACTTCCATGCACCGACGTGGAAAGTGCTCCAATAAAAACCCCGCCGCAAGACAGCAGCCGGCAGAGCAGCCCCGACACAGCTGTGCCACAGAGGGCTGGCAGGGTCGCAGCAGCAGATGGCAGAGCCAGTCCGGTGGCATCGGCTTCACGCTCTGCTCTGAGGACTGCTGCTGTGTGTGGCTCATTTAAAGGGGAAATGGGGGCTGAGGCCGTGGCACAGTGGCTTACGCCGCCGTCTGCGATGGCAGCATCCCATGTGGCACTGGTGCAAGTCCCAGCTGCTCTCCTCCCATGCAGCTCCCTGCCACGGCCTGAGAGAAGCAGTGGAGGACAGCCCAAAGTCCTTGGACCCCGGCACCAACGTGGGAGACCCGGAAGAAGCTCCTGGCTCCTGACTTCAGCCTGGCCCAGCTTTGGCTGTTGCGGCCACCTGGGGAATGAACCAGCAGATGGAAGATTCTCCCTCCCTCCCTCTCTCTCTCTCTCTCTCTCTCTCTCTCTCTCTCTCTCCCTCTGCCTTTCATATAAATAGCTAAAGCCCTAGGGGAAAATGCATTCGCCTCTTACTTTAGAACAGCAGGTAGGCCCTGTATTGCCCTTATACAATCAGAACAGGCAACATGTCATATGTAACACATCACATGATTGTCACGCAAACAGCAGCCCCTGTGGGCAAGCAGAAGACACCGCACTGTAGCCAGGTCCCCACACGTGCGTGCCAGGCATGGAGTCCTGGAATTCCCAAAGCCCAGGGCCGAGGACGCCTCCTGCACCCCTGCCTCCTGTGATCCGGTGCCTGCCGCTAGCCGCAAACCCTGAGGCTCGTCTCTCACTGCCCTGCGGGGGCTTCCCCGCTGCACCGTGTCTCTCACCCACGACCTAGGAGGTCAACCCCAGGAACCCGGCTGCAGTCCTCAGTACACTGGTTATCGCCACCACATTTTCAAACAATTCAATGAAAACCACATGAGGTGGCCACGTCAGCTTCCAGGGCCGCGCTCCACGCGGTTGCTGTGGCCTAAGGAACCCACACAGGGGAGGCTCCCCAGCACCATGTCTGCACCTCAGCATGGCCCCTCCTCCTCAGCTTGTTTGCAGTCACAAAATGACATCTCCTGAGCTCCCGCCATGCACCGGGTGGAAGAGCCGCCCATCTTTGCTGGCTGCCTCCGTCCCGGAGCACAGCTGTGGTGTCCAGGCAGGGAAGCTCAACAGAGGCACCGTGTGGACGGTGAGAGTCCGCCAGGAGCAACCGCTCAGGAAACCTGCTCCGGCGGCTCCGCAAGGCAGACACGGGTCCCTGCGGCCGCATCAGGACCACGCTCCGCCCAAGCCGCCTGTCTGCAGGACTGGACACTCCCCTGTCCTCTGTGCCTCACTGCCCACCGCGCCCCTTCATCCCCGGCGCCCCGATGGCTTATTTTCAATCAATTTCATTTTCAGCGACACACATGTTCATGCAGTCACGAGGTTCACTTGACACTTTGTTTCACGTCCGCGTTGGCGATGACGCACTCACAGGAACGGGCACACCCGTCACCGCGAGCTCCATCACAGCTGCACTCAGAAGCCTCACTGCCGAGCAAGGCTGGAGACAACACCGTGTCCCTGCCCACCAGCTGCCCCTCCTGCTCCCCGCCTGTCTGCAAGGTCGCCCCTCCAACACCCCTCTCTCTGCACAGCCGGCCTCGGCAGCCCGTCTTCCCTTGGCCTCCAGGGCCCCTACTTTGGGCTCCATATGGCAGTGGGGTCTGCAAAGCCGGCCCCGGGACTGACTTGTCACCCCACATAACACAACGGCCCCGTGCAGCCACGTGGCAGCCAGAGGCAGGATTCCATGCCGTCTCATAGTGAGCATTCACACCGCGTTTTCTGTATCCGCTCGTGCGCTGACGGACAGCTAGTCCAGCTCCTGCTGTCATCAAGGTGGGGGTGCAGGTGTCTTCAACTCGCTGACCTCACCTCCTCCGAGCGTGAGCCCAGCAGGAAGTGCTGGACCCTACGGAAGCCCTAGTTCCAGTGTTCAGAGGCGGCACCATACTGTTCTCCAGGGCAGCTATTCCCCCGTGAAGAGACTGAAAACCTGAACAGAGCGGCAATGAGCAGCGACACTGAACCAATAACGAAAAGTCCCCCGTCGAGGAAAAGCCAGGACCCGACGGCTTCACTGCTGAATTCCTCCAACAGCTAAGGAAGAGCTGATGCCGCTCATCGCAGACCACTCAGGACCCCGTCCCAGCTCATCCTGGGAGGCCAGCGTCTCCCTGACGCCCACACAAGGGAGGACACAGCAGGAGAAAGCAGCCACTGGGCGGGATCCTGAATGAACACCCAGCCACGAACCCTCCACACCCAGCCACGAACCCTCCACACCCAGCCACGAACCCTCCACACCCAGCCACGAATCCTCCACACCCTGCCACGAATCCTCCACACCCAGCCATGAATCCCCAGCTGTGCCAGCCCACCCAGCACAGAGACCGGACTCCACGGCCAGGCGGGCCTGACCCCAGTTACACAACCATGGAGGCATCCATGCAAATCAATGTGGGCAACACATCTCATTCAGACTCCAGCGGGGAAGAGGGGTGACCATTTCCACAGGTGCAGAGAAGCTTCTGGGACGACCAGACACTCCCCAACCCCAAGTGGAAGGAGGGGTCGCACCTGCTGTGCTGTGGGGTGATGTCTCGTGGTGCCGTGGCTCTGCTTCATCACACATGCCACAGGCGCCCCACTGTGCTGGCCGCAAAGTGTGGCCTTGTGAGCCGCAGGCCCTGGCGGCCCTCTCCCCGCCACCCTCTTGACCCCTCCGCCCACCCTCGCTTCTCCAGCCTTCCTGCTCCTCTGTGAATGTGTGGTACCCACTTCTCACCTGGACCTCTGCCTGGCCATTCCCCCAGGGAACCACACGGCCACACCCTTGTCCTCACACCTGTCCACACCTGCCCTGCCCCCCGAGTGACGGCTCCCCCCACACCCCTCTGCACAGCACCACCCGAGCCAGCGCCGAGCTGGCAGTCCCCTGTGTTGGGGGCTTCTCCTTCCAGGGTGAGGCTCCCCGGACAGGGCCTTTCATTCGGTGTCTTCTGAGAATGGACACACGGAGCAGGCACTCAGTGAATCTGACAGAGGGATCAGGTAGAGGCGGGTCAGCATGCACTGGGCAGGGCAGCCATCCCACAGCGCTGACACCACGCTCCTCAGAGCCGCTGCAGGGGTGGTCCTGGGACCATGCGAGACCCCATCCTTTCACTGGGTGCTTTAAAGGGGGCTCGTGAGGTCTAAACGCAAGCCGACTCTCCAGGCAGTGAGGCGGGCACTGCTGTGTGGACGCCAGTGGTGTCTGTCACTCTTTGCACAACTTGACCCTGGCAAGGCCAGGGCCAGCGGCACCCTCAGCTGAGCCGGGGGCTGGGCGGGGACCAGGGCAGCCCTCACTTCAGGGAAGCACGTCAACGCCGTCAGCACACAGCCGTGTCAGCCATGTCCTGGGCTCTCGGAGACGCTGGAACTCCCGCCAGCGCGTCCAGCTCAGGCCTGGGGAGGGACGCAGGCGGGGCAGCAGGGTGGGACTGCCGCAGCCGAGCTGCCACGGGCTCCCGTCCTGTGCACTTTGGAGCTCCTGTAAAATCCTCCTCCTCGCCTGAGTCTGGCGCTGGCGTCAGCCTGGTACAAAACGTGCATTCCAGAGGTCAGCGGGTCAAACTGCTTCTCTTCCCAACGTCTGCCCGCGGGAGCAAAGGCCCCGAGCCTGGACGCCTGGCGCTCCCGGGCCTCACGCTGTGTGTGAACCTCACCGAGGGTCACATCGTGTGCGCCCCACTTCCATTTTGCATTGATTTTTGAATTGCAGCACTTCGTGTGTGGCCCTCCCTGCCCCAGGACCTCCCTGAGAGCACTCCTGACTCAAACGCAGGGCAGTGAGAGGCACTCTCTTCAACAAAATAATGTTTGCTTTTCAAACACCAAGGAGCCATCAGTGATGCTGGGGTCTGCCCACCGCCTCTCTCCCTCCTGGCTGCAGCGGCTCAGCCTCTGCACCCACCAGTCCCCAGCAGCTCAGCCTCTGCACCCACCAGGTCCCAGCAGCTCAGCCTCTGCACCCACCCAGGTTGGCTGTCCCTCCCACCCTAGGGACTCCACCCTGCAGCGGGTAAGGACTGCTGGTCCCCAGGTGACTATTGCGGGCATGTCTGCAGGAGAGCTGATGGCTGCAGTGTGGCTGTGGGGAGGCATCTCCCACTCAGTACCCAGAGCAGCCCAGACGCAGTGGCCAGGTTGTCCCACAAAGGCACAGGTGCCCATGGGCCCAGCCTGCACACAGGGAGCTGCTCTATCTCATGTGTGGACACGACGAGCAATGGGAAACGTTTGATGGAAGGGAAGAACTTCTGGAAGGTTCTATGGCTCCTCTCAGGACCCGCCCCTAACCTGCTGCGCTCACCCAAGTGTCTCAGGGTTCTCCATTAAGCAGGGAAGCACCCGTCCATTTGAGCCTGGGTGACGACTGCTCAGACATGCCGACCACTGCCGTAGGAAGCAGAGCTGGGTCCAGGGTGTGGGCGGGGCCGCAGTGTGGACTCCACCCTGCAGAGCCTGCACCTGCCTGAGCCTGGGAGCACCTGTCATCCTGTCACTGGGCTGTCCCAGCAGGGAACGGCCGCAGCCGACACCCCCACTCACGGGTGGACATGCTGCCTCTCCACCACGCACTCAAACTCCAAGAACATAGATCCAATGCCCCACACGACATGCCCACTTTCTCGTCTGCTGAGAACCAGAGAGAGAGCCAGAGTCCTCGGGCATGGTGGATGCTGAGGACGTCAGACGGGACGGAGCTCGGCCTGAGCTGCTGCTCTGCCCCCAGCCCTGTGCCTTCACTCGAACGCGGCCTTTCTCAGACGTCCACACTTGTAAATAAACAGCAGGCTCAGACCGCCTGCTGCTACGGGAACCAAAGACAAGCCGCAAGAAGAGGCCTGCCCAGGGAGAAGCTACAGCGAGTCCAGAATGAAAACGAGAGTGAAATGCCAGCAGACGTCTTATCTCCCGAAAACACAGGCGGCCACCAGAGCACGCCTCCCCTCGATATCTGCTCATTTACCTGTTGCCGCCACAGGAAGCTGTTTGTGGATTTTGACAAGAGGTCCAATCATGGAGGCAAGTTTGGCGATAATCACACATCTCCCACCCACACCCCACCTCCAGTTCACAGTCCCTGTCGCAGTCCGATTCAGGACCACTCAGGTGGAGGTGAAAGGTCAGGGGTCAGTCGAGCAGCAGGGAGAGGGGCTTCTACAGGCCTGACCTTGAGGGTGGCAGGGAGAAACTGCCTCCCAGGCTGTGAGGGCCTTGTCCTTGACATTCTGCCCTTCCTGTGTGAAGGGTCCGTCCCCTGTCCTGGGGCAGGGACCCAAGTCAGAACCAAGACTCTCCTGGTGCCTTCAGGGGCCCCAGGCTGCGGTGTGGGTCCTTGTGGGGACCCCGGAACACACAGGAGAGACCCCAACCTCACAGTGGTCTGGCACTGGACATTTGGGGCAGACCACTCTGCCGGTGTTGGTCGCTGGGATGGGACACAGCCCTGGTCCACAGACATCTGTTCCTTGGAGCCTGGCAACAGACCAGCAGCCCCCGCGTTGCCCGAGCCTGATGCTCCATACCATGCCCGGTCATGAGCCAAAACCCAGGATGCATGGTTCCTGCAGGCACAGGGCGGATGCGGGGGGCTAAGCCCACCAAGGGAGGCCCGGGCCCTGCAGCTCCTCTCTGGTAGTGGGGAATCCAGGTGGTGCCCTGCTGCCCATGCCCCGCCCACCATCAGTGACTATGCACGGGGTGGCTCGCTTTATCACCTTCCTCCCCTTGTTCCCTGCAGGCCTTCTGGGGCAGGGGTCTCCGGCCCTCCCACCATCTAGCATCCCAAGCCCTAACACAACCCGAGCACGCATGCAGCCAGCGCACGTGGGAACGTGGGTGGACAAGGGAAGGAATGGGTGAGAGAGCAGAGGGGCCGCTGGGACTGAGCAGCCCCTCCCCACCGCGAACGTGCGACACTGTGCAGAGCTAAGGGCCGCCCCGGGAGGCTCCACAGCCTGCATTCACCTGGAGCCCAGCGGCATCTGCCGATCTTGGTGGCCCTGGCTCTTGGCTTAGTCAGTATCCCCCAGGGGGGACAGTACACGGCCAGCACACAGTCCTGTGTCAACTGCCCCCCAGAGCCACCACTGAGCTCCGACTAGCAGCCCTTTGTAAACGGCAGCCAATCAGAGCCCAGAGCTTTCTGCCAACCTGAGGGGGCGGGGGGGGGGGAATGAAGGCGATGACAAGAACAGCAGGACGAGCAAGCAGAATGCACGAGGCAGGCGCAGCCCCGTCTTCCAGCCACGATTTTACACAGTGAGAGAATAAAGGTATCTGTGTGACCTTCACGGTAAAACAGTGTCCCAGGAGCGGCCCCTGGCCCAGGGGTGACACCTGCGTCCCGTACGGGAGTGCCTGGGCCCCGCTTGGCTTTGCCTCAGGACGCCAGCTTCCTCCTGATGCTGCCCTGGAGGCAGCAGCGACGGCTCAGCCTGGGGGCCGCCACCCGCGTGGAGCCCTGGGCTAGGCTCAGGCTCCTGACTTCAGCCTGGCCCAGTCCGGGCTGTGGCAGGCATTTGGGGAGTAAAAACAGCAGATGGATTGTTCTCTCTCTCCTTCTCTCTCTCAAATTTAAGAAAAACAGCAGTTTAAAACATTGTCCCAGATGCCGGAGCCTTTACAATAACATGTACTTGATTATATGATTGGCAATGGATCTGCTCGTCATACACTAGCCTTGCAGAAGGAGTCTAGGAACACAGCTACAGCGTGTGCTAGTGCCTGGGGAACAGAGAAGCATCAACAGCCTTGGAAACGTGAAAGCAAAAGAGAGACCAGCCAGAGCTAGGACTTGGAGAGCCAAGGAGGGAACCAGGTGTCACATCCTCGTGTTACAGAGAGGGCCACGGGCTGTGGAAGGAACTCATGGAGGAAGAAGGAGCCTTGTGAGTTAGGTGTGCACACCCGAGTTTATTAACCTCATCATGAGGATTGTGCAAATGAACTAAACTCTTTTTTTAAAGATTTTATTTATTTTTATTTGAGAGGTAGAGTTACAGACAGAGGGAGAGATAGAGTGAGGTCTTCCATCTGCTGGTTCACTCCCCAAATGGCCACAATGGCTGGAGCTGAGCCAATCCAAAACCAGGAGCAAGAAGCTCCTTCCAGGTCTCCCACGTGGGCGCAGGGGCCCAAGCACTACGCCACGGCACCAGCCCCGTGGACTGAACTCCTGAGGAGGGGGCACAGTGATGGCCTGCAACAGCTCAGGCCCCTTCCCCACACACAGACCCCAGGTCTGAGCAGTGAGCTGCCCTGGCCACGTGTCACCTGCCACCTCCCAGGAGAAACACCGCCCCAGCATTGAGGAGCACATGACCAGACACCCTTCTGTGAACCAACAGGTGTGTGAATGGTGCCTCCTAGGTCATGCAGCCACCAGAGAGAACAGCCGATGACCGTGACACCCAGCAACAGACACAGCCAGGAAACAAGGGAGCTGCCCTCCAGGCCCGGCCCCTCGTGCTGGCCAGCGACATTAAGGGCTAAGCACGTGGCCACTGTTGGGACCACAAATGTGGGTGGCCCAGACACTGGGTAGGCAGTGAGTGCTGCCAAAGCAAAGTCCTGAAATGCCCTTCAGACCCCCAGACCCCTGCCCCAGGGCCAGGCAGCGAGTGGGAGCTGAGGAGCACACAGCCAGCAAAGCCGGGAAACCCATGAGAACACCAGAAAGCAGGGAAATCGACCCCCTTCGGCAGCACCAGCACCATGGAGTGCTCAGCTGAGGCCAGGAAGGGGTCCGGGGCCCAGTGGGTCCAGGGAACAGATGAGGATGCGCTGACCAGACGGGAAGAGGAATGCCAATGGGGAGAGAATTCTGAAGTTCACAGGGAGACCTCACGTGGCCAAGGCTTCCAAGGTGGGAAAACAAAGCCTAGAATCTCCCAGGTGCGTGGCACTCAGAGAGCAATGAGCCATGTAGTCGGCATGGCACAGTGCATAAAGCCACCTCCCGCAGTGCCGGCATCCCATACAGGCACTGGCTCGTGTTCTCGCTGCTGCATTTCTGATTCCACTCCTTGCTAGTAGCCTGGGAAAAGCTCGGGCCCCTGCACCCACCTGGGAGACCTGGAAGAAGCTCCTGGCTCCTGGCTTGGCCTGGCCCAGCCCTGGCCTTTGTGGCCATGTGGGGAGTGAACCAGCGGCTAGATCTTTCTCCATCTCTCTCTCTCTCTCTCTCTGGAACTCTTTCAAATAAATAAATTAATCTTAGGGGGAAAAAAAGGAGGTTTGAACCTACAGCCAACTACCAGGCTTTCATGAACTGATCTGGGAAGGCCTCTAGGAATAGGAGGCCAATGTCCAGCAGGCCTCATAAATCCCACAGCTGCCTGGTACCTGGTCCAGTCTGATGCTACAAACACACACAGATCCCAAGACGCTCACAGCAGCAGAAGAACCGCCTGCTTGAGCCCAGCCTGGGACGGTGGCCACAGAATCGTGACCTAAAGAAACAGCCACTCTTTCCAGCCACTCTTCTCTGGGATGCTCATCATGTAGATAAAGCTGCTTTTTCCACCATGCGGCAGGAAGTCACTCAGCAATCTTGAGCTCCCATGGGATATCAACCGCTATTGTGCAAAATGGACAAAGCAAGAAACGAAGACAGCAAAAGTCCAGCTGCAGAGGGAAAGCTCACTCGTGAACACACAAACCATGAAGCGAAAGCAGCACGAGGCTGAGGGCCCCTGGACAGGAGACAGGAGACCCCCCTCGCATCGTCAGCCTTCCGTACCCTGTGCACAAACGCAGGAATAAAATGAACAGGAAAAGGTGTGAACTTGGAGCCACAGGGAAGTGCCAGGGTGCAGAGCACTGGAGACGGGCGGCATAGACTACACAGCTCCATCTGGGGCTCGGCCTCTCTGAGGGAAGGGGCGTGGTTATGTCCAGAGGGGTTATGTCCAGGGGAGTGAACGCTGCAGAGTTGGGAGGGGACTGTCGGGAGCCTGCAAGGACTATTTGGAGTGTGCCAGGAGGAAGTGGTCACCAGGGCTTGCTGGGGCCGGGGTGGGGGGGCAGAGTAAGAATCCGGCTCCAGTGCAGACAGCAGAAGCCCACAGGAGGAGCTATAGTCCCCACCTGCCCTGGGCTGGCCCTTGCTCTCAGGAATGTCCGGGTGCAGTGGCTCTTGATGGGGTAGGGTTTGGATGCTGCCTGGGGAAGGCTCCCAGTTGCTAGCTCCTGGCGAGGAGGTCAGCGTACTCAGGGTGCCCTCCCAGATTGCAGTCACGTGTGCCGCATCAGCAACCCCGGACCCCAGGAAAGGGGCCCCCAGCTGAGTGTGGGGACAGACGGGGGGGCATGAACAGCTGCTGGGTGTGGGGACAGACAGGGGGGTGTGAACAGCTGCTGGGTGTGGAGACAGACTGGGGGCGTGAACAGCTGCTGAGTGTGGGGACAGACTGGGGGCGTGAACAGCTGCTGAGTGTGGGGACAGACTGGGGCGTGAACAGCTGTTGAGTGTGGGGACAGACTGGGGGTGTGAACAGCTGCTGGGTGTGGGGACAGACTGGGGCGTGAACAGCTGCTGAGTGTGGGGACAGACTGGGGGCGTGAACAGCTGCTGGGTGTGGGGACAGA
>CM027398.1:71820716-71875881 GCA_015711505.1 Sylvilagus bachmani
AGGCTGAGTGGGGACTCTGGGGGGGAGGCTGAGTGGGGGCTCTAGGGGGGAGGCTGAGTGGGGACTCTGGGGGGGAGGCTGAGTGGGGGCTCTGGGGGGGAGGCTGAGTGGGGGCTCTGGGGGGAGGCTGAGTGGGGACTCTGGGGGGGAGGCTGAGTGGGGGCTCTGGGGGGAGGCTGAGTGGGGGCTCTGGGGGGAGGCTGAGTGGGGGCTCTGGGGGGAGGCTGAGTGGGGGCTCTGGGGGGGGTTGGCTCACTGGCAGGGCACAGGGGAAACCTTTATCTTGCTCCTTATGGAAAGAATCCGGGCTGGAAGCTAAGCCTTCCTTCCTCAAAGCGCGCCTGAGACAGAGTGTGTGAGCGCCCGTGGGAAACGGGTCTGTGACCTGCGGCGCCCGGGAAGCAGGGGCTGCAGGTCTGTGGGGCGTCAGCATCTCGGACGAGACCCCGAGGCCGAGGCAGAGCGGGAGGGCGGCAGGTCTTCAGGGATCTGACCTGCGCCCGGGGCGACTCAGAGGATGAAAGGGGGAGGGGAGGGAGGGGCCGGCCGTGGCGTCCTGTGCTCCGGGGGCGGACGTCACTGCAGAGCCGCCGTCCGTGACAGGAGGGCTGCAGGGAGGCACGCGTGACCGTGCTTCAGCTGCACGCACAGTGGCGACTTGTAAGAAAATGGATTTTTGAGCCAAAAAAGCAGTTGCAAAAGGATACATGAACTGTGATGACATTTATGCAAAACTCAGGAGAAGCCTGAGCGGCGCAGTACTGCAGACCCAACCCTGCTCGTAGCAAACACTTAAAACAGCACAGGACTGACGGACGCACGTTCCGGAGGGGCCACCTCTGGGTGGTGGGGGGCTCCTGGGAACCCCGACTCTCCCAGCCCCAGAGGACGCATCCGGGTATCCACCCCAGGAGCATTCTTTATGCCTGACAGAAGCAGGCACGCTTGTGCACGCGTGATATAGCGCTGATTTTTCTGTTTAAAACAAAGGGCGAAGTGGAGCCAATGGAGGAGGTGGCTGGGGAACCGGCAGGGGGTGGATCCCCTCCCTGGAAGCCCCAGATCCCAGGAGATCCTTCCCCGGGGGGCGGGACTTGGTGCCGGGCCTTGCTGATGGAACTCCCCACGGGGGAGGCAGTGTGCCCTGGACCCCCACAAGGCCTCTCCTAGGATCCCTGTGCCTCGCGTGCCTGCCTGGACACTTCCGGCTGCATTTTTAACAGACACTCGCTGCTCGTGGATGATGGATTGCACCAAGGTTTTCTGCTTGTTTCCTTAGACCCAGGGGTACTTTCCCTACAGGCGGCTCACTCCCGCCACGAGGACGGCCGCGTCTTTCTCCCGGAGGCCGGCAGAGCCCGACACCCGGGGCACAAGGACGACACTGTTACGGTGCCGTGGAGTCTCCGCCTCGGAGCACCGCCGGTGTTGATCTGTGTGTGACGTCTGTGACTACAGTGGAGGAGGAGACAGGCCCTGGATTAACTGAGGAGAAGGCTTCATTCCCACACGGCTCGGTCTGTCACGGCATCTGCGGATCCCGCTGCCGAGGGAAGCCGGGGGCCCGTGAAAGGCCGCGTGGCGCAGCCTGGCTCGGCGAGGCCGCCGACTTCCCGAGCTCGTCTGGCAGGCCACTGGCAGGAAAACAGCACGGCCACCTCCCAGCTGCTCCGTGGCGGGACAGGATGTTAAATGCGGCCCATTAAACGGTTCCGGAAGCAGAGGAGCAGGTGGCGAATGGTCTCTGCGGCAGATGGCACTTTTTAATATTTGTATCTGACAGTAATCTGCGCTCCTGGAGACCACAGCCCCTCGCTCCTACTTCCCTTCCTCATGCGGATGTTTGAGACGTGCTGGGCCGAGTTGTAAAAATAAATACTCGCGGTCTTCAGCTAAACTGCCAGGTGGCAGAGCTCTGTCCCCACGCTCCCGCCACCGAGGTGACTGCTCCTGGGGAGACCAGGGAGCCGCTCCCTTCTCTCTGACGACTTCTCGCCCCTGTCTGGCCTCCACTCTGCCCTTGAGGCTGCGCGCACTCCTCTCCAACAACGCCCCCCCCCACCCCACCCAGAGCCATGGCTGAAAGGCACAACCAGGTCGGGGGCAAAGCACTCGCAGGAGCCTGCTTGAACCACGGAGAGGAGCCGCTCTGCTCTGCCCACCTGCCTGGACTGCCGGCTGCAGCCACCCCAGCCCACACAGCAAGGGGCTGCAGGAAAGGGGGCGCAGCCTGGGCCACGCGGTCTTTGCACACAGACCCACTCAGCATTGCCACCGTCAACGCCACCATCCCAAGGAGGAGCCAGGAGGTGAGACGCAGGGTTAGAAACCTCGAGAACGAGTAGAACAGGCTGTCCTCTGCCTGGGGTCTGCCTGACCTCAGCCGCGTGCAGGCGGGGCCAGGGCAGAAGGGCGCAGCCCTGTGCCGGGGCATGGACAGCCCAGAAAGGGCACAGGTGTATGGACAGCAGCCCACCAGGTGCCCAGGCAGCAGAGCCACAGGGCCAAGCTGTGCCACCGGCACTGTGGAGGAAGAAGCCTAGGCCGTGAGCACGCCGGGAGCCGGCCGGGGCTCTTCTACGTGTCACGGGCACCTGGGGTCTCTCCCTGGAAACCTGAGCCCACAGCACCGGCCTCCAGCGGGCAGGAGTCTTGCAGTCCTGCTGCACTCTCTGCTCACATCCTGGGTCTGGTCTGGAGGTGTGGACATGTGACAGCCTCCCAGGCTCTGCCCACATCCCGACAACCAAAAGCTCCCAAACACTGCCAAACACCGTCCGAGGGGCAGTGCCGCAGCTGAGAACCGGCCACCCAAACCCCTCGGGATCTTTTTAAAAGATGTATTTATTTATTTGAAAGTCAGTTATACAGAGAGAAGAGAGACAGAGAGGTCTTCCATCCACTGGTTCACTCCCCAGTTGGCCGCAATGGCTGGAGCTCCACTGATCTGAAGCCAGGAGCCAGGAGCTTCTCCCAGGTCTCCCACACAGGTGCGGGGCCCAAGGACTTGGCCCATCTTCTTCTGCTTTCCCAGGCCATACCCCCAGACATCCTAAGGCAGTTACCAAGCCCTAGTTCAAACAGACTCATCAGGCACACCTGTTTAAAACAGGAACTTTGGGGGCAGGGCTGTGGTAGTGGGTAAAGCCACACTCATCCTCTGTGGGTTCTGGTTTGTGTCCCGGCTGCTCCATTTTCTCCCTGCTAATTCTCCTGGAAAGCAGCAGAGGATGGCCCAAGTGCTCGGGCCCTGCACCCATGTGGGAGACCCAGATGAAGCTCCTGGCTCCCG
This sequence comes from Sylvilagus bachmani, assembly GCA_015711505.1. Taxonomy (NCBI): domain Eukaryota; kingdom Metazoa; phylum Chordata; class Mammalia; order Lagomorpha; family Leporidae; genus Sylvilagus; species Sylvilagus bachmani. The sequence goes on from CM027398.1 coordinate 71,824,009, forward strand.
GCTTTGGCCTGGCCTAGTGCTACTGAACTAGCGAATGGAAGATCTCTCTGTCTCTCTCTCTCTAACTCTTTCAAATAAATATTAAAACAAAAAAAAAAAAAAAGGGAACTGTGGCCTTCCCAGTAAAGCCAGCGCGGCTCATCGGCAGGTAAGTGGCCGCGCACGGCTTCTGGGGGCTCATCGGCAGGTAAGTGGCCGTGCACGGCTTTTGGGGGCTCCGCCTGCGCAGGGAGCGGCCTGCACGGAGAGGAGCTCCTGCTCTGGCCCAGCCAGCTCTGCTGTGGACGCTGCTGCCACACCCCCTCCCCAGGACACTCCGTCCTGCTCCCGCCCCTGCCCACTCCGCCTGTCCGGAGGCTCCCAGCAGCTTCCCGTGAAGACACGCAGGGTGGACAAGCCCCACTCCCCTCTCTCTGTCATGCAGAACTTCATAAAGGTCTTCACCACTGTGGACACAGCCAGCCTCTCTCAGCAGCCTCCTGCGTAAGCTCAGAACAGCATCACAGGTGGCCACGCCGCCCCGAGGAGCCCCCTCATTCAACATCACCCCGGGTAGAGCCCAAGGCCGACCCAACAGCTATGTCAGACCTGGCCCTGGGCCCCGGCGCGGGCCCAGGCCGAGCACCTTCCAAGCTCACCTGCAGCCTGCACGCCAGGGCAGGGCCTGCGGCACCAACGCCCAGGTCCAGGCAGCTCGCACACCCCACGGCTTTGACAGCTGCTGGATGTGCATGATCAACTGGGTTACAGAACCGTGCAGAACACAGACATGAAAAGACGCCTAATTCTTCATCACTTGATGAGTCGCATACAAGGCCTGGAAGCAGAAGTGCACAGGTTTGGCTCTAAGATAAATTTCCCTGGACAACGGCAGGTCGCCCGTAATAAGTGCCAACAGGCCGATGCATTTTAACCAGCGTCTTGCCACAGCTCTGAGCTACTTTCCACACAGACATTAGTCATGCATTTTATTTATTTCCTTGTCATATCCTAAACACATTTCCACCAGCTTTGCTAAAATAGAAGTTGGATTTTGTTCCTGAGAATACAACGTCCTCGTGACCCACTAATAAATCAAACTGATACGAAATGTGGCCGCTGACACCCCAGGGTGGAAAGAGACCACGTCGCATACGCCAGAAGCAAAGCCACTCCCGCAAACCGCAGAGGGAACCAGTGATCCGTCTTCCTGCCAGGCATGGCAGGTGAACGCGCAGAGGCGTCTGTGTCACACACACGGCACCCAATGCACGCAGTGCCGTGCTCCATGGGAGATAACCACGAACGTCCCCGGGGTCCAGGCACTGGCAGGGCCGCGTGCGCCTTCCCGGGGAACTGGAACAGGAAGTCTCACTTCTGCAAACAACTCTGGCCCACTGAAGGCTCGGGCAGGCGGAGCCTCTGTGCAGCTGGAATCCAGCAAACCCCTCTCCCCTGGCCCCAGCCCACCGCCCCTCCTCACAGCTGCGCCTGAACCCCACAACCGGGCGTCCGGGGCTGGAGGCAGCGGACTGGGACATGGCGGGACTGGGGGCAGCCGGCCCGCCTCGCGCCAGGGGAGCTGCACTCCGTACCTACCTGGGAAGGGGGTCGTCCACAGGGGTATGGCAATGGGCGCCAGCGTCAGGAAGTGGCACGGCTGCACGCTGGCGGGCGGCGGGCCCTGGAGGCCCTCAGGCTCCACAGAGACCATGGCGGCGGCGGTGATGGCGATGGTGGGGCTGCTGTGGCAAACACCTGCGGAGGAGGGGAGGGAGGTCAGAGGTCAGCGGCGTCTGCAGAGGGCAGGTGCACGTTGCTATCAGGACCCCAAACCCAGAAAAGCAGCAAGACGGCTGCCGCCCCGTCGAGTGGACACCCATGCTGTGCCGCTGACCCCAGGACACACATGGAGAGGAGTCCTCCCTGGGTGGAGATGTGTGCCATGCCCCTGCCACACAGCTGGCACCGTAGCCTTCACTGAGCCCCAGAACTCCTCTCACCAGGGCAGGGCTGGGACCTGCATCCCCTGCTTGAGAACAACTCAGCTGCGTGGACGCGTGGGGCCGCATCGTCAAGAAGGGATGGTGGGGGCTGGGGAGGCCTGTGGGAGGTCGAGGCCAGGCCGTGCGGGTCAACGGTTTGTGATCTTGCTCTGGGCCAGGTGGGCGTGGGAGGACGTGGAGGGGTTAGGGACCATCCCGGCTGCTGTTTGAGCACACAGCCAGGGAACACTCAGGGCCAGGCCCCTGGCTCTGCGTCGTCAGGAAGCTGTTCAGACTGGAGACAGAGATTTGGAGGCAAAATAGGAAGGCACTAACAGCATGCTATCAGACACATCTCCAATAAAGCTCCGCGTGGGAAAGATGAAAGGAAGTCTTCAGACCGAGAACATTCTAGACAGAATTGCAGCTGATTTTCTCGTCCTTGTTGTCTTTTTCTCTGTCTCCCTAATTCCCTATGACGGTCATGTTCAGATTTCTTTAATTCAATTTATTTTTCATAGAACAGATTTACAGAGCAGGAAGTACAGAGAGTTCCCAGGCACGGCCGCGGCCCAGTTCCCTCACTCCCTCATGCGGGTAGACGAGCCGAGAGTGACGCCGCATTCCCCATCCAGTGCCGAGGCTCCAGCAGGGAGCGCCGGGGGCTGAGACAACGGGGCAGGGCAGGCATCCGCATCCCTGCACAGGGCCGGGGCTTCCTGCCACAGCACCGGGTCCATCGGCCGCCCTGGCAGCCCCTGACCTCTCCCGCCACTCGACCCTGCCTTTCCAGAAGCTCCTGTGATTGGGCCCCAACGCATGAGCTCTCTGACCGCACCTTTCTCTTAGCAGCACGCGTGCAGGTCCACTGCGTCCCGTCACGGCCCGAAGCCCAGAGCGCGCCCCTCCTCTGAGGCCCCACGGTCTGCTTCTCCATTCTCCCACGGAAGGCGTCACGCACGCTTCCGGGCTCGGCAGTCAAGAACGAAGCTGTGGTGAGCATCCACGTGCCGACCTCTGTGTGGACCCAAGTCTGAGGAGAGGGCGCGGCTGACGGCGCGCGTGGATTCCTCGATGCGGGAGCCTGCCCGCAGGACGGTGAGCGAGGGACCTGCTCCACGCCTGCCTGCACTTACCGCGCTCAGTGTCTGGATCCCGGCCGCTCTAACAGCTGCACAGACTTCAAGTCAGAAAACACGGGCAGGTTAACCTGCCACGGGCAACACTGGCATCCCGTGTCTGCTCTGTTCCCACCAGCTCCCTGCTGATGCACCCAAGAACGCAGCCAAAGATGGCCCCAGCGCTGAGTCCCGGCCACCCATGTGAGAGACCGGCTGGAGCTCCTGGCTCCTGTCTTGGCCCAGCACAGCCCTGGTCCTTGTAGCCATTTAGGGAGTGAACCGGTGGATACAGTTATCTCTGTGTGGCTCACTCTCCCTCTGTTGCTCTGCCTTTCAAATAAATAAATAAATAAATCTTAAGAAAAACAAAGTCAGAAAAGATGGATCATCTTGAAGAAAGCACACTACAGAAATTCATCAAATAAACACATGTATAAAACCACACATGTGAAAACACGTGTAGAAGTGTCCTTGTGGCCTCCGCAGCTGAGCACGGGGTCCTCCACTCTCAGTTTCCCATGGCCACGGCCGCCTGTGGGAACAGCACCACACACAGCTGTGCGGCCTGCATGGCTTTCCCTGTCCTCCGTCATTAAGGGCCCCTGGAGCCACCGCCGGGGGCAGCCACATCTCTCATCTGCTGCATCGCTACCCCACAGCCCCAGCAGCCGCACACCAGCAGGCAAGTGTCCGGGTGTCACCGTGGGGGGCACAGAGAATCGGGGCCGTGAACAGAGGCCGCGGAAAGCCATCACGCCCTCCACAGCCCTGCTCAGACATCTCCTGTCCCCCTGGGACTTCTCCCCCCGATCAGGATCACTGCTCCCCCAACCCGGCTGCTGCAAGCGCCGTGGGAACCCTCCGCCTGCTCTGTGACCCTCTGCAGGGGACCCAGGCGGAGTGTGCTTGCTGGAAGGCCGGGGTGTCCCAGCACAACCTGGGGGAGTCTGCGGGCTCACAGGAGCCACTGGGGGCTCCCCCTGCACAAGATGAAGGGTAGGAGAGGAGGGGCTGAGAGGACAGAGCCTGCCCTGCACCCCCAGTTCCATCAGGCCCAGGAGCCTCCAGAAACCAGCCTTGGTCGGCCTCCCCCGAGTGCTTGGCCCTCAGCCCACGGCTGGACCCACACTGGGCCCGCGAGGACGGCCCCTGGCCATTTGCAGGACCACACGCCAGGGCAGGCGGCCAGAACCCACCAGGCCCCACATCCACAGCAGGTGTGAGGGAGCTCTGCTGGGCACTGCCCACAGACTGGAACCTCTGGAGTCCTGCTCTGGCTAGAATCCCACCCAGCCAGTGGTGCCCAAGGCAGGGCCCCCCCCAGGCTGGGCACACAGCCAGCTGCCCGGGCCTGGAGGAGCCGGCCAAGGACGCACCTTCACGCGTCATGCTCCGTGCACACCTGCATGCCTACCTGTGGTGCCTTGCCCCACTCCTTATCTGTGGCAACTGCACCCTGGGTCCTCCTGAGGCCACCTCCGCAGAGGCCCCCTCCCAGCTCTGAGTCAGGACCAGGGCTCTGTCGCTCCCTGTCCCCACCCCTGCCTCACCCGAGTCCCCAGCAGGGCCAGGATCCCAGATGGGGCTGCTTCCACCTGGCTCCCTGCTTCTCCATGGGGAAATGGCAAAGGGAACCTGATCTCCCTCCAGTCCCAGGCTCTCGTCTATACCACAGCAGAAGCCGCCAACGGCTCAGCCCCTGTGCCTGGACTTGGGGCTGGCAGTGGCCAGCTCCCAGCTCCCCTGAGCCCCCACAGGGTGCAACGCCCCATGGCCAGGTGTCCACTGGGCTGCCAGAAGCCCCTCGGGGACACAGGGTGGCCAGAGGGACCACACACTTGGATGCAGGAAGGAGAAGATCTTGAAATAATGACCATTGCAACACCTGACAGTGAGGCGGGGTCCCTGTGAGGGCTTCCGTCAGTTACGGCTTCGGGGGAGTTTGTGTCTCACAAGCTTCAGGGGGTGAAGATGCCCCCCTCGCCCCTGTGCACGGGCTCCAGTCCCCCCGCCTGCTGGTCGCGATGAAGGTGACCTTTGACCACGAGTGAGAACACAACCATGTTCGATGGCGAGAGCTGCCTGGACGGAGCTGAGCACGTCTCATCACCTGTGGTCCTGCTGCTCAGATCATCTGTCAGCTAAAGCAAAAGGAACAATGACCCTGTCTGTCTCTTTCAAAGGAAATCCTGGGGGCGGGCGGTGACCCCAGTGGTTGGGACACGCGCATCCCACGTGGGAGTGCACGTGGCTGAGTCCCGGCTTCCTGCCAATGCAGCAGTAACGGCCAGCTTCCGGTGAACCTGCCACCCACCTGGACCCGGGTTGAGTTCCTGGCTCGCAGGTTTTGATCCCAGCCCAGCCCAGGCCATTGTGGGCATCTGGGGAGTGGACCAGCAGATGGGAGCTCTCGCTCTCCATCCATCTGCCCCTCTCTTTGTGTGTGTCTCTCTCAAACACAATAAAACAAATAAAGTCTTTAAAATTAAAAAAAAAAAAAGCACTGGGAAAGATGGTTTGAAATCTGCTTTGACTCCAGTTGGCTGCCCATAAACCAGCTGAGCGCAGCCCGAGGAGGAGGGGTCATGCAGCAGTGGCAGCGGCTGCCCCGGCCCAGCTGGCACACGGCGTGGGGAGAGGAGGCCCTGTCTCATCCGAGGACCCCGAGGCTCCAGGTCTTTGTGACCTGTGACCTCTGACCACAGGCTCATCACCACCGCACCTCCCCCACACAGGAAGCTGGGGGCAGCAGGACTGTGTGCACATCACAGAACTCAGCGGGACACCCTTCCGCAGGGGACAGCCCCATCAGGGCACAGCAGCCGGGCACGGGAAGAGGGCATGGGCCGCTCCGTTCCTTTCTGCCTCCTTCCTACACACTGTCCGGCGCTGGCCCAGCACCTCCACCTGTCAGGCACGGCCCGGCCAGGGGACCAACAAAGACAGACAGACGCGCTGGGCACCGGCCGCCGAGGACGCCAGCCGGGGAGCGCACGGACTCAGGGCGCGCCAGGGACGCCAGCTGCTCCCCTGAGAGCTGCCTCTCAGGCTGTGTTTGGAAGATGAGCAGGCACTCAATAAATTGTGTCAACTGATAAATAAGGATAATAACTCCCTTTCCCCAAAGGGATGCTGAGAATCCCTCAGTAGAGTAAATAAACAGTGAGATAAGATAGGTCCAGCCAGAGGAGAAAAAACTGCAGAGCCAGCTGAGAGATAAGCCAGAAATGCTATCCCGTAAGGATTACTTATAAAATCAATGTTTTAAGCAAAACAGTAATTAACTGTGTGCTTCCCTTGAAGACAGCCTGCGGGCAGGGGGAGCAGCAGCCCAGAGGCCCAGCCCCAGGCAGGTGGCTACCGCGGCCGCCCTCCCCCTTCTCTCCTTACCAACGTGCAAAGGAGCCTCATTGCCTACCTCAGCTGGGGGGGCGCCCTGACAGCCACAAGGACTCCCGGTGCCAGGCGCTGGTGCCATCCTTGCACGGGCATCAGGCCGACCCCACTGCATGGTGCCAGGCCCGGCCCCCGGCAAAGCCCTGCCTCCTCCCCTTCAATTCACCCCAGAGGGCTCAAGGACCCTGCAGGGTGTCTGCGAGCCCACCCCAGGACAACGGACACAGGAGGCCCCCATCCCGAGTGGTCGTGGACTCACGCAGAACCGCATGGCTTCAGGGACACAGCTGGCGCTGCCACGGCTGGCACTGGTGGCTCTGGAGAAAAGAGCCGTGGGAGCCGTAGGGTTCTTGTCTTCATGCAAGAAAGAATTTAGGCACAAGACAGAGTGAATTCGGTTTTACTGGGGATAGGGCATCTGTCAGAACGAAAGGCACAAAGAGCCCAGTCATTTGGACGGGGCAGAGCAAGGCTACATGGCTGGGTGGAGAGAAAACACTTGGGCGGGCAGCTTAGCAGAGAGCAGAGAGCCGAGTGCAGTCTTTGTCTGGACTCCTGGGAGTCTCCTTCTCCCCTCCCCCTTCTCCTCAGGACAGAAGATGGGGAGCCCTGGCAGAAGGGTTTGTGGGGTGAAAATCAGCAATCTCCTCCCCAGATTTGCCGGTGTTGGGCAGAGCAGAGCAGAGGGGCTCCCCTAGGGCTTCAGTGAACGCTTTACTGCCCCAAGTTATCTGGTCAGGTAACGCTCTTGGTCCTGAGGAGAGAATTCTCCTGGGAGCCTCCGTGGGGGAAGAGCTGGGACCACCCGGGAGGTTGTCAGGGTCTGGGCAGGGCCTGGAAGGGCAGGAGGCTGGACGTCTGGGGCTTGCACGGCAGGTGCTGGTCTCTTCAGGCCCCTCTCACCACTCGCAGGCTGACTTTAACGTCCTCCCTCGCGCTGCCACGGCGGGAGCTGCCACGGCGGGAGCTGCCACGGCGGGCGCTGCCCAGAGGCAGGCTGGCTGTTGACGCTCCTGGCACAGCCTGCGAACCCTGGCTCCCATCCAGCAGCTGAGGGCTGCTTTTCCTGGGGCTCGCGGGAGAGGGAGGAAGAGAGAGGACGGTGTCCATGGGAACCAGGATGGTGGGGCGAGCAGGGCCTGCAGGGCCCTCGGCGTCAGACTGAGAGCACCAGGCCCCACTCAGCTCAAGTTCCCGGCGGCCATGGCGGCTCACTGGATTCTCTCCTCTCTGCCATGTTCTGAACAAAACTGGCACCAGAGCAGTGCCAGGCCCAGACCTCCTATGCACCCTCCTGTGCACCAGCCAGGACAGGGCTGTTCTGAGACCCAGGCCCAGCCACTTTGTCCAGGGGTGCTGGCTTCCGAGATCCAGCCAAAGGCTTGGAAGAGTGGCCGGGTCGGGACTGGTAAACCCCAGGGGGTGCAGAACACCTGTCTCCCATCGAACTTCTGTGTCCTTGTGGAAGGTGGGGGTGGGGCGTCATCCGGGCATCTCTATCTCTGAGAACACCCATGGGGGTGTGGGCTGCAGGAAGCTGGGGCACCTTGCACTGGGGAGAAGCGTGGCTCTGGCAGACACAGCCGAGGTACCTGCTCCACTGGGCAGCGTCTTCCAAGCCATAGCGCCAGTGAACAACATGCGCTCGGCAACTGGCTTTGCCCCGGCGGCCTTCAGGCATTCCGCCCACCACGGACAAAGGTGTGATCTGATGGGGCCCATGAGGTGGGTTTCCCAGGCTCCAGTGAGCCTGTGGCAGGGGCATCTGTGAGCTGGCACCCAGGCCACCAGCAATGGCACTGATGGCTTCTTCCTCATGCCGAGAGCCCTGTGCTGAGTCTCAGCACCCGCTCAGACAAACACCGTGCTGTCTCCCGGACGACCGAGAGCAGACTTGGGCATGCAGTGGGTAGCACACGTGCCTTGGTGCTTCTGTTCTGATTCTCCTGGAAGACACAAGGGACGGCTGGCGCACTTCCACGTCGTCAACGTGCCAAGGAGTCTGACCTGCAGCACGTAGGGAAGCTCTTCTCGGGGTCTCGGCTGTGGCACCCACCCCCACCCCCCTGTGCGCCAGCCACACCCGCCCCCTATGCGCCAGCCACACCCGCCCCCCTGTGCGCCAGCCACACCCACCCCCCTGTGCACCAGCCACACGGGGTCTCAGCTGTGGCACCCGCCCTCCTCTGTGGCACCGTGGGCCACATGCTACACACAAAGGCTCACACAGTAGGGTTCAGCTGCTTCCCTTGGAACATGCATCCCTGAGCACCATAGGAGACACCAGAGAAAGATCCGGAAACAGCATCTTCGTGGTTCAAGTGAAGCAGACAGAGAAGTAGACGGGAGCAGGAGAGGGAGGCGGTGGTCGGGGAGCGGGAGAGGGAGGCGGTGGTCGAGGAGCGGGAGAGGGAGGCGGTGGTCGAGGAGCGGGAGAGGGAGGCTCCACCGTGCAGTGCTCAGGGCCCAGAGCCACAGAGCAGAGGGGCTCAGATGCCTTCACACCCACCCATCCAGGGGCTGTGGTTCCCGAGACTTGGCAGGGCCCCGCACCCATCCAGGGGCTGTGGTTCCCGAGACTTGGCAGGGCCCCGCACCCATCCAGGGGCTGTGGTTCCCGAGACTTGGCAGGGCCCCGCACCCAGGCAGGGGCTGTGGCCTCTCCGTCCCCAGGCAGCAGCAAGGCCACAGAACTCCCAGGAAGTGGCTCCTCCCGGTATCTCCTTCCTGCAGGACCTGGCCAGGCACAGTGAGGATGGAGGAGGTGGCCCTGGCCCTGGGGGTGGGGAGAGAGAGGCTGGGGTGGGGTCACCAACAAGGTCAGCTTGATGTCGCCCTCAAGCCTGGGGAGCCATGTGGGAGGCCCAGTAGTGGCCAGCCACACACAGTGGAGAGGTGTTGGTGGCTTTGATGTGGGCCGACGCCTTTTCGGAATCTCAGTCTGCCCGCCTCCAGGAACCTGGGCAGGGGCCTGGGTTTGCAGTCAGAGGCAGGGGTCTCTGGGCCTTCACCTCACAGTGAGGAGGAAACCTTCCAGGGAAGGGAGGACGCTGTGGACACTGTTCCTTAGAGGATGCCTCTCAGAGGCTGTGGCCAGGACAAATCCTGCTCTGCCGCCCCACGACCCCGGGACCTCAGCTGGGTCTCCTTGCACAGAACTGAGGGGCATAGCTGTGGGGCCTGTGTCCATCCAGGACCCTGAAGACATCAGACATCCCCCTGGGACCCACCGTGTGCAAGCACTCCCAACCCCCAATACACACATGCACACACATATGTGCACACATGCTCACACACACATGCACACAGAGAGGAAACTGACATGTCCAGGCACTCACCGCCACCCACGTGGAGTGGCTCCCCTGCTCGGCGGTGCACAGAACCAGGCGAGGATGCTAAGGCAGAGCACCCACTGGGCTCTGCACCCAGTGAGGCAGCTAAGTGCATTATTTCATGATTTCAGGTAACTTGGTGCCCGTTCATTTGAATATTCATGTCACTAAAACCTGAGAGTGTCAGTTACACCACCCAGAAGAACACTCATGGCTGATGCTAGGCTACTTCCACGTGTCCGGTCCCAGGACGCCAGGGCAGAGGCCAGGGAAACAAGGCGGGGCTCCCTTCCTGGGACACGAACACGCTGGCCGCACCTTCCGGGGGGGAGGGGCCACTGGGCCCCGAGCTGCACCACAGGAAGGAGCCGGGTAGGCATGGACGGTGGCGACGTGGGGTGGCACGTGGCCCCAGTTGGGCTGGAGGGCCAGCTTGGAAGAGTTCCCTGCCTCCCTGAGGCTCAGAATCCAGACAAGCCCACCCATCTCGGTGACTCACAGACTCCTGAGAGGGGCTGTACCTATGGATACGCCCGGTACACAGTAGGTGCCTAACAAATACAAGTTGGCCGGGTGCTTCCTGAAGGATCACCTGTCGGGGGTCCCCCAGCTGCCCGGCGTGTGAGCTCACTCCTGAGAGGGGCTGACCCTGGGGGTTCCACAACAGCCCCTGGGGCAGGGCCCCCAGGATGAGCCCACCTGAGGCTACAGAGACCAGGGGTCAACCTTCCACCCCACAATGGAGACGTGCAGTCCGCAAGCATGGCCGGCAGCCCCTGACCTCTGCCCCCAACCACAGCGGTGCTGTCACCTTGGGGAAGGGGCTGCCAGGCGGCTGTCCCCACCGCTTCGTTGTGCTGGGGGCTCACAGGGTGCATGCCCCCTCCCACCCGCCCGCAGCCCTGGGCACGGACGGAGGGCAGGGAATGGGTCTCGGCAGGGCCGTGCGCCACAGTCAAGCAGCCAAGGGTTCTGCAGACCCCCCGGCTCGGCTGTTAAGAGATTAACGTGATTGAAGGCTACGTGACAGATCCCAAACACGCTTTTCCACTCTGTACCCGCCAGGGCAGCTCTGCTCCCGGATGCCCCCAGGGAGCTGCTGACTCCCAAGACCACACAGGACAAGGATGGGCCTTTCGCAGGGCCAGATCCACGAGGCCACACGAAGGACCTGACCCCTCACCACACCTGAGCAGCTGTGGTTGCAATGCGTCACTGGACTGCTCTGCAATGTCATTTAACCAGGAGCAATGGTGGTGGCCCTGGAGGCCTGCAGCCTGGGAGATTCCAGCGTCACAGCCAAGGTGGCGACACTGAGAGCAGCATCCGCATGCAGTTAAGGGAGCAGGAGCGCTCGCACCTGCAGACCTGGCTGGGAAGGTCAGTGGTGTCTGCACCCCTGCCAGGGACAAAGCAGGCTGAAAGCTGGGACCAGCGCTGCGGCACAGCGCGTAAAGCCACCGCCTGCAACGCGGGCATCCCACATGAGCACCGGTTCGGGTCCCGCTGCTCCACTTCCAATCCAGCTCTCTGCTAGCGGCCTGGGAAAAGCAGCGAAGACGGGTCCTGGGCTCATGCAGGCCACGGTCTCTCGTTGGTCTGGGACCCATTCCTGACGGGATGTGGGCTGGTGTGGCCGATGTCACTTCCTCCAGGGCCCTCACTTTGTTCCTGATGGCACTGGGCTCTCCTGGCCCTTGCGGGGCTTGAAGTCCCAGGGCCTCTGGGTCTGGCCTGACTGGGCACCATCCAGTGGAAAGTGCTGTACCCAACGTGGAGGACCTGGGAAGGCGTGCACCTGCAGCCCAGCCTCAGGCGACCAGGATACGCACCGTCCGGCCCTCACCGCTCCCTGGCCCACCTCCTGCTTGCACTGCCAAGGTCACGTTGCCCTCAGGGGTGCAGTCCGTGCTCTTGGGAAAATGGGCGCCATGGGCGAGATCCTGTCCATGCGTCACAGGGTCAGCAGAGCCCATGAGCCGCTCATGGCACTGAGCTCCATGAAGCATAGGCTTGGGCAGGTGCACACATGTGCAGACACACGCGTGTGCTCACACACGTCTGTTCTCCATGTGGTTGGGATGTGGGCCCCTGGCAGCCTCAGAAAGGCACAAGATGGGCTCAAGATGGGCCGTAGTGACCCTGCTGTCAACAGAGGCCATCCCAGGCCAGTGGCAGTGAGAGGGTATAAGCCAGGTTCTCCCAGCAGCCACAGAGCAGGGGATGAAGCAAAGCGTCACCACACAGGGGAGCCCAGCATGCCGGTCCCTCGCCTCCCTCGTCTGACTCACGATCCACCTCTTGACCCCAATCAAGGACCAGACAAGAGGCAGACACCCCCAACAGAGCATACAGCTTGAGTCCTGATGCTGGCTCCTAACTCCAGCTTCCTGCTGATGCACGCTGGCAGGCAGTGGTCATGGCCCAGGCACTTGGGTCGCTGCCACCATAGGGGAGCCCTGGACTGAACTCCCAGCTCCTGGCCCAGTCCTACCTGTCGTGGGCATCTGAGGAGTGAACCTGTCTCTCTCTCTCTCTCTCTCTCTCTCTCTCTCTGTGTGTGTGTGTGTGTGTGTCATCTTTCTCTCTCAAATACTCTCGTTTAGAAAATTCACATTCTAGTGACCACTGCACAGGCCACTCATGTAAGGCCGTGTCCTTGTGCACAGGCCTCTGCTCCTGACCTCCGAGGCGATTCACCCCCAACAGCAGGACCCCACTTCTCCGCAAATTGCTGGATCCTGTTCTCTGTGCCCAGTCGACCCGGTCTGCCTTTCACAAGGCCAGCGACACATCTTGAGGGTCTGCCGTGCCTGAGGGCTCGCAGCAATGCACGGCGGGGGTGCCTGCGGCCCCCACTCACCCGAGCAAATCTGCCGAGCAGGTGCCTCCCTCTGCTGTGGAGAATGAATGCAAACAGGCCAATTAGGTCAAAGAGTCAAAGTTCATCTCCAATTAAAAGCAAACCACTGTGTGGAAGATGATGGCCCCTCACACGAGTGCACATCTTTGCTCAGAGTAAACCCCACAATGTGCTCAGGGGCACCGGGAAGCTGGGGGAAGAGCCCACGAGCCCATTTCCCTCTTCCCACGGCACCCAGGGCCGCACCCCTGAGTCCTTCTCAGAGAGCTTCCTCTCCTGTCTTCAGGGCGGGGGGGCCTTCCCCTCACATTTGATCTAAAATCCCCCTTGGTTCTTCCACTGAGCCACGCGGGAGGAGCTTCCCAGAGCCCCATGACCCGGAGACGTCCCGTTCTCAGCACTCCCCGTGAAGCAACGTCTTCATGAACTCAGGAGCGTGATGACGGGGACACGCGGGGCACTGCAGGGCAGAGCATTGCTTTTCAGGCTCCTGATGCAGCCGTTTGTGAAAATGTGCCGTGCAGGGCTGGAGCTCTGGCACAGTGGGTAAAGCCGCCGCCTGCAGTGCCGGCATCCCATGTGGGCACTGGTTCAAGTCCCGGCTGCTCCACTTCTGATCCAGCTCCCTGCTGTGGCCTGGGAAAGCAGTAGAAGATGGCCCAAGTGCTTGGGCCCTGCACCCACATGGGAGACCCAGAAGAAGCTCCTGGCTCCTGGCTTCAGCTCAGCTCAGCTCCAGGTGTTGTGGCCATCTGAGAGTGAACCAGCGGATGGGAGACCTCTCTCTCTCTCTCTCTCTCTCTCTCTCTCTCTCTCTCTCTCTGGCTTTACCTCTCTGTAACTCTGTCTTTCAAATAAATACATCTTTAAAAATGAAGAAGAAGGAGGAGGGGGAGCGGGAGGAGGAGGAGGAAAATGTGCCAAGGGTGAGAGGACCTGGAGGCAGAAGCGGGCGATTCCTCATCACAGGAAACAAACAGCCCCACCTGCAGCCCGGATCTCAGCGCAAGAGCGAGCTGACCAGCAAGGGTGTCCACAGCACGCCCCCGAGCGTGAGAGCTCGCTTGTCTCTCGTGTTTGTTTTGTACATTGCTCTACCCCGCTCATGTGCCGGTGCACAGCACACAGTAGGCACTCAATCCGTGTTCGTGGCATTGACTGTTTATTTATATTTGCCGAGCCCTGGGGATGCCAGACTCCTGGCCAGGCCTTGGAGACTGGGCAGTGAGCAAGACAGACAGGGCGCCCGCCGAGGACCCGTCCTCGCCCAGAGACCCCAGCCGAGTCCAAGGAGGGAGGCAGCGGCCTGCATGCTGCATGCGCAGTCTTCATCACAGCGCCATCACTCACAAGGCCACTTCTGCAGGTCTCGAGCCTAATGTTCTGACCAAATTAAATTTGAGTGATTTCTGTAATTCAGGGGAATCTATGCCCCTTCCTCACAGGCCCTCTGGCTGGCCACTCAGAGCAGGTGATTTGAGACCTATAATTTGGGACAGAAAGGTGTGCCCTGTTGGTAAGTGTGTGTAGGCTAGCAAGGGAGCCAGGCCTCCCCCAGGAAGAGTCGGGCTGAGCCAAGCTCCAGCAGTGTGGCGAGCAGCCCCCTCCCAGGAGACTGCTGAGTGCAGGTGGATCCATGAGTCTCCTGCAAGGACCCCACTTCTCTCTGTTCCCTGGAAGACATGGGCTGTAAATGCACAGGGCACACGGGGGCCCAGCTGGCCCAGGGCGCTGAGTCTAGGACTTGGGATTGAGCGAGAGATGGACCTTCAGGGCGGCCAGGCTGGCCCTGGGCTGCTGGTGGCCCTGGTCCCACAGACACAGACACAAAGCCTCTCCAGAGAGAAGCACAACCGACCCAGCCTGCCGAGGCTCCCGAGCGAGGCACATGTGGAGAGGAGAGGCCTCCACGAGCGAAAGCCCACAGAGCGCAGACAAGGGCCACCAGGGCTTCCTGCACGGGGCGCAGAACTACTACTGCACCACGGTGTCTTCAGAGGAGCAGAAACAAGAGACTACAGGCAGCGATGCAGATCTGAAGAAAGAGGGTGACAGGAGCTCTGGGTGGCTGAGCTGCTTGTGTGGGATGGACAGCCGGTGCCATGGCCAAGGCGCTGCCTGGGAGGCCCACGCCCCCTCCGAGGGCCTGAGCGTCACTCCCGACTCGGCTTCCCACTCCAGATTCCTGCTCATGCACACCCCGGGAGGTGTGGGTGCTGGCTCAAGTGCTCGGGTCTCTGCCACCCACGTGAGAGACCCAGAAGGGGTCCCAGGCTCCTGGCTTCAGCCTGGCCCAGCCCTGGATGCTGCCAGCATTTGGGAAATGAAGCAGATGGAGGATTTCTCTCTCTCTCCTCTCTCTCTCTCTCTCTCTCTCTCTCTCTCTCTCTCTCTCTCTCTCCACACTTCAGTGGTCCCCAGGTTTTTATGTCTAACAACTGTGGGTCATTCTTACATTGGAGAAAGTAAAATGCATCCGAATGAAACGCAGACCATTTGCGCATGGAAGCACCACACCAGCTGCTCCCCGTAAATGCCGTACAAAGCGAGCCCCTGACCGCTCTCCCAGATCACAGACCCGGGGGCTGAGGTTCGGTCCTGTTAGCACGCAGAATGAGCGATGCGTCAACCTCTTTGAACAGTCTCTGCAAACTCCCAGAGAGCGCTGAGGCCGTTGCTCCCCGCCTTGCCCAGTTAGGGGAGACCACGCACGCCGCTGCTGAGCGCGTGCACTGAGGGACCTGTGTTGAGTGCAAAATGCCCCTCGATGGCACAGACAAGGCGAACAAAGGCAGGTGTCCCGCACACCCGTGAATGACTGAAGTTAACTTTTTTTTAAAGATTTTATTGATTTATTTGAGAGGTAGAGTTACAGACAGTGAGAGGGAGAGACAGAGAGAGGTCTTCCATGTGCTGGTTCACTCCCCAGATAGCCACAACAGCCGGAGCTGTGCCGATCCGAAGCCAGGAGCTGCCTCCGGGTCTCCTACATGGGTGCAGGGGCCCAAGGACCTGGGCCATCTTCCACTGCTTTCCCAGGCCACAGCAGAGAGCTGGATTGGAAGTGGAGCAGCCGGGACTTGAACCGGCGCCCATATGGCTTGCCGGCACTGCAAGCGGTGGCTTTACTCACTACGCCACAGCACTGACCCAATGAACTACTTCTAAAGACTCAACACTAACACGAGCATTTTCTTTTCTCATTAAATAATCTTCTCAATGTGATTTTATTAATAGTTGAAGACTATTCATTTTTTAATATTGACGTATCATAATTCACTTAGTCAATTATCTAGTTATGGTGGCTGAGATTTTACTGTTCCTCTGGTATTATGAATAATGTATCATTTCCTACACACTCGCATTCTATAATCTGCCATAGAAGCAGAATCACTCACCGAAATTGCACGTAATTTTTTAGAGGATCTAAAAGTGCAGCCGCACGCCCCGCCACCCCGCTTGTGGGGTGTGTGAGGCTGAGCCGCGTCCTGTCCGGCGTTGCAAACGCGAGCAGAACCTGACGCACACTTTAGTAGGAGACCATGGCAAGGGGGCATCAAATTCTCATCCCTTCAGTGACATGCAAGGCACATGTTAGCTAAGATTACTTGTGATCAATCTTTCGTTAATACTTATTTATTTACTTGAAAGGCAGAGTTACAGAGAGAGAGGGAAGACAGAGAGGTTTTCCATCTGCTGGTTCACTCCCCAGATGGCCACAATGGCTGGAAATGGCCAATCTGAAGCCAGGAGCCAGGAGCTTCCTTTGGGTCTCCCAGTGGGTGCCAGGGCCCAAGTCCTCTGGCCGTCTCCACTGCTTCCCAGGCTCAACAGCAGGGAGCTGGACCAGAATGGGAGCACCAGGACTTGAACCGGCACCCATGTGGGACGCCGGCACCACAGGCCATGGCTTTACTTGCCAGGCCACAGTGCCAGCTCCCACTTAGAACTATTCTAGAGACATCTGTTCATGTCTATTTTTGCTATGGTATTAGAACACATTGTGATAGCTAACAACGCAACACTTATTAGATTGTCTATATGTAGATAAAAATGTCAGTAGCACATAAAATACTAATGTAACTTCGGAATAAGTTAAATCCCATATACATATACACAGAAATACATGCAATATAGAGACCGTTCTTAATCTCATGTGCGTATTTCACTGGCAAATACTTCTAAACGGTTTTCTCACATTTCCAAGAAGTGATGTAGTTAGAATTCTGCCCATAAATTAACTCAAGGATTTGCATCCTAACACGAGCCACTTTCCCTTCCAAGATCATGACAAGTCTCTCCATTTTTTTAAAAGACTTATTTATTTACTTGAAAGGCAGAGTTACAGACAGAGGTGGAGAGACAGGAAGAGAGGTCTTCCATCTGCTGGTTCACTCCCCAAATGACCACAACGGCCAGAGCTGGGCCGATCCGAAGCCAGGAGCTTCATCCAGGTCTCCCACGTGGGTGCAGGGGCCCAAGCACTTGGCCATCTTCTACTGCTCTCCCAGGACACAGCAGAGAGCTGGATCAGAAGAGGAGCAGCCCGGACTCGATCCGGTGCCCATGTGGAAAGCTGGCATCACAGGCAGAGGCTTAGCCCACTGCCCACACTGCCTGCCCAAGAGTCTCTCCACTTAAAACACGCAATTCCTCACCAAATTCCCCAGCCGAGGTCCACGCCGACGCGGCGGCGTGCAGGGCTGCATCCCTCCGTCGGTTTTGCTTCTCTCTTCACCGTCAGGGCTCTGAGGCTGTGCTGAGTTTCCCGAGTATGGAAGCACCATTTCCCCTTCCTGCCTCGTTTCTCATTGTCGCCCGCAACGTCCAGAAAAGTCCCCTGAAGTCCCAAAGCGCTCCTCCGGGACCCCAGCCAGGCCCGGCACTGCCGCCGCCGGTGGCCACGTCACACCCCATCCTTCTACTCTCTGGCTTTTTAAGTGGCTGTTGCACTTGCATTTCGCCAAACCATGCAAATATTTTTATCCTTCGGCTCCCAGAAATGACGTCACCATCACAGTCTGCAGTGCTGAGACGACCGCACTTGATCTCAGCAGCTGTCACCGTCATCGTCACTGTCACTGTCACTGTCACCGTCACTGTCACCTTCACTGTCCGTCACTGTCACCATCACTGTCACCATCACCGTCACCGTCATCGTCACCGTCACCACACCAACAGCTCCTTAGCGCCCTTCGGGTTTCTGCAGCCGTCCTTACAATGCAATTTGTCTGTATAATTCACTTCTACTTCCGAAAAAAGTGGCAGCACTGGTGAACACTTCCTGACGCGGACGCCAGTCTCAGGACTTCCTGACGCAGACGCCGGTCTCAGGACTTCCTGCGGATGCCAGTCTCAGGACTTCCCGCAGACGCCAGTCTCAGGACTTCCCGGGACGCCAGTCTCAGGACTTCCTGCGGATGCCAGTCTCAGGACTTCCCACAGACGCCAGTCTCAGGACTTCCTGCGGACGCCAGTCTCAGGACTTCCCGTTTTCTGAACAAGCTCTGCATCCTGAGCGCCTCCCCGGGGGGTGTGGGGGCGGCACCAGGAACACCTGGGGAGCGACTCTGCCCCTGCTGCTAACCCCGGTGCAGCTGGGACACCAGGCCGCAGGGGGCGAGAGGCAGGTCACCAGGCACAGGTGCGGCCTGGAGAAGCCGGCTCACCTGTGGGCATCCGCACAGCTGCCCATTGTGGTCCAAGCAAAATCGCTCCTTGGGTCCCAGAACAGGTCACCAAGTGTAAGAAACGCCCAGGCGACCGCTTCTCAGCCTCTTGGCTAAGGCCGAGCGTGGAACTCAGCCGTGGGCCCTGCCCCTGCCTGTGGCGCCAGCACCGTATTTGGGTGTCAGTCTGCGTCCCAGCTGCTTCACCCCGATCCAGCTCCCCACTGCTGGCCCAAACGCTTAGTCTCCTGTCGCCCGCATGGGAGACCCAGAAGAAGCTCCTGGCTCCTGGCTTCAGATCGTCCCAGCTCTGGCCTTTGTGGCCATTTGAGGAGTGAACCAGCAGACTGAAGACCTTTCTGTCTGCGATGCTGCCTCTCAAATAAATAAAACTTTTTAAAAAACGCACCAACATTGCTAAGAGAAGCACGTGGCGTTGCACTGCAGGAGGGTAACTGTAGATGCCATGCGAGTTCCAGGTCTCGGAACACTGGACGCCAGGAGTTCGGGCGTTTCCACCGTGAGGAATGGACACGTTTGAGGAGCTGATGGCTGTGCTTACCCTGCCATGAACATCACATGACACTCCACACATGTACGACTTCGTGCATCTGTTGAAATAAACCATCATACTACTTGGCAGAGACGTCTCTATCTGATGCGCCCCGTCGTGTCCGTGGCAGGAGGGGAGCATTCTGGATCCGCTCCCCACTAACGTGACGACTGTGCTAGGAGCAGTGTGTGCCCGCCCGGTGGCGCACTTCCTCACAGTCTCCTGCTCCCCTGCACGCGGCTCCTGGGTCGACAGCGGCTCAGACTGGGCCCGGCTGTTACACCCAACATCACCGTCACCTCAGGCCACAGCGCTGCTCAGCAGGGTCCGCCCACACCCTACCAATTCTGCTACGTGCACTCCGCGTTCGTCTGTTTGTTTTGATTGCCTGGGGATCTTCTCCAAGAAGTCTTTGCCTAGGCCAAGGTCTTTTTTCTTTAAGATTCATTCACTTATTTATTTATTTGAAAGGCAGAGTTACAGAGAGACAGAGCTAGAGAGGTCTTCCATCTGATGGGTCACTCCTCAGATGGCTGCAGTGGTTGGAGCTGGGCCAATCCGAAGCCAGGAGCCTGGAGATTCCTCCAGGTCTCCCACGTGGGCGCAGGTGCCCAAGATCATGGGCCATCTTCTACTGCTTTCCCAGGCCAGAGCAGAGCGCTGGATGGGAAGCGGCAGCCGGGACGTGAGCTGACGCCCACATGGGATGGCGGCGCCGCAGGGGGCGGCTCCACGGCTCAGCACCGGCCCCCAAGCCAAGGTCTTGCCAGTGTCCCTGACGTTCTCCTCCAGTAACCTGATGTGAACGAGCGCAACCACTGAGGGAGACGGCACTGAGCCCTCAGAAGGCTGCAAAGCGCTCTACCCACGACCCAGCACCTTCCTCCCAGGATGTCACCCAGAGGAAATGAAACCCACACAGGAAAGTCACCTGCACCCCATGTCCACTGCAGCTCCGTTCACAACGGCTAATCTTCACCCAGAAGTCCACCCGCTGACTGGTACACGCGCTCTGGAATACCGCTCAGCCATAAAAGAATGAAATCCTGTCTTTTGCAACAAAACGGATGCAACTGGAAACCATTACGCTTAGTGAAGCAGGCCAGTCCACAAGGACAAATATTTGTGTTTTCTCTGATATGTGGCAGTTAATACAGAATACAAAAAAAATGCGTGGGAATGAACTGGACTTCCTGGGAGGTGATCTTGCTCCGGGCCCTGGTGGAGCTGGTCTTCCCATCTGGGGGATACTGTGCTTAGTGGTGCATTAAGCCTGTGACAACAGAGTGGACTGAAGTTGTGTTTTTGCTAAAATATAATCAAAAAAGCGAGGAAGTAAGGAGGGGAACTGAGGGTGAGAGGAGGGAACGAAGTATAGTTATCTTCTTAGAATTTTACCTGTGAAATACATGAAATCTGTCCTCTTTATGTTCATGAAAATTTTAAAAAGAGTCATTTTTAAAACACAGGCATTGAGCCATCCTAACGCCCACAAGTCCCACAACACTTCCTTTGAGATACTGAGCACATTGTCAACAGCCAGATTCCTCCAGCTGCCTCTGCCTGGTCTGCTTCGTTTGTCTGAGCCAGACCTGCACTTTTTGCCTTGTATTTCACATCTCTGTCTGCAGGTCGGCTGCACTCACACGGAGCATGCACAATCCTCCTCCATACCAGACGCTCTCTGCACACGGATGTGACCACAGCAGTGCCAGATGCTCGGCCCCTCCCCGGCACTCTTCCTGCCTCCTCCCATCCCAGCCTCGTAAACCACGGCCACTTTCTGTTCTTCCACCCGCGCTTCCTAGGTGACACAAAAGCGGAATCCAGGTTGCAAGTGCTGGCTTCTGGACTCTGGGACTCAGTGTCGCCGCATCCACCAGCTCCTCCTGTTCCTGTGTCAGACCGAGGTCTGGAGTCCCCCACTGAGCAGCTCCTGTTTCCCAGGAGTGAGTGTCAGTGCACAGGCTCCGTGGCTGCCTACCCTGCCCTGTCGGCCGGTTCAGAGAGAAGGGGGTGAAGCCCCAGGATGACTGGGATTTTGTCCACCCCTTTGCTCGATATGGTCCAGGTGTTCCGAAGCTCGTGTGTTAGCACAGTGCCTCCTTGGTAGGCTTTTCTTCTGGATTTCCAGCTGGGCAGTGCTCCTTGGTGCAGTGTGTCTGGTTCTGAATTCTCAGTTGCCTGGGATTACGTTAGCCACAACAGCTGTCTTTTGGTTTGTTTTGCGTGGTCTATCTTTTCCTTGCCTTGACCTTTGTCCTCTCTCTGATTTTATGTTAAAAGTGAGGCTTCACACACTTGAGGATGAAAATCTGAAAACATCTGTCTATTAAGTGAGAAACTTGGACCTTTATATCTAGCATTTTATAGATTTATAATATGCATCTGTTCCATCTGGACTCTGGTCTCTTGCTCTTCTCTGCCCGCCCTGAGTTGAGTCACTTTATCTCCATGGGGGTTAGAACTTTCTCAACAATTTTTATGTACTTGCTCTGTGAATTTTTATACACACACATGTATATAAATCAGATATAGAGAAATAGTTAGATGTGGATATAATGCATATCTTTAATTTCTCAGAGTATACCTTCAAATACTTACTCCTTAGTGCACAGTGTAATGTTTTTCCATACTTCCAATTCCCCCTCAAATCCATTGTTGATATGCATTTTAATGTACATGATGCACACTTACGCTGGCACTCTTTGTTATCTATTAGAGCAACTGAAAATGAGGAAAATACGTTCTTCAGTGCATTTCATCCCAGCACTGTGTGTGTGTGTGTGTGTGTGTGCGTGTGTGTGTGCGTGTGGGTAAGGTAAGTCTCTGTACTGCAGTATTTCTGCCTGGTCAGCTTCTTTGTAATTTCTTGGAACTTCAGGTCACCAGACAATGAGTTATTTTCAGCTTCAGTTTGCTTAGGAAACTGTATTCCACTTCGGTCGCTATGACAGCTTTTTCTTCGTGTAAATCCTGCACTGAGACGTGGTATCCAGGACTTTGAGAGGCTGCTACACTGGCTGCAGGCTCATGTGGGTTCTTACTCAGGCAGTTTTAAGCTTCATTCCCATCTGTCTTTGTCTTCAAGATCGGCTTTTCCATCTTGGAATAAGAAGCTTGAACTTGTCTACCCTTCATTTTCAGGTTTTTTTATTTTAGTTTGCTGTTTGCAGCTTGGAGGTTTGTTGAGTTTCTTGGGTGCATGACTTGGTAACACGCACTAGCCCGGCGTGTATCTCTCCATCGAGTGTGGGACAGCGGATCTCTCACCGCTCCGGGGAGGAGCCCTTCTTCACTTGTCTCTGTGCGCGACAGTTTCACTGATCTCTGACTTCACCGATTTCCTCCTGGCTATATCACATCTCCATCAAGGCGATTGTCAGGTTATGATACCAGATCTTCTTTTTTCTAATATTTCAATGTGA
This sequence comes from Sylvilagus bachmani, assembly GCA_015711505.1. Lineage (NCBI taxonomy): Eukaryota > Metazoa > Chordata > Mammalia > Lagomorpha > Leporidae > Sylvilagus > Sylvilagus bachmani. The sequence continues at coordinate 71,846,335 of CM027398.1, forward strand.
GCTTCTTAACTATCTCACATCTGTTCATCCATGTCATCCTTCTTCTGTGAGATAATCGAATCATTAACCACAGTGGTTTCTAAGCTCCTGTCTGATACGTTCCACGTATCTGTCATCCCACAACCTGCTTCTGTTGATTGTTCTGTAAGCCTGACAACAGTTTACCATTTCTTACTTGGTTTGTTGCCCTTGTAAGTTCTCTTATCAAATGCTAGACCCTGTGATTGGAACGGCAGAGAAGAGAGACGGGACTCACTCCTGGAAGAGCGCATCCTTCCCGCGTGGAGCCCCGGGAGTGAGGTCTTGCCATGTAACCAGGAGCCAGCCTGCGCTGGGCTTGGCAGCCGGGGCTGCCTGACCTGCGCTGGGCTTGGCAGCCTTCCACGCCCCACTGGCCTGAGCTTCCGCCAGCAATGCCTTCTGCCTGGAGGAAGAGCGGAGGGAGCCTCTCAGGGCTGGATCCCCACCATGGGCTCAGACATCTTTGCTTCCTGCCCCCCAGAAAGCAGGCACGCCAGGCTCCAACCCTCCCACCCAGGTGGGTCACGGGGTTTCACTCCACTCTTGCACCCCAGATCTGGCTCAGTCTCAGGTGCCCCTGTTGTGGTGGCTTTAAGCGTGGGGTTTTCTGACTGCTTCTGCTTCTCTTAACAAACAGATTTGCAAAGTGTTTATAGGGTCACGGCCTCTCTCCCCCTCTCCTCAATTTTCCAACATAGTTAGAGTTTGTGCATTCAGAGTAAAATGATCATAATCTCTTCTCCATCAAGAACATTTCTCTGAACTTCCCACTCCCCCATAACCGGACAGCACGCGTCCCCATGTGCCCTGCAGGGTTAACACAAGCTGCCGACAAGGACAGACACTTTGAAACCCACCTTTCCTTTGTCACTGGTTAGATGCACTTTTACGTTAACTGAAATCGAAGAAAAAGAAGTAAATTGTATGATGCGACTTTTTTTTACCAAACTTCTCATGTTTAATAAAGATTTGAAAATAAAATGTTCTTGCCATGAAGTGAAAGTTGAGAAAACATAACTCAAATCTGTTTTTTAAAGTTCAAACTCGGGGGGCTGGCGCCGCGGCGCAGCAGGTTAAAGCCCTGGCCTGAAGCAACGGCATTCCATGTGGGCGCCAGTTCTAGTCCTGGCTGCTCTTCTTCTGATCCAGCTCTCTGCTGTGGCCTGGGAAAGCAGTGGAAGATGGCTCGAGTCCTTGGGCCCCTGCACCCACATGGGAGACCCAGAAGAAGCTCCTGGCTCCTGGCTTCGGATCAGCTCAGCTCCGGCTGTTGTGGCCATCTGAGAGTGAACCAGTGGATGGAAGACCTCTCTCTCCCTCTGTCTCTACTTCTCTCTATAACTCTGTCTTTCAAATAAATAAAATAAATCTTTAAAAAAAAAGAAGTCCATACTCGGGGCCGGTGCTGAGGCATAGTGGGTAAGGCTGCTGCCTGCGACTGCAGCACCCCGTATGGGCCCGGTTCATGTCCCAGCTGCTCCATTTCCAACACAGCTCCCTGCTAATGGCCTGGGAAGGCAGTGGAAGACGGCTCCCACGCTCGAGCCCCTGCACCCCCCTGCGAGACCCACATGGAGTTCTGGATGCCTGGCTTCAGCCTGGCCCAGCCCTGGCCACGTGGCCATTTGGGGAGTGACCAGCGGACGGAAGACCTCTGTTTCTCCCTCTCTCTGTTACTCTGCCTTTCAAATAAATAAATAAAGCGCACCGGTAATCGCTAAAGAAAACAGGATCAATAGGATGACACTCCAAATAACCATATCAATGGAAATAAGCAAAATCATGAAAACATCCTGCCAGCCCCAAAATAATAGGAAAGGAGTAAAAATACAAACTTAAAAATTAGGATATAATAACGACAGAGAAATTTAAAAGCAGCTAATCGAGTACAAGTATAAATGTGCTAAACAGCGTTTTTAAAGGCAAAGATGAAAACTGCTTTTAAACCAACAAAACACAACAGAAACGCAAAACGTACATGAAACATGAAGTACAAGATGCAGAGAGAGTGATGGGAGAATCAGCTTTCGACAGAGTGGATCTGAGGGGAAGACGCCGGACGTGGACAGATTCTCCTTTCCCACACAGCAGTGTGGGCAAACGCTTCCTCGGGCACACTTGCTCCTCGTGATCTCTGCCCCTTCACCATCCCACGCGGACTGGGGTGGGAACGGCCAGCCCGCGGGCCGGGTGAGGCCCAGGAGGTCATGGGGTCTGGCGCTGTCAGGTGGGCCTGGAAGTTCAGTAAAACCCCAGCAGGCGGACTTCTACGCTGATCACTTAAATGGCTCTCGAATGATGCTACAGACATCCGCGTGGCCCTTGCAGAGCGCAGCTTCCCGGCCCTGCAGGCGTGTAGACCGTCCGCAGCAGGCCTGTTCCCGCAGGTCGTGCCCGGGCCGCCCCACGGCCCGCCCTGCTTTGCCGCCTTCCGCACGCCCATGGCACTGTGTGGCCGGGGACTGAGTACTTATCTCACGGTCACGCCTGTGCATCCGGGGTTTGTCCACGTCGTCTTCTCTCAGGGACTGAGATGACCCCATGATCACTGTGGGGACCCCACCGTGAGCTCCGCCCCGGCACCCTGCGCCCACACTCCCTCATTAGAACTGTGAGAGGAAGCTTCTGGTGCTGAGCCATCTGTCGATGGCTTGGAAATTCAATCATTCATTCATTCCTTCAGCCTGAGCCGTCCCGGTGCCGGGCCCGCAGAGGAGACGAAGGCAGTTCGCCCGACCAACAGGAGGACAGCACGCACACTGACCGTGAGCCTTCACGCTGAAAGTGGCCAACGGCTTTGTTCCCAGGGCTCAGCCACTGCCGTCATCCACGCGGGCTTAGTGCACAGAGAAGGTGAACTCCGCGGGCGCCTTCCCCAGCGCCCCTCAGCTGGTGCTGTCAGGGAGGCGGTGCCACGGCTGACAGGCGTCTCAGAGGTTCCCGCCCACACGACCACCACAGCGACCCCACTGGGCTCCTCCGCAGCTGCTCACAACACCGCCCACCACGGTCGGGACACGCGTTCACGGCAGAGGCTGGAAACAAGAGTGCACACCGAAACAGCACTGAGAGCTCATGGCACTCAAGCTGCTACCTTTCAGGAGAGCAAAATCGCTTCGCTCGCCAGCCCCGGGGAAACAGGTGTTGGACTCGTGTTCCCAGCCTCAGGAGCTTTGATCATTCACGGAGGATCAATAGAACAGAGCCGATGCGAGGGCCACTCCACAGAAATGCATCACAAGACTGGTTGGTGTAATTCACCAGTCACAGTGTGTGTGCATTGTGTATTTCATACATACGATACCTTCTCATGCATTTATATGCTTACAAGTGTACAAGGTTGTATAATACAAATGATTAAACATAGACTAATTTAAAATTGTATATAAAAATAGAAAACATTTTAATGACGACACACCTGGAAATCTACCTCCACGTGTCTCCGTGAAGCTGGCTCCCCGCCAGCTGCAGCAAAGCCCAAAGGAGGCAGCGTCATCCGCACTGGCCTGGGCCTGACCCGACCTCCACCTGACCTCCACCCCAGAGCTCTGAGCAGCAGCTCGTGACACAAGAATGCCGTCATGTGTTCTTTGGACTAAACGATATTTATGCTTTCCAAGAGTGGGCAATTTCTAAGAACTCTGAATTTTATGGAAAATAACCAAGTTTTTCAGAAAGCAACTTAGATATTCCTATCTCAAAATTATGCATCTTATTGTCCTTGAATCATCTTGGGGACAGGTAAACTTCCCCCCGAATGATCAGAAAACTGTGTTCTACTCAGTTACGCTCCGTAAGTTGGGGCAAAAAGGAAAGGGAAAAATCAAAGCCTTGACAAACGGTGGACATGGTTACGGGAAAGGCCATTCCTTTTTGTTGTTGTTGTTGACAGACAGACTTAGTGAGAGAGAGAGACAGAGAGAAAGGTCTTCCTTCCGTTGGTTCACCCCTCAAATGGCACGCTGTGGCCGGCGCGCTGTGCCGATCCAAAGCCAGGAGCCAGGAGCTTCTCCTGGTCTCCCATGGGGTGCAGGGCCCAAGCACTTGGGCCATCCTCCACTGCACTCCCGGGCCATAGCAGAGAGCTGGCCTGGAAGAGGAGCAACCAGACAGAATCCGGCACCCAGACCGGGACTAGAACCCGGGGTGCCGGCGCCGCAGGCGGAGGATTAGCCTAGTGAGCCACAGCGCTGGCCATAAAAGGCTATTCCAACATGATCATGTTAAAATATATTAGGTAAAAAGAGGCGAGACTGATAAACGTGTGCTTCGAATGAAGTATTGAGTATTTGTCACACCAGGGTAAGCCAACTAGGTCCACATCCAAGTCTTTTAAGCTGGATAACCCCACCCCCTAACACACACACCTGCTGAGAACCTGGGAACTCATCAGGAGCTTCTCCAACTCAACAGTGATGGGCGTGTGCACCGCCGAGTGCCCGGAGGGCCAGGCTCGCAGGAGGGATCTCTGAACTCAGGGATGAGCTGAGAGCAGGAACGTTTACCCAGACTTGTGCTGAAACAAGGGAACCAACTCCATTGTCCTTTACAACTGCATTCGCCGATGGTTTAGGTGACAGGTATCGCCAGTGCATTAGGAAATTAAAGTTCCCCTTTCAAATGCTAACAGAGCCGTCCAAAGCCGTCATACGAGCCATGGAGTCACCTGTTCTCGCCATTCAATTAAACAGGAAACATGACACCTGCGTGCAGCGCCGTTCTAAGCATGTGTGTGTTCAAGCTCATCTGAGCCCATTAACCAGCAGTGCGCAATTACAGGGAAGGGCGGCGAGCTGTCGGCGGACACCCGTCAGGCCCGTGAGAACACAGCCGAGCTGCTCTTCCTTATCACCAAAGACATTCACGGAACAAACATGCAGAAACAGAGCAGGAAACAAACGTGGCCCCAGAGCAGCGCACGTCACCCACACGGACGTCTCAGTACCAGATTTCAGAGACACACGCAGGTAGGAAATCACAGGGGGAGAATTCTGTGGTCATAAGCTATTCCTTAACGGAAGGAGCTGCGAGACAATGTTGGCACACAGCGCAGGCTTTGATGATGTGCCCCTCCGCCGGACGTCCTCCCGTTCCCTGAGGCTTCGTCCGCGGAGCGCGTCTTGGGGGCTATTCCAGGACAATGCTCTTTCAGAACAGAATCCATCTTCCAAACAGGGCATCGTATAACCCACGTCCACCATCGCCCCCGGCCAGAAGGTGGGAGTCACCAAGCGTGTGCCTGCACCCTACAGAACGGCCAGCTCGCTCGCGCACCCCGCGTCCCGTGTAACGGCCGACTGACACCTCGGCGCCCCGTTAGGAGCCATCAGCAGAAAGCATGCATGACTCTCATCTGAACAACACCCCGACACTGCAGAACAAGGCAGCACGCAGCTACCCAAGACTCAAGTATTTTTTAAAATTTTCATGCCCCTGAAGAGAAAGTACATTTTGCTAAGAGAATTGTTTCATTCCAATGACAAATGCAGTTTTCATACTTAACGCCAACTTACGAGTAAGGACAAAGAAAAGGCACAGTGTCACCGTTCTGCGGGCACCAACCTGGCACGGGCTGGGGGGCTAACAGCACGGTGGGAAGCGGCCTGGACAGAGACACGGCTACTTGGTTTGCCAGCAGGTGAGGCTTTTCGTGCCCGTGGTACAATCTTGAGTCCTCGGGGTGTATCCACGTTGAGTCCAGAGCAAAGGAGTTATTAAAAAAGATCTGTCCAAAAATAATGCAAGCATAAACTTGAGGCAAGGCATGGGATAGCGGACGAGCCCTACCCGGAAAATAGTCGTGTTGTCTCACACCGCATCACTTTCAAAGCTAAAGGAAGACCCTCAGACTCCAAAACCAATCTCCCTCTACTTAAAGCCCCTGAGACCTGTCCAGTTCACAACTGAATCACCGCCCCGTCGAGGAACTCAGAGTGTTGCAGAACAAGTCAACACAGCACTGTTTCTTTAGTTTTCAAGACAGTAAACTCTGGTCCATAAATGTGAATGCAAAAGCCAAAAAAACCATCAGAAAGATGAAAACCGAAAGCAATAATAGTAAGAAAAAATCCTCACTTTTAAAATTTAAACTTATACTATATGATGTTTAAGGCACAGTTTTAATGGTCACATATTTTAGAACTGAAAAATTTAAAAAGAACATTCTGGTTCAGGAATTGGAAGTTTTATATGGTCCTAAGGATCCAAGTATTTTAAGCTGAATAACCCCCACCCCCTCACACACACACCTGCTGGTGCTTTTCCACAGACCAACCCGGTTCTGAAATGTTTCTCTACTGCTCCACAACCTACTGCACTTAACACACACACAGGGTTTTCTGGGGTCATGGCAGTGTCCGACTGTCACATAACGAAGCCCAGTTATCAAGCGTAAGTGCCCACGTGTTTACCTTATAGTTAGGAATCCTTTTATCCATCCAACTTCTCCCCACAGCAGGTGGGGGGGCAGAAGGGCAGACGTGCGGGAAAACGGGCACCAGCTCCACGGTGGCGGAAGGCGGCAGTCCCAGCGACAGAGAAGGGCCACCAGACAGCCACTGCAAGCCACAGGGAGAGAGGGCAAGCTCGTCAGCCTGGCCAGCCGGCTCCGCCTTGCGCCCAGAGGAGGGGCAGCTGCTCAGAATGGGGAATTCCAGGATGTACATAACTGACTGGGACAAAACGCCCTCTTCCCCAGTCAAGCAGAATCGTAAGTGTCTGCAGATTCGGGAGGGAGTGCAGCCGTGTTCCCACTGGAAGCAGCACAGGCCAGGACCAGCGCTGCCTTTCCAATACTGAGGACGAACTTCCGAGCACAAAGCTGTGAGAGCACAGTAAGAAACGGGGCCGAGCCCCGGGACGCGGAGCCTGCGACACGGAGGGCTCCGTGCTGGGGCTCCCTACACGACTCCGGCAGTTCCAGCCGGCACGGCGCTGCGGGTCGGGCCTTCCTCTCCACCAGGCGTCGTGTGAGAATCACCTCCGCCACCTGAGAAGCACTGGCTGATGTCTCGGAAGGAAGACGGCCAAGGAGACAGACCCAGGTCCCCAGGTTTGTCAGCGCTAAAGGGTTTCAGGACAGCTGTCACACAACCAAGGCTCCGGCACAGCTGAGACAGCAGGTGGGGAGGGAAAACAGCGGAGGAGCCCCTCCCTAACCACGGCACCCCCGCCTGCCCGTGGGGCACAGGCCCCAGGCGCTCAGGAGCCCCTCCCTAACCACGGCACCCCCGCCTGCCCATGGGGCACAGGCCCCAGGCGCTCAGGAGCCCCTCCCTAACCACGGCACCCCCGCCTGCCCGTGGGGCACAGGCCCCAGGCGCTCAGGAGCCCCTCCCTAACCACGGCACCCCAGCCTGCCCGTGGGGCACAGGCACCAGGCACTGCCCAGTGACACCAGGGCTTTCAATCCCTACGAGCGCATTTTATTTTCCTGTTGTGTGGAAATGTTCTCGAGATCATGCCTTCACGGAACACAGGCAGCACAAGAACACTTGAGAGATTAACACAAAGTTCTTCTGGATTTCCCTTTTTAAAATTTTTACAAGCAAAAAATAAAAATGCAGTTTTCTATACGGAAAGGGGAGAAATGCAGTTCTGGACGCTGTGTACCTCTAGTGGTGGCCTCGGACATAACAGCTCCCAGGGAATACAGCAAAAGCCACCAGGGTTTATTCTTTCAACCTGACACCGACTGCACTCACACACACTCGGCCCTCCGTGTACCCGGAGATGGACAGGAAGTCTGCAGGCCCCGGGGAAGGGGCAGCCACGTCTCCCCAGCAGCTCCCTGGGCAATGCTGGAGTTGCCTCAATTAACAGGCGCATTGGAGCCTGACGCTCGCGGGAATGTGCCAGTAAGACCTGTCCCTGGCCATTCTCCTGATCTAAATGCGTGTCCGAGGCTGGGCGGCCCGCACAGGACCTGGCCAAGCCCCGCCCGGCCTGCCCCATCACGCAAAGGCATGGTCGCTCTCCCTTTCCAACCCCGGGCTTTCAACACAGAACTGGCCAAGTGCGGTCCCCATCAGGAGCCTGTGGCCTCAGAGCAGGCCAGAGCAGGGGGGCGCCGGCCTCTCTCTCCAGCACCGGGCCGGGCGCCCCGCCGGCTCGCACCGCACGGGCTTGAATTCTCTGAGCCCCGCCCGGGGCCCGGTTCCTAGTGAAAAGGAGGAACCCCGAACCAGACCAGGATCAGAAATGGCTCTGGGGTGCCACCTCGCAGGACGCCTGAGCGCCAACTTCCCCGCGCCGCGGACACGGCGCCGGCGACTTCAGCACCACGCTCCGGACAGCGCCCCGGGCCGGCCAAAGTTGCGCCCGCCAGCCCCGCGCGGCCCGGGGTGCGGGTCTGCAAGCCGCGCCCGGGGAGACCTGCAAGGAATCCCGCGAGCCCCGCCGAGAGGGACGCGGAGCGGTAACTTTGGCGCCGAGGCATGGCGGCCAGGCTGCGTCCTGGGGCCGGGGCCGGGGCGGGGGCCGGGCGGGGGCGGCCGAGCCGGCGGGGCCGTTACCTGAGCGCCGAGCAGGGGGTGGCGCGCGGCGGCGTGGTCGGACGCAGAGGGCAGCGCGGGCAGCAGCGGCAGCAGGGGCTCGCCGGGGGCCTGCCAGCCGGGCAGCGCGGGCGCAGGGGCCGAGAAGAGCCACGGCGGGGGCGCGACCCCCGCGCCGATCCGGAGCAGCCCGGCCGCGCCGGGCACCATCCACAGCCAGGGCGGCGGCGGCGGCGGCAGCGGGTCCGCGTTCATCGGCCAGAGCAGGGGCGGCCGCCGCCGGGGCTGCTGCTGCTGCAGCGGCCGCCGCCGCCGCGGGAGCCTGGCGCCCGCCAGCATCCTACATCCCGTGGGCCGGCGCGGGGCGCTGGCGGCGGGCGCCCGAGGTGCGGGCCGGCGGCGGCGCGGGCTCCGGAGCGAACTCACTTGGTTCCGCGGCGCGGCCGCTCGCTCCGCCCCGCCCCGCGCCGGGAGCCCCTCCTCCCGCCCGCGCCCTCCCCTCCAAGCGCCGCCACCGCCCCCCGGGCCGGCCGCGCCGGCCCAATCCCCGCCCGTCCGCCCGCGCCCCTGGACCTGGCGGCTGCGGCGGGCGCGCGAGGGAGGTGGGCGCGGACGTCAAGGGTGCGGGAGGCGAAGGTGGGGGCGCGCCCGCCCGGTTTCGCCGGTCCCGCACCCTGGCTCTGGTGTCGCCGCCGGAGGCCTCTGGTGCCTGCGGACGGTGCGCACGGTCGGGCCGGGTTCCTGCCTCACAAGTCCCGGTGCCGGAGGCGCAGACGAAGCCCCTGGCCGCTCTCCGCCTGATTGCATTGAGCCTGGGGCTTGGGACCCCGACTCCAGGCGGGCACCAGGACACAACTGGGCAAGAGTGGACATATCTCTCGCTCGCTCGGACAAACGTGCTAGACATTTCCCTAAGCCCCCAGCGGATCCCCGCGGTTTGGGAATCAAGTGCGTGGTGTGAAGTCCCGCATCCCAGATTCCGGCGGCCGCCTGCGCCCATGCCAGCCACGCACGGAGCCGGTGGCCTAGGAGCCTTCGCGCAGGACGCCTCCTCCGCCCTCTGCGAATCCCTCCTGGGTCTCCCAGGCACGGCGCGAGCTCCTCCTCCTCCGTCCCCGCAGCCTCTGCCGCTGCGCTCAGAGCCGCCTGGGCCCATCGCAGACCCTTCCTTCTCCAGGAAGACGCACCTTGCCGGGGCGCCCGCTGAGTGCGCGCCGGCCGCTGCTAGTCACCGCCAGGCGGCGCCCGGACCGGCCGCGCGGGCGTCCTCCCACGTGCGGCTGCCGGGTCCCGGGGGACGCCCGGCCTCTTTCTGATCCCCGCGTCAGCCAGCGGCGCCAGCGCCGAGACCCAGCCCAGCCCCGAGCAGCTCGAACTGCGGGCCCAACCTCCGCGAAAGCCCGCATCAGGCCGGGCAGATCCGTGCACTTGAGGGCCGCCAGGAACGCCCGCCTGACCGGGCGGGGTGGGGGGGGGGGCGCACCTGCGCCGCAGACTCACCTGGGTGACGAGCGCTTCCAGGCAGCGCCCAGGATTCTCCTCGTTCTCCGCATTGGCTCGGTTTGCTCCTGGCCTGCGTGGTTTCCTTTAATTCTGGGCATATGCTGATTTACATAGCTGGCGTCGCCTTTTTCCTCGGTGCAAACCAGTTTTCAATTAGCAAGTTTATCTCACTCCTCGATGCAGAAGTACTGGCGAGAGCTTCTGTCTCACCTAAAATCAGAAAGCTCTGCGGATCAGAAGGCCTGGCCTACGGAGTCCTGGTCACCGCGCCAGCACCCATGTGTTCTCCCGCCCTGGGGCAGCGGGCTGCTGTGACGGGAGTGGCTGGTGCTGCTCCATGGACCACACCTGGGGACACAGTGGCCAGGGCAGAAGCAAAGCTGTACCTGCTTGGGCCCCGTGCCTGGGGAAGCCCGTGGAGTTCCAGCAGTCCCAGAGTGGGGAGCCTCACCCCTGCTATGAGGCCCTGTCCCGCCCGGGGGCTAGTCAGCTCCAGCTGGCGGGCGGCGGTCCCTCCCTGGGCATTCAGTACCCCGAGTCCACAGAGCCTTTACTGGACTCCAGATGGGAGCTGGGCAAACCACGCCTTGCTCTGCACTCAGGGATCCCACAGCAGCCAGGCCTCCTGCTGCTTCTTGCCGCAGGCTTCACTGTGCCGCAGGGTTTGGACCCTGCCCTGTGCTGGGGTCTCGGAGAACACAGAGCAGCGTCCACCAGCGTGCCACCGTGACCGGCACCAGGAGTCCCACTCCAGCGCACCGCCGTGACAGGTGCCAGGAGGCGGGCACAGCCCCCCCTCCAGCCGCTGCATCTCAGGGCTTGCCCCTCACCCCTGCTCAACACGGGAGCAGCCCGAGACCCTCAGGACAGGCCCCTCACTGCGGTGGTGCCCCGGAGGGCCCGCCCTGAGCCAGGTCGACAGTCACAGAGATGACCAAGGCCAGGCTCTTCCTGAGCCCAGAAACCAGCTGAGGACCTTCCTGGAGCAAGACTCCCACCCCTGGAGCTGTGCTGTGCGCGTGCTCCACGGCCTCCCTGCCAGCGCCCCCTGGGGGTGGCACCCCGCAAACACAGGATCTTTATTCCCCTGTCAAAGTCAGAGGGAAATTCACTTTGCAAAGGGTTTTACAAGCCACGGAGCCAGCTCTGCCAGCAGCAAGAGCAGCGGTCGGGATCCTCAGGCAGAGTGTACAGCCATGGGGCGGGCACGCCGCCTGGCTCCGGGAGCGCCGTGCAGGTCACCCACGCACGCAGGTGAGCTCTGAAGCTCACCTCACACAGGAAGGAAGGAAGCCAGATGTTAGCTGTTAGCAAGAGAGCAGCGCGTAAGATCTGGCAGCTTGGGGAAGGTTTTTGCGCTTTTAAAATTCATTGCATTTTATCAGCAAAATCAAATAGGATCTAAAAGAAGAGGAAGATAAAAATACTTCCTTCCGGCCCACGGAACTCAAACAAACAGGAGGCGCCAAGGGAGGCCGAGGCCCAGAGCCACCCCAGCTGCACCCCGCCCTGTCCCCCTCGCAGGTCCTCCTCTTCCAAGAGCTGGGTGAAAGCCACAGGAGTAGCCATCAGGGGCATCAGGGGCCTGGCCATGACTCCTGGTCCAGGGCGGGGCTGACGGCAGGGGCCAGCCCAGAGGGCAGGACCCAGGGGAAGGGGGGACCCTGGGCAGATCCGCCTTTGTCACAGCTGGAAACTGCGGCCTGGATGCAGGGGCGCGGCCTTGGATGGAGCTGCAGAACTGAATCAGCACGGGGACCGAGGGGGCAGCCCTCCCTGGCCACGGAGAGCTCGGGGGTAGCTGGGATCAACCAGGGGAGACAGGAGGCCATGGCAGGGGTCAGAGGATGGGGAATGAGGTCCCCACAGAACAGAGGGGAACACAGGACACACTGCATGGAGCGACAGCCACGCAGGCTGATAAAGGGCACTGTTGTTATCATTGTGTGGCCCCGGGTATCTGGAAAACACAGGAGAGCATATGAGGCCCAGCCAGAGACAAGCAACGGCCCTGTGTCCTCTCCTTCCGTGCAGTGTGACTGTGTGTATATGGCTGTGTGTGGCTGTATGTGGCTGTGTGTGGCTGTGTGTGGCTGTGACTGTGTGTGTGTGCTATGTGTATGTGCTATGTGTGTGACTGGTATGACTGTGTATGTGTGGCTGTGTGTGTAGTGTGGCTGTGTGCATGGTATGATTGTGTAACTGCCTGTTTTGTGTCTCTGTGTGACTATATGGTGTGACTGATGTGGCTGTGTGTATGTGGTATGATTGTGTGTACAACTGTGTGGTGTGGCTGTGTCTGTGACTGTGGTGTGGCTGTGTCTGTGACTGTGGTGTGGCTGTGTGGTGTGATTGTGTGTGTAGTGAGACTATGTGTGTGGTGTGACTGTGTGTGATATGGTTGTGTGTACGACTGTGGTGTGGCTATGTGTGTGACTGTGTGTGGTGTGACTGTGTGGGTATGTGGTGTGACTGTGGGTGCAGTGTACCCTGTGTTTATCAGCGCCCTGTTGTGTATGCAGGCGTCTCAGAAAGACCATGGAAAAGGGAAGAGAACAGTGACAGTGAGCAGCGTCTTTGTTCCTCAGGGTGAGCTCCATCAAGTTGCAGACACTTAGGTGGGGCCGGCGCTGACGCCGCCACTGAGCCGCCGTGGAGAGCGGAGGCTCCGGGGAGGCAGCGCAGGCCGTGCAGGGTGTTCCCCCCAGCACCAACCCCGGGAAAACAGCGAGAGCAGGAAGCACAGAGACACCGGAAGGAAATCGCATGGGAGGGGGACGCCGAGCACCTCCGGCTGGCAGCGCCCCAGCCTGATGAGAGGAAGCCACGGGCACTGTGGTGTGCAGGTGGCGGGGGGGCCTTTCCTGCCCCCACCCCACAGCGAAGGGGCTGCCTGCATCCAACCAACGCCAAAGCCCAGGGTCTGAAGTCACAGCCTCGCCCAGGGCAGCTTCCGTCAGAGGCCAGGAAGACGGTGTCCGAGGACACAGCGGTCTAGACCACCCTGCGTTCCTCGGCCTCCACCAGGCTGTGCCAGATCCCACCAAGTCCTGATGATTCCTGTCCACCTCCTGCTGCCTGCGCACCCAGCAGTCAGCACCGGGACGGTGCCACCGCACAGGCAGCTGTGAAACATGGCTGCCAAATGGAGACTGAGCCCAGTGCGTGCACTGCACACCAGAGCCCCAGCCCAGACCCAGCTGCCGTGGACGCTCCTGGCTGGGATGAGGGTCTCTGTGCCAATGGGTAACCGCACAGTGCACGCTCAGTTCCCTCCAGCCCAGAGCCAGCCTCGTCCTGAGAGAACACGCACCAGTTCCACGGACCAGGTGTGTGTCCATGCCTCCCGGGACCAACAGAAAGTCAGCAACTCGCCCGAGGCCCCAGAGCTGCAAGTGAGACCCAGGCAGTCTGACTTCAGAGCCAGGCTTTCTTTTTGCTATTGGTTTTTTTTATCTAGTTTTATTCATTTGAAAGGAGGAGAGAGAGAGAGAGAGAGAGAGAGAGAGAAATCCAGCCACTTGTTGGTTCCCAAATGCCCAAGACAGCGGAGGCTGAGCCATAGGAAAGTTGAGTCTGGAACTCAATCCCAGGCTCCCTGGGGCAGCAGAGACCCACATCCTCCAGCAGTCCCGGCCGCTCCCCAGGCTGCACACCAGCAGGAAGCTGGGCGAGAGCGGGACTGGGCCCAGGCACCCCGACATGGGATGTGGTGTCCCCAGTGGTGCATCAGCCACCATGCCACACATCCCACAGCGAGGCTTTCTGGGGCAGGGGGGTGAGTCCGGCTCGCGGCTGAGCAGACGGGGACCCTGGGCCCGGGGACGCGTCCCTCCTGGGCCTCACCCACCTGCCATGCTGCCTCCTTGCAGATGCCCCAGGCCGGCAGCCCTTGACCAGCAGGTGCACTCCGCGGGGGCTCAGCAGTCCCAGTCTTTAATGCAGATGCCCTCCAGGAACAGGCCGAGGGAGACTAAGGAGGACTCCTTGTCCCTGCACCGCGGTGGGGCCGAGGGTAAGAAAAGCAGCCCTGACCAGCGCAAGGAATGACTCAGCGCTCTGCTCCTCGGACTCCCACAGCGTGCGGCGAAGCGCATTTGCCCAGTGCTTCCTCCATCGGCCACTGCGCACGGGGGGACTGGGGGGGGCTGCCATGGGCCAGGCTCACAGAAGGGTCAGTCCCACCCACAGATCCAGGTCCACGAGGAACCACTGGTGGAGTGGGGGGCGGGGAGCAGGCACTGGCTCCCCTGCCTCTCCCAGCTCCCCTCCCTTCCAGAGTGACAGCCATCCACTGAGGGCTGGACATCTGACCTACCCTTGAGTGACTCCGACTCCTCTCCCACAACATGAAAACTGAGGACACAGAGGGAGGAAGTGAGTTTGGGTGGGGGTGGAGGAGAACTCAGGCCCTTAACCCTCGGGTAGCTGCGAAGCCACCCTCAGCTGTGAGGACCTGCCCTTTGATCTGATGTTTAATACACGTGTGTACCACCAGGCACCAGGCACCAAACATGACTGCATGTGTAGCTGCCTTGTGGCCATCCCAGGGCACACCTGACTGGTGAGGTGTGTGGTTCACAGGTGAGCTGGCCCAGGCCTGCAGCTGCAAGCGGGCTTGAACTGTCCCCGTCACCGTAGCGTGGACTCTCGAGACCAGGAGAGGAAGAGGTCGCTTTTTTCTATCCTTCCACTCACAGCTAGAAAGAGCTAACTGGTGTCTGACGACAGTTCTAGAAAGAGAGAAGGGGAGAGGAGGAGAGGGGAGGGAGTGGAGGGGAGTGGAGGGGAGGGGAGGGGAAGGGAAAGGGAGGTGAAGTTGGCCAGTCACAGTGCATTTGGTGACCAAGAACATCTGGCCCGATGAGGAAGCAGCTCAGAACACTGCCAAGGATCCATGGGCACCGCATGGGGGATCTCCCGGGACAGACGGTCCTCTTCTCGCCCCACCAAACCTCCAGGGGTGATCTCCATGCTTCAGGGACACCCAGGAATTCATCAGATCATAGGCGGAGCCTCCCATGGACCGGCTGCCCGGATCCTGCTAGCACCCCGACAGCCCCACGTGGCACCAGCTGAGCGAGAGCCGTTGTCAGACAGGAAAGCAGCAGCACATGAGGAGCTGGCAAGCAGACAGCAGGTCTGAACGCATGGACACCTGACCACACCTGACACGTCTAAACACGTGTGTGCACCTGATCACACGTGAGAGCTCCAAATGTACATGGACCTCGTCATACGTGACATTTCCAAATGTGCATGCACCTCACACACGACAGTTCTAAATGTGTGTGCAAGTTTTAAACGTGTGTGGACCTGATCACACCTGGCAGTTAAGAGTTTTACACACACGTGCACTTAATCACACAGCCGTCAAATACACAATTAGTAGCAGATGTTGCTTAACAGTAGACACATTAATAATCATAATGAGAGATTTTAATACATCCTTCTTTTTTAAAGTTTATTTATTTATTTGAAAAAGCAGAGGAAGATAGAAAAGGTCTTCGATCCACTGGTTCACTCCCCAAACGGCCACAACAGCCAGGCAGGGCCAGGGGCCAAGAGCTTCCTCCTGGGCTCCCACGTGGGTGCAGGGGTCCAAGCACTGGGGCACCTTCCACTGCCCTCCCAGGCCACAGCAGGGCGTAGGGTGGGAAGTGGAGCAGCTGGGATGGGAACGGTGCCCGCATGGGATGCTGGCACTGTAGGCTGTGGCGTAACCTTATACGCCACAGCAGCAGCTCAGCACCCTTCCTAGTAACAGATAGAGCAGCCAGGGGAGTGAATAAATCGGCAGGTGTGAGGGGAAACGAGCAAGATGATAAAAAAAAAAAATCCACCTTTTCATGCTTGTGGAGCGCCAAGCTGGGAGGCCCTGGAAACCGGGAGTGTCCCCAGCAGAGGCCCCGAGGGCGCAGGAGGAAGGAAGCTCCTGCCAAGAGGAAGTCGGCGCGAGAGCAAGGGGAAGGGGGGAGCAGCAGGCGGGGGCGGAGCGCAGCCCGAGCCCTGACACGGAGACCGGCCCTGTCCAGAGTCAGCACGCAGCGCTGCAGACAGCGTGGACACCGGGAGACTTAGAGACACTTATTAAATTTTAACTTTGTCAAATTAAATATGCACATTAGAATTTCTACAGCAAATACTGAAAAAATAAAAATAGAGTTTGGCAAGTCTTTTTTAAATCAATATATAAAAGTTATTTGCATTTCCATAGTGCATGCAATAACAGAGCATGTTAATTTAAAAATATAATATTTATAATAGCAACAAAAGAGATGAGTTTCTTAAAAATAAATGAAGAAAAAAATCTAAAATTTCTTTACAGCTAACATTGAATAACTTTATCGAGAAGTGGAGCTAGAGACTATTTTTGGACAGGGAGGCAGTATTTTTAAACGAATAAGTATCGATTTTATGTAGAATTTTAGAATTTTTTATTTTTATCTTGAGAGAGAGAGAGAGAGATTTTCCACTGACTGGCTTACTCCCTAAAGGCCGTCATGGCCAGGGTTGGGCCAGGCTGAAGCCAGGAGTTCGGACTCCTTCCAGGTCTCCCATGTGGGCAGCAGGGGCCCAAGCACTTGAGCCATCACTCCGCCTCCCAAGGTGCTCACTACCAGGATGCTGGAGTGGAAGAGGGGACGCCAGGACTTGACCCAGGCACACTGATATGGGATGCGGGCGTCTTAACCACAGTAGCAATGCCTACTGCATACGCAGAATTTTAATGCAATTAATTAACCAAAATGTTTTTAAGTGAGACTTGGTAAGCTGATTCTAAAATACAATATCCAACTACAAATGGCAAACATGTTGACAACTGACAGACTGTCTAACAAGGAAAGACGAGTCTTTTCGTGAACAGCACTGGGACGCTGGATTAAACCAAAGCCTGGAGCCGGCGCTGCGGGGTAGCAGGTAAAGCCATCACCTGCAGTGCCCTCAGCCCACATGGGCACCGGTTCAAGTCCTGGCTGCTCCATTTCCAATCCAGCTCTCTGCTGTGGCCTGGGAAAGCAGTGGAAGACGGCCCAAGTCCTTGGGCCCCTGCACCCACATGGGAGACCTGAAGGAAGCTCCTGGCTCCTGGCTTCAGATCAGCCCAGCTCCAGCCACTGTGGCCATTTGGGGAGTGAACCAGTGGATGGAAGACCTCTCTCTCTCTCCCCCTCCCTCCCTCCCTCCCTCCCTCTCTGCCTCTGCTTCTTTGTGATTCTGCCTTTCAAATAAAATAAATATTTTTTAAAAAAAAAAGCAAAGCCTGGACCACAAGCTCACACCACACAAAACGCAAAGCCAGGCACATCACGGAGCTCAAGCCAAGAGCCTGGAGGAAAGCGAGTTTGAAAGTCGTCCCGGCCCTGGACAGAGAGAAGGTCACAGGATGCGGGAACACAGACCCTGAAAGCAGCAGTGGGTAAAGGAGCCCCATCCCCACTGGGCCCTTCGGAGCCGTCGCCGTGAACATAAGAAAGGAGTTCGCAAATCAGGAGAAAACCGCGAAACGCGAACATCTGCCAGGCACGGGCTCTCTCGGCACTTCAGGGAGGCTGGGAAATGAACTAGAAGTCTGTTTCAGCGCAAACAAGTTTCCAATCCACGCACGCTGTTGTCAGACTCTGCGTCTGCCAGGAGCTTTCAGAAGACTGCTCCGAAGAGCTGCTGCAGCGCCACAGGCTGGAGCCCGGAGCACAGAGGCCGCTCACAGCAGCGTCCGAGTGAGGCCCGGGTGTGCGGAGGCGAGCCACCAGGCAGGACGCACCTGACTGTCGCGAGTCCTGCCAGCACCACAGCGGGGAGGCGGCGCCCAGCTCGGACGCACGGTGGAGGACGCCTGGCTGGCCTGCTCTGGACATCTGTACCTGCGCTTTCCTGCAATGCTGGACGTGGCCGTCATCAGCACCTTGCCCCCGGGGTGGTGGCCTGGGACCAGAGAGAACCAGCACCTGCCTGAGCTGGTACAAAACCTCCTGGTGTCGTCAGGCAAACCGCTCCAGGCTGGAAGCGCCTATGAGCACCCGTCCTCACCCGTCCTCACCCGTCCTAGGAGTCTCGACGAATGGAGGTGCCTTCTCTCAGCTCTCGGGCTGCGCGACCAGGTCCACAGCATCCACAGGGCGGCCCTGCCCGGGCCTCTGTCTTCCTCACAGCCGCCTTCTCCCTGTGTCCTCAGGGCATCCCTCGGTCTCCTAAACTTGTCTCTTTTTTTAATTTATTTTATTGACTTCAAAGGCAGAGATGAGGAGAAACAGATCTTCCATCTGCTGTTTCACTCCCCAAATGGCCGTGATGCTCAGTTCTGGGCCAGGAGCTCCATCTGGGTCTCCCATGAGGGTGGCAGAAACCCACGCACTTGGGCCACCTTCTGCTGCCCTCCTAGGCCATTAGCAGGGCACTGGACTGGGGGCGTTGGTTTGGGGTGGGTTAGAGCTGATGGAGAAGAGGACAAAAGGAACTTCCCGGGTGAGGGGTGGGCTGTGTTTTGCCTGTAGATGTATAATCATGGCGCCGTTTGTTACAAATGCTCTCTTTCCTCCATCAAATGTTTTTTGTGCTTCTGTCAAAATCAGTTAGGTGAGAGGGGCAGCCAAATTCCATTAGCAGATGTGGCAAATGGCGCAGGGCTCACCCACACCGGGAGCGGTGCTCAGCCGTGAACTCTGACAGCACTGGGACCTCTCATCACAGAAGCACTAGAAAACACTGCACTGTTTTACGTAAAAGGCTTCGAGAGAGGAAGGGAGGGAGGAGAGGAGAGCGGTGTGTGTGTGGGGGGGGATATGAAAGTCCTCCTTCTGCTGGTTCACTCCCCAAGGCTGGGCCATATGGAAGCCAGGAGCCAGGAGCTCCATCCAGGTCTTCCACACGGGTGCAGGGCCCAAGCACACCGGGGCCGTCCTCTGCTGCTTTCCCAGGTGCACCAGCAGGGAGCTGGATCAGAAGTGGGGCAGGCAGGAGCTGAACCGGTGCCGGTATGTGCATGCCAGCATTGCAGGTGGCAGCCTCACAGCACTGACCCTCAACTTTCCTTTTTGAAAATTGTTCTAGCTGTTCTGGTTTCTTTGTGTTTCAATATAAATTTCAGACTTATCTCCTGTGTTTCTGCAAAAATCTCTCTGTGGTTTTGACAGGGATTGCGTTAAGCCCGTACGTCAGTGTGAGGGGAGTTCAATCTTCCAAAACTGAGCACGCTTGGATTTCTGCTATCATCACTGTAGTTTTCACCATACGAGCACTGGACTTGCTCTGGTGGGGTCACAGCTGCTCTTCCTCTCCCAAGCGACTGCAGGTGGAACGGATTCTGCAGGTTCACGGCTGTACAGAGGATGAGGCTCCTCTTTGTCTTCACGCACCTGGCAGCCGAGCAGAACCCACTCCCCGGCTCTGGGAGGTCTTGCTCCTCTGCCGCACAACTCCTCGAGACCCTTCACAGAGACAATCACGCCTTCTAGAAACATCCCCCATCACGCCTTCTAGAAACATCTCCCTCTGTGGTCTGCAGGCTCCTCTTTACTTTTCTTCCCTTCTCTTCTCACCCACACAGATCAGAACCTGCGGCACGAGGTCCAGTGGGAGTGCAGAGTGGACACCCCCAGCCCCGCCTGACCCGCTCTCCACAGTCGGCACCAATTGAGCTATGGGTAAGCAGAAGGAGCCGCCCTCTGCTCGTTCTTCTGTACAATTTCGGTGGGTGACGAATCCTGTCAAATGCCTTTTTTCCAGTGAGTGAGAACATCGTGTCACCTTCCCTCTGGGTTAATACAGCACATGACACAGGTCGATGCAGTCACTCCACAGCTCTGGAACGGACCCCAGTCATCCGGATACACAGTTGTTCTCATACTCATGATTCCGGTCTGCTAGTCTCGTCCTGCAGGGTTCTGCATCTGCTTCCCACAGGGTGTTGACGCGACATCTTCATCACCAGCGCTGGCATGAGGGGACACCGCCGTGGAACACGAGTCCGGAGCGTGGCCTCCTCTGCTGCGCTCTGTGCAGATCAGCAGAATCGGCGTTCACACCAGTGAAAACATCTCAACACGGCGCTGTGTGTTGGTAGATTTAAAGTTAGGAGTTCAGCCTCCCGCCTGGCTATAGGGTTATCAGCGAGTTCATTTAGGTGAACTGTGGGAGTCTGTGTTTCTCAAGGACACGGCCCGGCCGAGCTAAGCCGTCACTCAGTGCACACGTTGCTCTAACCGCTCTGACTTCTGCAGGGCAGCGGGGAGAGTCCAGGTTTCGTTCCTGCTGCTGGACGCTGCGTCTGCCCTTGCCTGTGTGGTCGTCATCAGTCCGCTAGTAGCTCTTCTGTACCGTGGCCCTCCTCCAAGCTCTTTATTTCATTGATTTTCCTGCATTTTCTGTTTGTACTTCCATGAATTTCTGCATTTTCCTGTTATTGTCTTCCTGCTGGTGAATTTGAGTTTATTTTACTATTCCTTTTCTAGGTTCTTCAGATGGAAGCTTTTATTATTCACTGGGGATTTTTCTTTTTCAATTTGTATCTTGATTGCTACAGATTTTCCTCCCATCACTGCTTTACCTGTGCAGTGCCTCAGATTTTGATATTTTGATACATTGTATCTTCATGATTGTTCAATTCGGTGCATCTTTCAAGATTTCTCTTTAGCCTCTGCCTCCAGTGCAGGGAGTGTTTACACACCTAGACCATTTACATTCAATGTACCTGCTGATGGGCTAGGGCTTGCATCTGGCATTTTGTTTTCTGTTTTATCTTTGGTTCCTTTCTCCTGCCTTTGCGTTACTTAATAATGTTTTAGGATTCCATTTTGATTGAGTTTCAAGTCTTATCTTTGTACAGCTCTTTAACTGGCCACTCTAGGCATTACATTTCATATGCACATCTTACCACTGCCCACCAGTGTTTCCTTGTACCAATTCAGATAAATTTAAAGACATTACCTCCCTCTGGATCCCTTCCTTTCCTCTTGTTCAAATGTAACTGTCATTATTCCTTCCACTACTACGCCCGTTTAGAACCACATCTGGGACACACTTGGGACAAAACGCCAAAGGCACAGAAAACAGACGGCAGCTCTGGCAAACAGCCCGCGCTGTCCACGGAGGTGCCTCGCTCGTGTCTTAGGAGGTCTCCTCTGGGCGCACCCTGAGGAAACACCGCGCGCGTGGCGGGAGGAAGGTTTAACCTGCTGTGGCAGACAGCTCACAGACAGCAAGCACCGCCAATGTCCACTCACGGCAGAGCCGTGGGGTGGAGCAGGACACAGCCGCCCGCCCCCGTGATGTCCACCTGAGCACAGCCGTTGCAGAACACAGCAGCAGCACAGGAGCACACACCAGACAGTGTGAGGAAAGCCAGAGGTCAGACAGAAAAGCTGAGATAACTGTTACCCCGAGCAGGCAGGCGGGCTGCACCGGCACAGGGCCACGGGCCACAGGCCACAGGCCACGGGGCCACGGGGCCACCAGCAACATCAGTGGTGTTGACTGCATCCTCTGCAGCTGCTCCTTCCGTTGGTGAAAACGTGAGACTCAGCCCGAGACCTGAAGGAAAAGTCTGCCTTAACCTCCTCCCAGGCTGCCTTGCCTGGCCCCCGCTGTGCCAGCACAGCTCCCTCAGCTCAGGTTGGCGCCAGGGCTCCGGTGACGTGGAGGGAGTCTCCAGCTCGGGCACAATTTCTGCCACGTGTCCTTTCTCTGCAGGCAATGCCTTCGGCTCCGTGTGGCCGCCTCAACAGCTAAGTGCCTCCCCCATGGGTCCCTGCCCATCACAAACACTGGGCAGCTCGGTGCAGGTGGACTCTGGGTTCATCCAGTTCCCACTGCCAGGGCCAAGATGGGTGCAGGCCAGGCTGTGTGTAGCTGCGATTCCTGGTTGCCTGGGGGCTCCCCAGAGTGCTCATGTAGGGACACCTGAGGGATGAGGGCATCGCCCTCCCAGAGATGTGAGCAGGGACCCTTATGCTGCCCGTGCAGGGCCAGGTTGAGGGACATGAGGTGGAGGAGCCCCCAGCTCCCTAGGGAGCCAAGGCCTGGGAAGAGCAGAGAGCAGCTGGGCTACAGAAGGGCCAGGCCCACACCTGCCTGTCTGTCCCTATGGACGCCCACTCAGCGCCCTCCCACCTGCAGCTGCTCCTCTGTGGACCGCAGGTCACCTCAGAGCCACCTTGAAAGGTGGCCATGAATGGGAACGGGCTGGCCTCGGCACAGCCTCTGGACCATCACAGCCTCGCGTCCGTGTTTGGGGCAGATATCTCCTCTCTTCTGTTCTCGATTATCATATCTATAAAATGGCTAATTAAACTTTACCTCGCAAGGCTGCTGTAAAACCTAAGTGGTGTAATTTGTGCGTGGCCCTTAGTGCGACGCGTGCACATGCAAACAGGGGATGAGCACCGTCAGCGGCAGCAACATCACTTCCACGGCCACGAACGCCCCCGGGCGCTCGGCTTCTCTCTGCAAGGACTGAGGCTGCCCTGCACGGGGAAAGCGCCGAGCGGAATCACCAAGAAACGTTTGTGTTAACTTCCGCCCTTCTGTGGGGGCTATCTGGACGGTCTCGGGACCCGGGCGTGAGGGCAGGTTCCGTTTCCCCTGCCCTGCGGGAAGATGCTTCAGGGTGACACCCGCAAGCCGGCGCTGATACACCGGAGCCCGGTCCATGAGGGGCCCACGCGTGAGATGCAGAGGGCCAGGTCTTCCTGGGCCCTACAGACGCTGGGGAGCGCTGCGAAGGGTGAAGTGCGGCCTCCCGCAGAGGCCTGAGCCCCTTCTACACCAGCAATGGCCCGGCCACGCCCAAGCCCACGCCCAGAGAGGAGTCTGTGGCTGTGCCATGCCCTTCTGGTGTAGGGATGCCTCAGCCCCGACTCCTCCTGGGGCACTCAGCCTGGTAAGGGGATGCCAGTGAGCACGCAGTGGCCACAAGACGCTCGGGTGGGGAGCACGGGGTGTGCTCGGGTGCCTGTGCAGGCTTGCCCCCGGCATCACAGCAGCGCCATGCTGCACCTGCGCTGCCCCCCTGGGTTCCTGGACCCCAAGTTTCCTCCTCTACTCTGCTGTCAAAGGCTTTTCTGTGGGTCTCAGAACTGGCACAGCTGCGCCTTCACCCCAGGGAAAGTCAGGGCCTGTGGGAAGTGATTAGGGTGGGGTGGGACAGTGAGGGGAAGCCCCCAGCAAGGAACCGGTGTGCTTCTAAGAGGAAGAAAGAGCAGAGTTCGCTCACTCTGCACAAGGCGAGGATGCAAACAAGTGCCCCCACTTGTAAACCTCCCCCTAGAACCCAGCGCTGCTGGAAGCCACGGCCCGTGGAGCTTCCTCACGGCAACCCCGGCCGATACGGGCTTCCTCCCTGGGGCAAGAACTTCCTCCCACAGGAACCAGGATGGCCGGATGGACAGGGGCCGTCTGGGAGTTGTCAGCAGAGGGGGAGCTTCGGTAAAGGAGCCTACAGAGCCTCAGGGAGGGGAAGCAAGGAGTGGACGGCCCTACCCAGGGCAGGAGAAGTGGGGTGGGCACAGGGACAGCCCAGGGGAAAACCTCTATCCAGGGAAACTGGCCGATACCGGGCCTGGCTTTGGCCTCTGAGGTCCTCATCACGTAGAACCACCTAGAATGTGCCACTCCCGCCACACGTCTCTCCCACGCGTGGAAACGCTCTCTTCTGCAAGGCCCAACTCGGAACTCACTTCCTGTGGACCTGGTGTCTCAGGCAGTGCTGACCCCTGGCTTCTGCTCACTTAGCAGCTGCTCAGGTGAGCACCAAACGTGGCATGAGGGCCACGCCCCCCACGACCGCGAGAGCTGCGACCTCCAGGACCTGTGCTGTGCTGAGGCAGCAGGTGATCTGTCAATGGGGGCTAGACCCAAGGACAAACGTGTGACGACTAAACAGACGGGACAACTTCATGCTGCCAACGTAACAAGGGCAACAGATGGGCAGTAATGCAATCAGCCTGCTAAAGACCACCCCAGCCACCTCAAACATGCACATGGTCTGTTTCTACACACACAGCCACACAGACACAAAGCAAACTGGAAATGCAAAATACCCTTGAGGAAAACCCTTCAACGGAGGGTGTGAAACGGCGCCTTCCTCATCCCTCTGTAGGGAAAGTCCTTTCCCCCACAGGCAAGCGTGGGATCCAGGCAGGTGCAGTGTCAGAAGCAAACACTGTTCCTGTGCTCCGGCGACAGAGGGGGTGGTTCCAGGCAGAGACAGCTGTGGCCCCCACCCCAGCCACCCCTGCAGTGCCCCCCGCACCTTCCCTGCTGACACCCTGTGCCCAGGACAGGCACGATCCCCAGTGCTGAGCTAGGACATGGTGGTGCAGATGCCCCAAGTTAATAAGAACCTTTTGTGGGGCCAGCAGTGGGACGCAGAAGACGTGGAGCAATGCCAAGTACCCAGTGTCCAGCTTGTCTCCCAGTCACTCCTGACCACTCACCAACCAACCCTGGCTCGCAAACATTCATAAGCCCAGAACCCACATCTCCTCCTGTACCTCTCCATTCCTTCCCCCCCTTTCCTCCCCGCTTCTCTCCATGGGAGAAATGCTGGGTCCAATGCCCCCCCCCTCCATTTATCCAGCTTTTAAAAATGGTTTCAACCAGGAGGAAACACTGCCCGTCCTGTCTCCCGGGTGCAGCTCAGGGTGCTAAGTGCATCCCTGTCCTTGTGCAGCCGTGGCCACCACCATGTGCACAACTTCCTGTCTTGCAAAACCGAAATCCATGCTCATCAAGCACAGACCCCCCTCACTGCTCCACCGCCAGGCACCCCCACTGACTGCTGGTGAATGTGGACCCCTAAGCGCTGGTGTTTCCATGACTGGCAGATATCAGTGAGCGTGTGAATGCCCTCAGCCTTCGCCCAAGGTTCAGCCCAACTCTGAGTTCCCTCCCTGTACACAGCAGTCCACACCCCAGTACATGGGATATGGACCACATTTTGTTTATCCATCCGTTGGCCTGCATCCACCTGCTCACCGTGGTGAATAATGCACTCAGGGGTTCAAATAGTTCCGGAAATCCTCCTTTTGATTCTGCAAGTATACACACAGAACGACTAGCTGGCTGTTAACTGATGGTCCTGTTCTCAGCGTTTCTGAGAGCTGCTGCACTCTCCCACAGCATGGCACCGCCATGTGCCTCACCAGCCAGGCACATCCTCACCATCTTCTTTTCTTTTTCTTTAAGATTTGATTATTTTTTTGAAAGGTAGTAGATTGGGGGGAGTGGTGGTAAGGAATCTTGTATCTGCTAGCTTATGTACCAAATGGTCCCAATGGCTGAACAGGTCTAAGCCAAAGCCAGGAGCCCAGAGTCCCATCCAGGTCTCCCATGTGGACAGTAGGGGCCCAAGAACTTGGCCATCCTCTGCTGCTTCCCCAGGGGCATTAGCAGGGCGCTGGATTGGTGTAGAGCAGCCAGGACTCAAAGCAGCCATCTGACACAGATGCTGACATTGCAAGCAGGGGCTTAACCCGCTGCACAGCAGCAATGGGTGTTCTTTATTGTTGTCATTGTTTTAAAGATTTATTTATTTACTTGAAAGTCAGAGTTATATAGAGAGAAAGAGAAGTCTTCCATCTGCTGGTTCACTTCCCAAATGGCTGCAGCGGCTAGAAGTGGGCCAATTCGAAGCCAGGAGCCAAGAGCTTCTTCCAGGTCTCCCATGTGGGTGCAGGGGCCCAAACACTTGGGCCATCCTCCACTGCTTCCCCAGGCCACAGCAGAGAGCTGGATCAGAAGAGATCAGTCAGGACACAAACTGGCCCCCAAGTGGGATGCTGGCACTGCAGGCGGCAGCTTTACCTGCTAGGACACGGCACCAGCCTGTTGTAAACAGTCACCCTGGTGGCCATGAGGTGATGTCATTATGGCTTTCATCTGCAGTCCCTAATGGCTGTGACACTGAGCGTCTTCCGGTGTGCTCACCAGCTGTGCGTACATCAGCTTTGCAGAAATGCTTACTCAAGTCCTAGGCCGTGTTTAACAGGGTTTTTTTGTTGTAGTTGCTGAGTTCCGGGAGTTTGACTGCTGTGTTCCGAGCAGGTCCTCCTCTCCAGCGAGCATGCCCGTCCACGTGGTCCCTGATTTCACCGTGTGCTGGTGTGCACACTTTTCCCCCTTCATCGCTCGCTGCTGGCATGCTCTCCGTCCTCAGTGAGCTGCTGGGCTCCAAGGCTGGGGCCTGCCTGGACGGCTTGTGCTTTGAAGTCCACCTGAGGCTTCAAGCCTGGCCCAGCCCCCAGCAGGAGCCCAGCACCCGCCACTTGTCCTTCTCCCGGGCAGGGGAGCACGGGCACCTCCTGTGCAAGGACAACCAGGGCAGTGTCTGCTCTCAGGAGCGTGCTCTGCTGCGGCGGGCAGGGGCCCGGGACCTGGGCTCCGGGTCCCTGCCTCCTCCGTGCACTTCCCTCCCTTCTGTGTCTTCTCTGCCCCAGTGCATTGGCACCTGACAGTGAGGCTGCACTGTGAGACTGCATGGTCAAGGCAGCCACAGGCACAGCTGCCTGTGACGGAGCAAACAGTGCAGATGTCCCAGGTGGAGCTCCAGCCCAGAGAAAAGCCAGGAGGGGAGAAGCCAGGAGCGTGGGAACCAAGCCGAGTCCTGCCTGTGCGGGCCTGATGCCACCCCCACCGCAGCCCTGAGCAGGGTCCTGCCTGTGCGGGCCTGATGCCACCCCCACCGCAGCCCTGAGCAGGGTCCTGCCTGTGCGGGCCTGATGCCACCCCCACCGCAGCCCTGAGCAGGGTCCCAGCGCCCTGCACGGTCTCCTCAGGTACTCTGCTTGGCTTTCAGAACACCTAAAATCAGCGTCACTGAAATCTGGCCCACACAGAACCAGATGCACTGGGTTCAATCTGCAAGTGCAGAGCCCAAGGTGTGCAGAGCCCAGCGTGTGCAGAGCCCAGGGTGTGCGGAGCCCAGGGTACACAGCTCAGCACTCCACTGAGGGCTCGGCAACACCTCTGGACCTTTCTTAGGGGACTGTTGATTTTCCTAGCAAGCCACATGAGTTATTTATATGGTTTGGATACAATTCCAAGATTCAGCCATTTTTCTTGAATAAGTGCCCCTAACGTTACTGTGAGCTGCTGGTTAATTCACTGAGTTCTGAGGCCATCGATTTTGTCAGTCTTCACGGTGTTCTCCCTGCCTTTCTGGAGGTTTCTGGGGGTTTCTGGAGGTCCTGGAAGAGCCTCCTATAGACTCTGTCCTCCACAAGCTGCCCCGACTCCACACGCTGCTCATCTGATCCACCTGTCCATGCTGATGCAAACTGCACGTTTTCTTGACTACGGAAGCTTTATCCTAAGTCTTAAAACCAGATAGTCTGATCAGATGAAAATTAAAGCAGAGGGGAGGCAAGAAGCTTGTCCCCTGCCCTCTGCTTCTCCCCTGCCCTCTCTGCTTCTCCCCTGCCCTCTGCTTCTCCCCTGCCCTCTGCTTCTCCCCTCCCCTCTGCTTCTCCCCTCCCCTCCTGCTCCTCCCCACCCCTCCCTGCCCTCTCCTTCCTGCCTGCTCTGCAGAGCCCAGTGCTCACGCTGCAGCAGCCCAGAGATAATCACTGCTAAGTCCTTGGAGCGTTTTAATCTTTACTTGAAGTATATTAACGAAAATTACTTGTGGTCCACACAGGAGTCATTTGCCTCTTTTTAAAGTTCCTGGCTTTTGCTGTGGAAGGCGCTGTGTCCCCCAGACGCCTCGGCTGCAGCCCTGAATGCCCCCGTGACGGGTTGGAGGAAGGGCTGTCCCCAGGTGCGTGAGGCGTGCTGTCAGGCAGGGGCCCTATTCACTGTAACGACTGTCCATCCTAGGGGAGGAGGGAAGGACACGGAGGCAGACCAGGTAAGGATGCACGGAGAAGCCATGTCTGCAAGGCAAGGGACTTGGCAGACCTGCAGGCGCCCACTCTCCCAGCCTGGACCCACAGCCTCGTCTGGAGTACGCGTTCCCACTGATCATGCCCTGTGGTGGAATTCTGTTACCAGGATCTCAGCAGAATCCTGCAACCTTGTTCAAGTACTGGGAGGCCACACAGTGCGGGATGCAGCACTCTGGTCCATTTCTTGTTTCCGCAACAAAGTGCTTGCAACCCAGCAGCCAATACAGAGGGAGGTTCCCAGACTCGGGCTCTGGACGCCAGGGACATGAGCGGGCTGGGCTGCTGTCCGCTGGGGGCTGCCTGCTCCTGACCCCTCAGCAGAGGGCAGTGCACCGGAGACACAGCTGCTGTGACAAGGCCACTCCCTTGTCTGCACATCCATCCACTGCAGGAGGCACCCATTGGTGAGGACAGAGCCCTCGTGTCCAGTCAGCCCCCAAAGGCCCACCTTAACACCACTATTCTGGGACTGAGTTCCAAGCCCTCACAACACTGCTGCACCAGAAACTGAGCTCCTAGTACCTCTCAATTCTTCTACATGGGGACTGAGTTCCCAGCACCTCTCAGCACTGCTGCATGGGGACTGAGCTCCCAGCACCTCTCAGCACTGCTGCATGGGGACTGAGCTCCCAGCACCTCTCAGCACTGCTGCATGGGGACTGAGCTCCCAGCACCTCTCAGCACTGCTGCATGGGGACTGAGCTCCCAGCACCTCTCAGCACTGCTGCATGGGGACTGAGCTCCCAGCACCTCTCAGCACTGCTGCATGGGGACCCTGCTAATGCAAACCCTGGGAGGCAGCAATGGCTTGAGTCCCTGCCACCTGGATGGAGGCCCCATTTCTGGTTTCGGCCTGAACCAGCCTGGCTGTTTTGTGGGTACCAGGGAGTGAAGCAGCAGATAGGAACTCTCTCTAAAACTAAGCAGCCGATTCTTGATGAGGGAGGTGACATGGCTGTGTGAGGCCAGGGCTGACACCATCTGAGAGCTCAATTCTGGATCCCAGCCGGAGGCCAGGGCTTAGGCAGTGAGGATGAGGATGGCAGAGGAGCGTGGCAGGGTCACGGCAGCACAGTTCCCTGTGTCTTGGCTTTTGGGCCATTTACGCTCAAACCCCCACGTGGATGACGATACGACACAGCTGGGTAAGCCACGCTGGGTCACGTGCTGGCACCACGTCTGCAAGCAGGGAGCCCAGCACTCACTCCTGTGCAGCCAGGCACTGGTGCACGCGTCTGCCACGGGGATTTTATTCACGCATCACGACTTTCCACATCATCAAACATTGCATGAACATGATTTTCTCAGCCACACCGTAACACATGCACAAGGATCCTCCACGTCTGGGGTGAGCATTGGAGACTTCGACTCTGGGATGAGCCTTTCCTTCACTGTGAACCACACAGGGTCAAGCTCATGGACTCTGTGCAACAGTGGCCGTCTCCACTGTGGGGGACCAGATCACACCCCTGGTTCATCATCCAGGGGACAGCCACCCTTCCCTGATGCCAGCTCTGCCTGTAGAGGAGACCACAGGATCATGTCTCCACCCTGGGGAATAGGCACGGGTCTTCCATGAGAACCCAGCCCCCTGGGAACAGGGGTGCCCCCACCCTGAGAGCCCAGCCCCCGGGGAACAGGGGTGCCCCCAC
>CM027398.1:71875981-71912556 GCA_015711505.1 Sylvilagus bachmani
CCAGCCCCTGGGGCTGCATTCATTCGGGTTCCGCCGCACCTCTCCCTCCTCTTCGGAGCTCCCTGTGAGACCCACGTCCTCCAGGGTCTGCTTCTGGGGGACTTCGATTCTTCGCCCCGTTCATGAGAAATCTGCTTTCTCTCCTTTCTGCTGGCCACAGAAAGTCAGTTTAATGTGATGCTCTTCTTACTCTGAAACACCAGCTGTCTGCAGAAGAGAGAGGCAGGCCAGTGACAGAGCGCTTCACACAAGGTCAATGGTGGATGTAAATTTCACTCGTTAAGATAAAGGCATTTTCATGTTTTCCTGTGACACCGAATAGTTAAAAGAAGCTGTTTTAAATTGCAGCTTGTCCCATTTTCAAGAGTAATTGAGATTCTGAAAAGACTGGATGGAATCTTTTTAAAAAATATTTACAGAAATGAATTTTTCTACAGCTCAAATGATGGGAAGTCCATGTCTCCTTCTGGTTTGGGTTTGTTTAATCAAAGGCCACCAATCCTGCGCCTCGGGGCATCACAGTCCCGAGGCATCAGTGCATCCATCTCACACTGGTCACTGCAGCCCTGGGCCTCGAGGGCCACTTGGGGCCACGGAGCCGCATCTGGTGAGATGAGCCGACCCCTGCGGACGTGTCTGTCCTCTCCCTGGGGTACAATCTGCCCCCAGGAAGGCACCACCCCTGCTTCTGGAGAGGAGACAGGCCACTCCTGCTGCTCCCTCCCCACAGAGTAGCTGACAGCATCACTCAGGCCACACACCAGGGGACAGGCGCTCTCGGGCCCCACGGGTGAGTCCACAGCAGGAGGGGCTGGTTCAGGCTTTTCTTTTTCCTTCTCCGAAAAGCAAATCCCCAGGAGCCTGTGCCTGTGCCTAGAACCAACAGCAGGTGTCTCACACCTGGATGGCCATCTGCCCCCTGGGCCCGTGGTCCCACTGTCGGAGGTTCCCTGACTGCTGACAGACCACCCCCTGCCAGCGGCTCCAAGCCAGAAACATCTCCGAGCTCGGGAACCCCAGCTCAGCCTGGAGGAGGGTGGCCTCCGGGGCCTGAGACACCTGGAGGGACACCGGACGAGGGTCTCTGCATCTGGTCCTCGGGCAGCCGGCTGGAGGAGCCTCCAGTCAAGGCACGGCAGCTCACGGAGCCCAGCCCGGCCACAGCTTCACAACCCTCCACTGGATGACGTCTGCTCACCCCCCCCCACTATCAGCACACACGTCATCAGCCAAGTCTGAGGTCAGAGGGAGGTCACCATGGGGAGGACGATAAACAGGCCACCCTGAAATCTGTCACAGCAGGATTCTGTCCGGCTGAGGATGGCAGACTCTGTCCTAAAGACATCCTCCCCCGATAGCTGGACTTGGCCTGGTACTGCTGAGGCTGGGCAGGGAGCCCACCTCTGTGCATGGTCTCAATGCAACTGTGCCCAGCCCTGTGCCAGGGCATATGCGTGGTCTCAGCGTCACTGCCCAGCCTGTGTGGCCAGGGGCACAGCCACCAGCATTGCAGAGTCACAGCTGCTCACTTTCCAGGTGGCTGTGAGCCGTGTGACCTTGAGCTGACTGTGTGAGGTCCGTAGTCCTCTCGTTCTTCCTAGGCGCAGTTCTGAGTCCTGCTTTTTAGGCTCCTCGTAACACATGGAAACTGACAAATGCACACATGTGTCATGCATGTGTGTGTACAGCAGGCAACTGTCACATGTGTTATCACTGTTGGAGTCAAGGCATCCTCGAGAAAGCAGTGACACGTCCCCAGGCAGCAGTGAACCCTGGCCCTGCGCTGTGGGTGGGTCAGAGATGGTGCTGCCGGGAGGGCGTCTCACTGGAAGCCGCCACCTTCTCCAGCCCTCCTGGCCACGGCCTCAGCCACGTCTGCAGGGGCTCAACCCGTGTGCACGCCGCTGGCAGAATCCTGGGTAACGAGAAGCCCAAGGCAGAGGGGTGAGCGGCTTGCTGTGGGCATTTGCTGACCTCCTGCTGGAGCCTGTGTCTGATTCTCAGAGCAAGGCCTCGAAGAGCTCAGACCTGGCCAGACATGCGGCCGACAACCTCCCCTGGCCTTCCCTGGGGCCTGCAGTGCCTGGGAGACAAGCCAAGCAAGCAGGAGGGGACAGCAGGGCCAGGCGAAGCTGCTCTGCTCTTGGAGTTTTCAGGACCGTAGTTCGCGGTGCACGCGCCCCACCCAGGCAGGTGGCGAGTGACCAACAGGCTCCCTGGACTTGGCTGTGTGACCACTGCGCTGGCTGGAATGTGTCAGGCACAAAAGACTGAAGAGGGCAGATGACCTTGTCACCAGGCGGCTTAAACATGAAGGTGCTGCGCCTGGCGGTGTGACCAAGCCCTCTGCATCTGGGTGGACAGAGCCCAGGGCCAACCCAACGGCCTTCCTGTGCCTCGGCCAGAAGCCTCCAGAACTGGGAGCAGCTGAGCGAACCTGCGCGTCTCCAAACCACAGACCCTGCCTCAGGCCAGTCCCAGCCCCTCCACCTGCAGTTTCTTCCGCCCACCTGCAGAGTCTGCAGAGCCCGCAGAGCCCAGGGCAGCCGCTCCCCAAGCTCCCCCAGGCCCAGCAGGGGAACCACCTGGGAGCCTGTAAGGGTGCAGGTGCTCAGGTCACACCCAGACCACAGCAGCAGACATGCAGCTGGAGCCTCCAGGGTAGGAAAACGTCTGAGACATGGCCTTGGGGCCAGAGTGAGAACCGGGCCTCCCAGGTGGGGCTTGGCCTGCTTCTCCCCGGGAAGGCGTGTCCCACTGTGGAATCAGTTCCCACATCCTCCCCTCCGACGCTTCCCTTCCTCAGCCTCACTCCTCCGGCGGGTGCAGACGTGGAGCCAGCTCTGCTCCCCAAGTACTGGGGTGAGGATCCCCACCCCCAAGCTAGGGGCCACCCCTCGCTCCCTGAACTGACAGCACAGGCAGAGGTGGGGCCGCTCTTACCACACGGGCGTGTAGACCTCTTGAAAATGAAGCCGTTTCCTGACACCCCAGAGAAATCTCACAGCACAGGGAGGGCACAGCTCGGCTCTCGGCGGCAGGCAGGCGAGCTGCAGGCAACTGTGGGGTTGACTGAGCCCAGATGTGTCCCCTACTCTTCTGTGTCCTTTGTAGGGTCGTCTCCTGCGAACTTCCCACGCACCCAGGAGAGAGGAGCTGGGCCTCACCAGCTTTGCAGGGGAAGAAACGGAAGCAAAACGTCGAGTAACATGAGACAGCTGGCAAGGCCTGGAGGGGCAGGCATTTCAGGAAAAAGCCAGATTCAGGGGTGCATGCACCCAAGCTGCAGGGGCGCGCGCCTGTGAGAACGCCTACCTGCAGCTCCCACCTGGGCAGCCCTGCTCTGGGGGGATGAAAGTAGCCAGGCTGGGCGCCTGCATCAAGGCCTGGCCATACCCCTAGCACTCTCGGTAGCACACGGTGGTGACATTGGAGTCAGGAAAGGCGCCTTGACCCAAGTGGGCCACCTTGGCCCCCTGGATGGACCCATCCAGTGGGGGCACTGCTCACCTGTGGCGTCGTCACACCCAGTAACAACACTGCCCTCCCTGGGCTGCAGCTCTCTCTCTGCACAGCCTCGTGAGGACCAGGAAACGGAGCCCCGAGGATCCCTGCACACAGGGCCCTCCAGCGACTCCTGATCCTGTGCTGGTCCCAGGGCTCCCCTCCCCCACCGCACACAGTACTCAGCAGGTGGTACTCCCCCAACTCCCCAGCTTATCCCCAGTTGCCTTCATCCTGGGGAACCTTGCCCCAGCAATGCTTCCGGTGGACTCTGGGGGTGGGAAGAAACTCCAAGCCAATCCTGCCATCCAATGACCTCCGTCCCATGTCAGACCACCTGTCAGTCACCTCCATTCCAGCCAATTCTGCCATCTGACCTCCTCCATCCCGGGACAGATTACATGTCCCACCTGTGCCCGTCAGTCACCTCCATCCCAGCCACGCTGACACTGTGTAATCCAGCCTTCTGGTCGACCCAACAGTGACACTCTGGTCTACCACTCTCTGGGTTGCTTCAGCCCCTCTGTCCCTCCTAGACTTTGGCCTTGGTTCTCTGGCTGGCAGATGGCACTCAGCCTTCTGGGAAGAGTGCCCCCGCCCCTCCCTGCCTCACAACAACAATTCCCAGCATGCCCATGACCTCCTGCAGCAGTCACCTCCTTGGGTGCACCTTCTGTGACACGCTCCCAGGTCAGCACTGCAGTCCCCGGGTGACTGTCCCTGGTGCACTTAGTACATGGGGAGGGGTGCAAAGCCAGGGCTTTGACACCCTAGAGTCCCATGTGGGCATCCCATGTTGCTACCAGGAGCTGAGCTCCTTGTGGGGGATGGGTGCAAAGGGGAAAGCAGCCCAGCATCAGAGTTTTGAAGCCCCCATCTGAGAGGAGCTCCGCCCCAGGTCCCCCTGTGTCCCCCTAGCCAGGGCCTCTGCCTGCCCCGAGCTGGGCTGGGCTGGGTCAGTCAGCACTCGCCCTCCTCACTGCTGGTGCAAGGTAGCTGGAGAAACTGCCGGACCTCACAGAGACGCCACCAGCTGCGGAGCCCTTCCCACCCTGCTGAGCACGCACCTGCGAGTGCGAGGTTTCTCAGCCCCAGGAATCCTGGGAGCTGGGCCGCTCATCCCTGCGGAGACTCATCCCTGCCTGAGATCCGGGTCTCTGAAGGTGTCGCCTATGCTCAGAGGTGGCACAGATGGGGAGGTAGGGGCCAGGGTCATGGAGCACCACAGAGGAACATGTGTGGAGCACTGCCCTTCCCTGTGCACCACAGAGGGACATGTGTGGCCAGGGGAGCCAGGCAGGGGTGGGGTGGGGGAGCGCCACACCACACAGAAGGGCAGCTGGGCTGGTGCAGAGGAGGGAAGGGAGGAAGGAGCCTGCAGGCACTGGGTCAGTGGAAGTGCTGCCTAGACAAGCTGGACTTCTGCGTGGGCAGTGGCCCTTGGGCAAGGCCACCAAGAGCTCTGGGGTAGAGCCACTGACCTGCAACAAAGCCCCAGCTGTAACAGGCACCACGTGGTCAGCCCCAAATGCTGGCTGTAAAAGGCAACTGGTGGCCTGGAGGGACCAATGACCCAGCATGGGCCCAGATGCTGATAAAGGAGAAATGGTTTTGTTTCTCTTTGTGAAAAGAAAAAAAAAAAAAAGGAACTTTGTAGTTGAGCCATACAACAGAAATTCAGAAATTAAATAAATGTTTGCTTTACTGTAAAATTTGAATTTTCAATTGCAGAGTAGCCTGGTGTAAAATTAAATGATTTGATTTCAGCTCAAAAAAATCCCCCAGAGGCAGCTTCCGGGGACTAAAGTGAGTAGTGAGTGGATCAGATGCAACAATGCTCAAACAATCTGTGGACTGGAGACTCTGCTCTCAGAATTCATAATTCAATGTACACTTTTCCCACACGAGGAGGGGATTTGGGGTCACATGGTTGTGTGTGAGGCAGGCGACAGGTCTCCCAGCGTCCCAGCCCCAGTGAAATTCATGTCTCCCATCTGCACAGGGGTTTAGCAAGAAAATGTTGGATTACGTTTACGTTTTATTTTGACTAATTGTATCAATCAGGGTTACTAAAGAAACAGCCAGAAGAATGGGTGGGTGTGTGTGTGTGTGTGAGAGAGACAGACAGACTTGACTGTAAGAAGGTGAAGGACATGGGGCAGGCGCATCTGACCCTGCAGGGCAGGGCAGCTCGGGGGCCCAGGCCGCCCAGGCTCTTCTCTAAACTGCGCAGCCAAGGCACTGCCCAATGCTCCCCGGCTTGTCTGACAGAACCAGAAGGCTCAGGCTGGATCCCACCACACGGCCCCTTGCATGTTAACAAACTCTGAGCTTCAGTGTTCTTATCTGAAAACCAGAATCAGCAATTGCTGGCCCAAATGGCTCAACAGAGAAGACCAAATAAGCAGTAGATTCCCTCCGAGGAAGCTGACCTCTCAGCCTCCCCCACCCCCACCATTCACAACCTGAGCTCTTGGTCTCCTAGCCTCCTCCTCTGCCAGGGGTGCAGGTCGTGGCTGGCTGTCCACCAGTGAGGGCTCCTGGTCTGACCACTAGGCCTTCCAGCCACCACCACCCAAGGCCTCCAGGTTCATCAATGATGTGAGTGTTGGGCCCCCAAGAACACCCCTCAGACCAGTGTCTGTGAAGTTCCTGTCTAATAACCCCACAGCCACTCTCACACCTGCTTCACATCACTCTGTCCACCTGAGAGTGCTTCCTGAGGGAACCTCTCAGCACAGATTCTTCCCCCAGGACCCCCGCTCCCACCCCCCCACCCTCTCCCTCCCACGTTTACTCCCTGGACCTCGTCCAATCACAACACCAGATGTTACTCTCTGAACACCACCCGCCACTGACCCCCAACACAGATCACCCTCGGGTTCCCCACTGCCTCCTCCCCACCCTCACCTCCATCCTGCTAAGCTCGTTTTCCACAGATCACTCGTGCAGCTCTCTCTGCACCCTCTGTTCTTGGCCCCTCTCTTTGATAAACCCACAAGCCTCACTAAAACCCAAATCTCCCTTCTAATCTCCGCACCTGCTCAGCAGAGTGTAGCTGGAGACACTGAGCCCCACGGCCTCACCTGAGACTGATGGCCTGCCAGCGCAGTGGGCCGGGTGCCGCTCAGTAACTCTTCCACATCTCCCTGCTCCTCTCTTGTGTCCCCTCAGGGACATCACTGTCCTCCCAAAGCCCAGGCCATGACCTCAGTGGTCTCACGACTCCCCTCCTCCTCCAAAGCCACAGCTGAGCCCTCCATTCCCTGCGGCTCACACTCTCTCCTGGCCTGCTGGCTTCCTTCTTCTGTCCCCACCCATCCCAGCCACTCTTCACTCCATCCTCACAGGAGTGGGCCTGTCTGCTGGTCCTGACACATCAACATGCTATTTGGATCAGAACCCTCCAGCGGCATCTGTCCGTCCCAGATCAAAAGCCACGGTCTCCACACTGGCTGGCCATGTCCCAGTGGCCTGCCTGTGTGCCTATCTACACCTCACCCAGCCATGCTCCCGTCCATGGGCTGTCTCAGCCTCAGGCCTCCCTGCTGCCCCGACCCTCGCCAGCCACACACTCACCCGAGGCGGTGCCCCTGCTGGGTCCTCTGTCCTGATATCCCGGGCTCACTCACCTTCAGGCCTGCTTGGTTCCCTCCATAGTGCTCATCACCGAATGTGCCACATTGCTGGGTGCGCCTGCACACAGAAGGTAAATGTCAGCTCCATGAGGACAGAGGCTCTTTTTGCTGATTTTGTCCTAGAACACTGTGCATGGTTCAGCTCCTGTGCCCACAGGCAAGCTCAGGATTCAGCACCCGGGCAATCTTGGCCGCTGTGGGCGGGACTTCCTTGCTGAAAGACAAGTGGTTGATGACTTCAGCAGCGCGGACAGTTCAAGGGAGGCCAGCTGTGGTCAATGGGCTTATTTTTTTTTTAAGATTTACTTATTTATTTGAAAGGCAGTCATAGAGAGGCAGAGGCAGAGGGAGGGAGAGAGAGAGAGAGAGGTCTTTCATCCACTGGTTGACTCCCCAAATGGCCACAATGCCCGGAGCGGGGCCCATCCAAGCAAAGCCAGGAGCCAGGAGCTTCTTCCAGGTCCCCTAGGCAGGTGCAAGGGACCAAGGATTATCCTCCACTGCTTTCCCAGGCCATAGCAGGGAGCTGGATCAGAAATGGCGCAGCCGGGTCTTGAACCGGTGCCCACATGAATATCAGCACTGCAGGCAGTGGCTTTACCTGCTATGCCACAGCTCTGGCCGCAGTCAACGGACTTTAATGTAGGAATCTCAGTCTGCATCCCCAACTTCAAGGTAAGCTTTCTTTTCATTCTAACTCAGTTTTCTGCATTCCCCAAATGTGGGCCAGATACTTAGCACTTCATGACAAGGACATTAAGGGGACCTGCAGTAGGTGAGACTCCCTTCTCTGCTCTTCCCTCCTGTGCACCACAGAGAGAACTGATCCTGTCCACTACCTCGGTTTGGGCTCAGAGGCACAGGGTAACCCAGAGAGCACTTGGCTTACAATTCAGAATCCATTCACCTAACATGTGGACTTATATTTATGGTAGGGAATCTCTGAAGGGAGTTTTTATTTTCTGAGTTAAAAGAAAAAGTTTGGAGTTATTTTCAACGTGACCTTATTAAAACAGAAGATGAAAATGCTTTGAAGTAATGCCAAGTACAGTGAATTTCCCATTTATTGAGGCTTTTCTCCAGCATGAGCCAACAGCTGCTCTTCTCCCCTTTGCCATGGAGTGGGATAAGAGTCCTCCTTCCAAATTGGTTTATCTCAGGCCGTGGAAGCTGATAGCTCCATGTCAGGCAAAGCTGCCCTTCTCTGGAATGTGCCCTAGGACTGAATTGAGAATGACAGCCAGCAGGGCAGGCAGTCCCCACCAGCACACAGGTGCTGGGCTCCAGACGTCACCTCTCTCCGCCACAGCACCTCTGTGGGTGCTGGGGTCTGGGGGCGGGGCTCTCCCAGTGATGACCGCAGCTTTCATTCCTCCAGCCTCGGGGGCCGAGCTTCCCCCTGTGGCTCACACACGGCTCCCTTCTCTCTGTGTCTCTGTGGGCCTGCAGGTTTGTTCTGGGACAAGTTCATGGACAAGTTACGACTTGACTTCAGACTTCTGCATCCTCACCCCAACGCAACCAGTATGGATAGAAAATGTGCTATGCCCCTGATCCCCGGTGCTTGATAACCCCTCCCACTCCACACAGCAGTCTCTGCCTCCTGCTCACACCCAGGTTCTGACACCTAGGAATTTGGTAAAGGCCAGAAGAGAGGAGACCGGGCACACGTGCCCAGGAAGTCCGAGAAAGCAGAGGCTAAGACTGGCAACTGCCCGCCACCCTGCCAGTGCGCAAATGACCAATCTAGATCCACAGCAGGTCAAAGCCCCCCACAGCGCTAATGTTCTTGTGGTAGGGAGGATCTAAGACAGGCACGCTCAATTTAAATGCGACATAGCATCTCCCTTTGGTGAAAACGCCACTCCTGGGGTTTTCGCATTCACAGGAAACCACCTCTGCAGCTGATGTGCTATGGAAAGCCTGGTGCTCCACGTGAGGGCTGCAATGGCTGCTACGTGCCACCTGCACCTTGGGCATCCCAGCCACTGCCCTGTTAGCTTGATGCTCGCCCCACAGCCAAAGATGATGACGAAGATGCCAGCACACTCACACTGCCGTCACATACATGCTTCTGGAGAAATCACAGCTGGGCACATCTCAGTAAGAAGTCTCAGAGTAGGCCCAGATCACCCCTGAGGCTCTCTAAAATCACAAGGGGTAATGTGTGTCCTGAGGCCACCCAGATCCTTCCAGGCTTGGCCCCAGGGACTCCAGAGGTACAGCACGGCAGCCCTGTGTCCTGTGGACATGCTGCATATACAGAGCTGTTCTCTCTGCTTACGATGTGCCAGTCACCTGGAAACCAGTCACGTCACCCACAATGTGTCTCTGGCATTTTGCAAATACAGCCTCTGACCCTCTCCCTGTGCTCAGGCAGGCCCATCCTGCTCCCAAATGACGCCCAGGCTGAAGAAATCAGAGAGCACATCCTGGCAAAAGGAGCTGAGCAGCTCGTTCATCATCCCCTACAGAGGTGAGGGAAGGGGCCCAGGGATGTGCTCCCGTGAGACGGCACCTTAGCAAGAAAAGAGTGGCCAAGGTGGTGCTTGCTAGGTGGCTCAGATCATGCTTAACTGTCCCTTAACTAAACGGATGCAGGACAGCAGGACGACGGCCAGATGGGCCACGTGCAGGCCCCAGCTGAGCTCCAAGTCCCGCGCAGGTCGGCAGCTGCGCTTCTCCAAGGCAGCTCATTATCTCTTCTCAGGGGCTGCACACTGCCTGCGTTTTCTTTTGAAGTTGAGAAGGAAAAGCACTTGTGAAAATCCTGGAAGCAGAAAATGTCCCTTCCACCACATGGCGACTGCAGTATCCGTGTTCAGGAAACTTGTCGACACCCCACCATCAAACAGCACACGGCTTCTGCAGAGCAGCAGTCAAGGCAATCACAGGGACCACGCGCACTCCGCCGCCTGACAGGACTGTGTGGCACTGGCACTGGCACTGGCACGGGTACCTGGAGGACAGCTGCCAACTGCCAAGCTCTGAGTGGGAGGAGCTGTGGGTGCACACACATGCTAAGTGTGCATGCATGAGTGTGTGCCAGTGTGCGCTGAACAAGGCTCTTGACTAGATGGACCAGAGAGGAGATTCCAGCTCCAACACCACAGCTGTGGTGTGTGCACGGAGCACTGCCACGGCTGGTGCGTGGGGAGCACTCAGCTGACAGCAGAAAGGGTGGAGGAGTGGCTGATGAACCCAGAGCAGTCCTCCCACGTGACAGCCACACGGGGTACACGGGGCTGTTCTCAAGGAAGCCTCCCCACCCTCAGCTCCAGCCCTCCCGGCCATCTGATGCACTGAGAGCAAGACCACCAACCAGGATCCCCACACAGGAGCCCTGTCTGGAAAGATGCCCGCTCACTGCTGAGCGAACTGCAATCTGAGGTCGACACAGCCTTGTTCTTGGAAGTCTGGCTGACTGCTGAGCGCTCATTGCTGGGGAGAAAACATCAAGCGGAATTGTTCATGAGCAACGCAGACATTAAAGGTGGGACCCAAATCGACTGCAGCAGAAGCGTCTATTTAATTCAAATTAAACCCTAGCAGTGGTAGAACATGTGTGCCCCACTCATAACAGACCCAACACAAGATCCTCCTAATTCACAGAGACAGTGAATCAGTGAGCAGCCACTGGCACGATGCAACTTTTCTGCTCTGTAAAGCTTTTATGCAATCATTTGTTCCACACGTGTTCCTGGGTACGTCGTGAGGCTGCAGCAATATGGGAGACAGACGGGGTACAAAGAAGTCACTGGAATGGCACAGTGGCAGCCAGGCTACATGAAGAGCAGGGACCCTGGGAGGTGGGAGGCAGGCAGAGCAGCCTGTGGGTGAGAGAAGAGGACAGGAGGCAGAGCAGGTGCATGAGCTGACCTTATTCAAGCAGGTGCACCTGCCAGCATGGGTGAGGCTTTGAACAGTGACAAGGCCTCCCAGCATGCAGAGCTTTGGAGACCAATTTGGATTTCTTACTCCTGCAAAGTCCACAAGGGGTTAGGGGTTCTCCAGGGCCATTTCCTTGATGAAACTCAGTCCTCAGGGGCACAGGCTGGGCCTGCTGGAAGGAGCTCCATCTGCACACTCAGCTTTCTGCGGCTGCTGGGTGGCAGCATGCAGGATGAGCCACCCTCCCATGTGGGCAGCATGTAGGGGTGAGCCACCCTCCATGTGGGGGAGGGGGAAACACGGGAAATGGTGAGCGGTGGTCATGGATACTCCTGCAGTGGTGCAGTGCCATGGGGAGCAGCAGAGGCGCAGAACCATGGGACAGAGCCCTGGAACTCAGGTCACCCACAGACCTATGGGCAGAGGTGGTTTTTATGTGGCTGAGGGTACCCAATGTTTTCTAGAGGTTCCTTCTGCCATGCCAAGAGCTCCTCTGCCTTGTTGTTGGTGCAAGACCAGTCTGGACAGCCTCAAACGCCGGTGTCCAGCTTCCAGGGGAGTGGGGAGAATTTGCAAAAATTCAGGCTCACCTGCCCTTAAGAGGGAATGTGACAGGTATGTGTGCAAAG
Organism: Sylvilagus bachmani; assembly: GCA_015711505.1. Taxonomy (NCBI): domain Eukaryota; kingdom Metazoa; phylum Chordata; class Mammalia; order Lagomorpha; family Leporidae; genus Sylvilagus; species Sylvilagus bachmani. The sequence continues at coordinate 71,887,644 of CM027398.1, forward strand.
GAGTCTGCTTCTCCCCTCTGGATTCCATCCCAGTGATACCTGGACAAAGTGGTCTGTGCACTCTTGGTTTCACTCCAAAGACAATCTTGCAGCAGAAAGCAGCTGCTGCAAGTCCTGCTGCCAGGTGGCAGCCACACCCAGAGGCACAATCCTCCATCCAGAGCCAAGGTGACTGCTACAGCCTGGGACCCACTTCCCAAGGGAGGAGCTGTCCTGAGGAGTCCCAGGACCACATGGGCGAAGAGGGGGTGTCGCCCACTGGGAAGCACAGCAGCCCTTGAGCCCTGCAAGCTACCAGTGGCCACAGCACTAAAGGACACAGACCCCCAACACCAGGCTTTTGCTCGACAGCCAGGGCACCGTGTTTAGGGAGTCCTGGGCGTGGCCAGCTCCTGAGTTGTTAATGACCGAGGAAGAAGAAGTGTTAGAGATTCAACGGTGCTTGCTGTCAAATCAACTTCCTGCCAACTGAACCAAGTGGGAGATACTAGAGTTGAGGCCGTATAGGAGCAGCCTGCACTGGGCACACTATAAGGACCATGGCAGTCTGTGATTGACAGCCTGGTAACTCAGGGAAAGCACTGTTTTCTCGAGCACCAGACACTCTAATTCCAGGCAAGGGCGTTCTGTGGTGGCTGCCAGCCTGAACCAGCAATGGCCACTCCCCCACCACTCAGTCCCATCCCACACCTGCCCAGCTGAGCCCCACTTTAATCCTCTCCTTGCTTGGGACCCATTGTCCCAGTTCTTCTCTGCAGGGACCTCCCCACCCCCAGCCTCCTGTAGGCCCCTTTTCAGCCCCAGGGAGCCATGGTCGGTTCTCAAGTCATCAGCCTTGGCAGCCTCTTTCCCCTCAGAGCCTTCTGTGAGCAACCTCAGCCACAGCAGCCCTGGTCCTGACGTCCTTGGCCTCCAACCCAGGCTTGCTGGACTCTAGGTGCAGAAGGGCACTCTCAGCTCACTACCTTCTCCCGAGAGCCCTCAACAGCCCCCCACCCCACAGTCCTAGCAGGGCCTGGATGTCCAGCCTCCCAAATGCCCACATGGACATGCTGGCCACCCATGCACGTTCCTATCCACTCCTACCAGCAGCTCCACCTTGTGACCCCCTCAGATCTCAGGTGCCCGTCCCTCCTCTGTCTCACTGCCCAGGAGGGAAGAGCAAGAGAAAACCTGCTCAGCTCTCCCTGCCTGCTCTGCCCTGTGCAGCGTCTTCTATGTGGCTTCTCTCTCCAGAGAGCTCTCTGTAGAACTGACACTGCCTGCGTCACACGGCAGCCCCACAGTATCCAACCTCTGCTCCCAAACCCTGCCCCAGTCCATGGATCCCACACCTGACTCCCCTCCCATCTGTCTCCTTTGGTCACCAGTGTGCTGCCTCTTTAGGTTCTAGGACAGATGCACTTTCTGGGACCATCCATCTGCACACCCCAAACAGGGAGGGCCCAGCCAAGTGCTCCTCTAGCCAACAGGAGCCTCCTCTGTCTGTGGAACACAAGCTATGCCACAGGTCATTCCTTTCTTGTGGTCATGTGCCTTCACCAACGCAGGACCTTGTTAGGGCTGTGCACGATCTCAGAGGGATCTGAACTTGGCACACACCTTGGTGCTCAACATGTGTGGGGAATAGGGAGTGTGTGAGCACGTGGCAACTGAGAGCCCATGCAGGGGTAGAGAAAGGACCAGAATGTGCTGTGCCTGCCAGCCACTGACACTGCCTGGCGAAGAAGGAGAATCTTCTAGGCACGGGGTTCCTCCCTCACACTCAGAGCACTGGAAAGAGAGGAGGCCTGAGTCCACACAACCACTACGTTGGGCTGTCATGGCTCTGCCTCCCCCAGGCACACCTTCCTCTCCCCAGGACTCAGAGGTCTCACACAGTGCCTGGGATGCAGGGTGTACAAAGTGGCACCTGGGGACTACGTGGGTCCCTTTCATTTTGCGGTTGCCGGCTTCACTTTCTGGGGCACTTGGTCACGGATGGTAGTTAAGCACCTGCTGGCTGCCAGGGCCACGGAGACACCGCAGTGTGGGCCCAGCCCAGACTCACCGAGGGACACCCCCTAACCAGCCCCCATCTAACCTCTTCTCGGCCCTGGTCTGTGAACTCTCCACTCCACTGACAAAGCAGAGTCTTCCTGCAGCTCCACAGTCAGTCAACGCCAGTCACCAACAATCCCCACTCTGGACAGTGGCCACCAGGGCTGCCCACAAGCAGCTGTCACGCCTGTGCCTTCCCAAGTGCAGCCAGGTGCCAGGCTATGAGTGCCACCATTCACACCCGTCCCTGGGGATCCTGGCACGCCTCCCTCTGTGCTCTGCAGAAGTGAGAAGAGAAATATTTTCTTTGCAAAGCTGAACTGAATGTTTTAGCCACACTCCTTGGCAGTGCCATGTCCTCAAGCTGTTCAGTGTTCCTTGGCAGCTTTCCTGACATGTAAATTAACCTTTCACTTCTACCCGGCTATTTTTTTCTTGTGGTTCCCAAAGCCACTGCTTTATGAAGGAAAGTTCCACACAAGAGCTTAAAGTGTCTTCCCACGTTACTCCTTGGTTACAGGAGTGATGGTTCCAAACCTCATTCTCCAGAAGCCTTTCTCCCTCGCTGGGCCAGCTGCTGGGTGTCGCTGCTCCACAGCTCGCAACTCTGTGCCCAGGGCAGGGTGTGGCTCTGAGCAGTGGCCGTGCACACCGGGAACGACACCGCACGTGGAAAAGAGCCTCACTCCCGCCAGCTTGAGCGCGCCTGGCCCTTCTCTGTGAGCAAGGGAGGAGGTGCCCGTGTGGCCTGCCACAGAATCGGGTGTGCGCGCTCCTTCCCGCCAAATCCTCTGCCCTGCAGGAACCGTGGGCATGGACATAACCTTGCCACGGCACATGGCTTCTTCTCATCGCACGTGTCGGCAGGGCGCTTTTTTCTTCCATCAAACTGTACTCAGCACGACAGAATAGAGCATGATCGACCTGCTTTCTTCATGGAATGTCTTGTTTTGAACAATTTTTCTGGTAAATGAGCCATCACTCCCGCCAGCACAGCCTGAGTCTTGAGGACAGGTTCTGTAAACTTTTCCAGAGAAGGCACAACGAACACTGTGCACATGGGCAGGTGCTGCCGCCAGAGGCCACAGGCGAGGCCAGGTCCCCTCCAGGTCTGGGTCCTCCCTCTCCAGCACGGCTGTCCCTGCTGGCCACTGCCCAAGCCCCTGTCTGTCCCATTTACGCTTCAGGAGTTCTCCGTCTTTCCGCCAGCTCACCGGTGACTGAGGTAAGCTACAGTGCTGACTCCGGAAGACATGGCCGCGCCTTCCTCTGCCAAGCTCACTCCGTCATGACACATGGGACAGCAAGCATCTGAGAAGGATCGATAAAGCCTGCCCCTCCCGCGTGCCAGCTAGGCTCTGCAGCAGTCACCATGAGAGAAGCCCTGGAATTAATTATGAGGGGGGGCACTTCAAGGCAGGGTAAGCAGCAGGCTGCCATCAGCTGAAAGCGACAACAGCGCTCACGTCCTGAATGTCCACTCTGATCCCCTGACACCAGCAGGTCCTGCTCACAGCCCAGCAACCCAGAGGCACAGAACCTTCTAGTCCAAGCTTCCCACTGCACATCACCACCCCTCTTAGTCAGGGCCAGTGTAGGGTCTGTGCAAACAATGGATACATCCTCTCCCCAAATTTCCATCACAGCAGCACTCTCAGCACGAGGTCACGTGGAGACGCCTGCCTGCCTCGCTGCTGGACGGGGCAGCAGCTGGCCCTGGAGCTGGCCCTTCTCCCTGGAATGACTCAACTAACACTCTCGTTTCAAAGATCCCTCCGTGTCAAGAGTTTCGGCTTAGCACAGTCAAGAAACATGATTGCCTATCAAGACCACATGTGCAAACCTCCCAGCCTGTCCTACAAAAAACAGTGAGTGGCCAGACTCCTTGGGCACCCAGGAGTCAGCACTGCCCCACCTTCAGTCCACTCCACAGCCCAAGGAGCTCTCTTCTGACTCCACATATGGACACATCTTCAGGATCCCTTTCATTTCTTTGGATTCTCATCAAATATTTTGCTCATTATCCCATTGGAGCATTTATTATATTTTATTTTTTACATTCTACATAAATGTTTTATTAAATATATGGAACACAGGGCCAGCGCTGTGGTGCACTGAGTTAAAGCCCCAGTCTACAGCACAGCATCCCATATGGACACCAGTTCGAGTCCTGGCGGCTCCACTTCCAATCCAGATCTCTACTGATGTGCCCGGGAAAGCAGCGGAGAATGGCTCAAGTGCTTGGGCTCCTGCACCCAAACTGGAGCCCTGGAAGAAGCTCCTGGCTGCTAGCTTTGGCCTGGCCCAGCCCTGGTCAATGTGGCCATCTGGGGAGTGAACCAGCAGATAAAAGATCTTTCTCTGTCTCTACCTCTAAGACTGCCTTTCAAATAAATAAAATAAATCATTAAGAAAATAGATGGAACATTCAGAATACTTTGTGCACACGTCACAAAGGAGCTCTGTGCACAAGCAGCAGTCAGAGCAAGGAGCACACCAAGCACCACAGGGACCCCTTGAGTCCACTCTGTCCAGCGCCCCCACTTCCACCTACACAGGACAAACCCTGTTGGGTACAGACAGCAGGCATGCATCTGGTTTGGGATCCATGTGACCAGACTCACAGAGGCCGTCATTCATCTCTGTGTCATCGTGTAGTTGTAGGCGTGTCCTACTTCACCCCTTCCATGCTGAGGGCCTCTGGGTGGCCTCCAGGTCAGCTGGAGCTGGGAATGCTGCCATGAGCTTCATAGCACACACATGCTGTCCAACATGTGTACACAGCATTGTTGGGTCCTTACGTGGGAACAGAAACAGCACCACACCGATGGAGCTTAAGTGGGAAAGGAAATGCACATGCGTATACTGCAGCATTGCCATACTGATTTCCAAAGTTTTCGCAGCTGACAATCCTGCCGGCAGTGTGGACGACTTCCAGTTGCTCCAGATCTTCTCAAACACTCGCCAGTATCTGCCGTGTCCATTTTAGCCATTTTGCTGAGTACATCGTGTGTTTTAAATAAGGTTTATTGAAATACAGTTTAGATATTCATAAATTCACTCCTTTTAATTGTACAGTTCAATGAGTGTTGGCAATATATATACGTTTCCACATCTTAAAAAGTCCTTAATTCCCTCCTGATCAGCCTCCCCACCCATTTTCTGGCTCCATAGATAAGTTCTGTTGACCTGGAATTCCACAGAAATATAAATGGAATTATGCAAGACTTCTCGGTGGGTGTGGAAAGTCCTGCCACCAGAGACATCTTAAAAGTTGAAGTATTGCAGAGCCCACTTCAGAACCTAGAGTGACAAGGGCACATGGAGCTCTGCGGGGGTGGGGATGACAATGGTTTCGCGGTTCATCCACACTGTCATGAACGAGTATTCTGCTCACTTTTGTTATTGAATATTATTCCACATATGTCCCAAATTCCATCTTTCTGTGATAAAACATTGAAGTCATTTCTGGATTTGTACTCTTTGGAGTGAGCTGAGTGGACAGTAATGTGCAAGCCTTTTTCTGGAACACACATTTCCCTGCTCTGGGGTGGAAGCCCTGGTGTGGAATGGCTGGGTCTCGAGGCAGTGCAGGTGTAGCTCTGTTAGGAACCACTGGCCACGCAGGCTGTGTGGTTCCTTTCTCCTGCCCTGGTTGTGCCAGGTTCCCGTCTTGCTTGGAATTACACTAGAGAGACTGTCCAAGCAGTAGGCAGACGGTTGTTTCTCATCTGGTTTTTGATTCTCATTTCCCTGACGACTGATGTTGCTGTATATCTTTTTTTAATATTTATTTATTTATCTGAAAGTCAAAGTTACACAGAAAAGAGAGGCAGAGAGAAGTCTTCCATCTGCTGGTTCACTCCCCACTTGGCCGCAATAGCTAGAGCTGCACTGATCTGAAGCCAGGAACCAGGAGCTTCTTCCAGGTCTCCCATGTAGGTGCAGGGGCCCAAGGACTTGGGTCATTTTCCACTGCTTTCCCAGGCCATAGTAGAGAGCTGGATGGGAAATGGAGCAGCCGGGACATGAACCGGCGCCCATATGGGATGTGAGCACTGCAGGTGGCAGCTTTACCTGCTACACCACAGCATTGGCCCCTGTTGTGTATCTTCTATCCGCTGATGGATTATCTGAGCACCATCTTTTGAGAACTACCTATGCTTCAACGCTCTGGACACAAGCCTGCTGCCTGCTGACAGTTATTTGTACTGCGGGTATCGTCTTTTCATGTTCTGATGATTTTGACAAAATAACCAATTTTTAAAATGAAGCCAACTTATCAAATGTCCTAATCTTATGACTAAGCCATTTCTGCCCAGTCCAGCTCTTCCTAGAGGTTTGCCGGCTTTCCCCCTTTGCTCCATTTTCGGTTTGAAGCTGACTTACGGGCATGTGGCCAAACAAGGCCAGTGATGGCCACTCCAGGATTTGCCTGATTTTGTGCTATTTTAGAGCAGATCTAGAATAGCTATTTCTGAGGCTCAGGTCTCTGAGACCCACCAACATCTGTGAGTCTCCCCAAGTCTCTCCTGTCTGGTGGGGGCCAAACGTCCAAGGAGAGGTCTGAGCTGCTCCCCTCCTGTCCCCAGTTGCTGTTCCCTTCTCAACGATATCCACGATGACAACGAGGAACCCAGAACCAGGACGGTATCTGCAGTGGGCTCCTGCATGGCTGAGGACAACTTCAGGGAGCTGCCGCTGTGCCCAGGGAGGCGTCCGTGCCCCAGGACACAGGGACTTGTGGGAGTGGCCAGGATTCACGATGGTGCCTGTGGGGTCTCCAGCAGAGAGGGCTGTTCCCAGGGTGGCTCCTGGCTCAGTGTTGAAGGGGAGTGAGCATGTTGAAGGGGAGTGAGCATGTTCAGGGCCTTCTGCCCACAGTGCTTCCAGGCACACACCCAGAAGAGGTGTGGACAAATAAATTGCTCCTGGAAAGGGGTCAAAGGGCTCATCAGCTCTTGAGAGGACTGGGCAGGACCTGTCCCTACTGCATCCCCCTGACCACCCGCCATGCATGTCCCTCTGCCCAGAATGCCCCATCACCCCATGTCCCCTTCCCAGCTGCCCTGGCCACCTCCTTCAATTCTCAGCCACAGCATCACGCCATGGTCTGGCTCTCAGGCTTGGGTGCACCCGGAGTCGTTAGAGGACAGAGCCTCATCTCAGCCCCCTTCTTGGGATTCTGACTCAATTGTTCTGGGTGTGATCTGGGCTTGGCTTTCAAAACATCTCAGATGATTCTGTCGTATGGCCAAAGCATAGGGCGCCTCCTACAGAAAGTTCTTCTTGCTTCATCGTGTGCCCTCAGGAGAGGTTTGGACCTTGTCATCCTGTGCCTGCCAACACTATGATCAAGCAGCCTTAAAGACGGGACCTGTCTGTGGGTCAGTCCCTGCTTCACTCCAGGACTTATGGGAGAAGGGGGTGAGGGCAGGAGAGGTGGTGGGAGGGGAAGTCATGGGGGAGGAAATGGGGAGAGGGCGCAGGGTCTGGGTCCTGGGTCTGTTACTCTATAAGAATCGAATCTCTCCAAGCTCTGCTGTGCAGAGGACTGTAGCTTTGCTCTCATTTCAACATCTTTAATCACTCAGTGCATGACAAGGATTGAGTCCATCCTCCTGCATGGAGTGCTCTCCAGAGCAGGCTGCTAGCTCCCTGTGTTGGGTCCCAGGAAGTCATGGAGGTGGAGGGCGACCCTCTGTGGGAGGGCCCATTTCCTCCGGCCTGCCTGAGTCTGCAGAACCAGGGCCACTAGCATAGGCGTGTGGTGAAAAGCAGCATTTGTTTCACTTTCTACAATAAACACTCTCCCAAAGCATCATAAATGGAGAGAATAAGTTCCATCACAATGAAGGTGAAAATACCCCCAACTGTTGCTAAATACGATTTCTGGAAGAACTGGTAATACCCTGACTTCGCATTATTACACTGGATATTTTAAATGAGATTTTCTATCCCCTTGAGCAGTCCTAAATGTGGGGTTTTTTTTAAATAATTGAATTCCCCGACATTTTGATTAAACCCTCCACCAAGATCACCACCTATGAATGATAAAACGAAATTACTTTTAAAACCATAGCTGACTTCAAAATTTCCATCGATGACCTAACTTTAAATACAATGTGTTTCTTTAAAACCTGAAGAGAGAGGGTGATTACCACTGCCCCACAGTTGTCTAGGCAAACCCTCCCCAGCCAGCAGACATGCAGGGTGGAGGCTGTGCTGCGGGAGCTCTGGTCAGCCCAGCCCTGCCCAAGCTGAGGAGCCCTGCTTACCCCCTGCGCAGAACACTCCCCACTCGGGAGAACAGAGTTCATGTCCACAAAATCGTCTCTGGAGTGACGACGTTTTACCTGGGGTCCGGGAGTAGGAAACCTTTTTTCTACCAAGGGGCATTTGTGGACCATACAAAATAATCCACTTAAAAAGTTAGCTTGTTGGGGCCAGTGCTGTAAAGCTTCTGCCTGCACTGCCAGCATCCCTTATGGGCACCAGTTCAAGCCCCGGCTGCTCCACTTCCAATCCGGCTCTCTGCTGTGGCCTAGGAAAGCAGAAGATGGCCCAAGTCCTTGGGCCCCTGCACCCACATGGGAGACCTGGAAGAGGCTCCTGGCTCCGGACTGGCCCAGCTGCAGCCATTGCAGCCATTTGGAGAGTGCACCAGTGGGTGGAAGAACTCCCTCGCCGCTCCCCCTCTCCCTCCCCCTCCCCCTCCCCATCCCCATAGCTCTGCCTTCCAAACGATAACTGAATATTGTTTTGGAAAACTTAGCCTGCTTTAGATGTACTGAATTTCGAGTCCCGTCTGCGGCTGCCTTGGCAAGGCCGGATCAGATGACTTTGCAGGCCTTCTGCTACCTGGGCTGATCATCCCCACCCCCGCAGCAGCTCCATGTGCCCTTGTCACTCTAGGTTCTGAAGTGGGCTCTGCAATACTTCAACTTTTAAGATGTCTCTGGTGGCAGGACTTTCCACACCCATCGAGAAGTCTCTGCTTTCAGGATGAAAGATGCAGAACCTGTTCTCCGCCTGAGGGCTCCTTCCTGCCCCGCAGGGCGAGTGTGCGTGCAGGAGGTCCTCCCTCCCTGCACTTCCCAGAGCCCCCGAGCGGCTTCACCCTGCTCATCAGCCCTCCAGCAGCGCCCTCTCCCTACTGTCCACATCAGGTCCCTAGGATCAGTGCTGTCCACGGTAACAAATGGGAGGCAGCGAAGCCCAAAAAGATCCACATCAAACCCAGCAGCTCCAAGGGGACCAGAGTCCACGGCTGGCCTAGACAGGACCTTTTCCCGCCAGGCCTGGGTCAAATATTCCAGTCCATGATTGGGAGAGAACACATAATGGGCCAGGGAGTTTTTGCCAAGTGTGACTGACAAGGCATCGACGTCTCTATCTGTGGTTCCCCTTGTCTCCTGAGGTGGTAGTAGAAGCGTACTGTACAAACTCCACGCTAGCTGTATTTCGGCAGCTGTTCTCAGGGTGCCGCGATGGCGCCCACTGCTGGGATGGATCGGGGTCAGGAAAGGCCACTGCCCACCCTGATGCTTGTGATCTTCCTCTGAGGGTGCTGTGCCTCCAAGCCTTCCATGTCCTTCCTGGAGGGAGGCTCCTGTGGCGTGGTCCTCGGAGCTCCTTCACGCAGCTTTCACGTTGGCCTGCCAGGTGCTGTGGGACCTCTGTGGCCTTGGGCCCTTGCAGAAGGTGAGCTCCCTGCAGGGCCACCTGGCAGCTGCCTTGTTTCCTCCCAGGCTGCTCTGGGAGGAAGCAGCCATGGCTACAGATGTGCAGTCAGACGCATTCACTGGCACCCGAGTGAGAAGACGGGCTATCAACCCACAGGAGTCACCGCTGAGCTTCTCACCGGCGGCTGCCGCAGTGACTCACAGGTGCATCCGGATGAAGACAACACTGGAGCATGACCTCCTATCTAAAGATGAATGTAAGAGTGCGTGTGCGCCTGTGATGTGCATGTTTGCTCATGCTCTGTGTATGTGCACACGTGTGCGTGTGTGCTTATCTGGACTGGGTCCTGCCATATGATGATTTCCACACCAAAGGTTATGACTGGAACATCAGGTCACTCAGTCCTTGGCATCAAGTGTCTTTGTGTCCCAGCCCAGGTCCTGGTTGACAGAGGTCAAGATGGAGACACAGAAGAAAATACCCGAAGCTCCACAGAGGGGCTTGTGCTGAGCAGGAGGCTTTGGTCCTGAAGGCCCCAGCCCTGGAGGTGACCGATCTCCAGGGAGCTGCAGGCGACGCTGAGGATCTGCTGCTATGGGGCGGGTCAGTCTTGACCCTGTGCTGCAGATCAAGAGAGGCTATTGGTCCAGGGGTTTCACACAAGAGAAACAGAGGTGGGACTGCTTTGCGTGTCTCATATTTGGGGCTTCTGGGAAAATATCAACCTCATCTTTCTTCTTAATAGAAAATTTTTTTTAAGATTTTGTTATTTGATAGGCAGAGTAACAGAGAGAGAGGGAGAGACAGAGAGAGCTTCCATCCACTGATTCGCTCCTCAAATGGCCACACTGGCTGGGGCTGGGCCAGGCAGAAGCCAGGAGCTAGGGGCTTCTTCTGGGTCTCCGACATGGGTGCAGGGACCCAAATTCTTGGGCTGCTTTCCCAGGTCCATCAGCAAGGAGCTGGATAGAAAGTGAGCAGATGTTTCTTGAACTGGTGCCAATATGGGAAAACTCCCCAGAGTGTACCTGACTTGTTCTGAAACAGGGTCCCGTTTGTCACACATCTGCCCCATGTATGTCCTGGACCACAAATCAGTGGGCAGACGCAGCAGAAGGTGAAGGCACACGGAGTGAAATGAAAGCCACTTCCCATGAATTGAGACATGACCCTGGCAGAGTGTCCACTGTTAGTCCTGGGAGTGAACTTGCCTTTGACCGCCCCAAAAAAGCCAGAAGGTGAGGATGGAAGGGCTTTCATGCTCAGCACCCTGAGAGTAAAATCACAAAGACACTGGCAGAGCCCCCCACCCACCCCCCTGATACACACACAGGAAGTCCTTCTGCGAGGGTATCTGCCCGGCAACTGTCTGCCCACCCTCGGATGGAGGCCACTCCACCTATCAGTCACCGCGACCAAAGACCACTGTGTCAGGAGCTCCTGGCCTCGTCCCACCCCTGAACGGGTCACAGCTGACAGGCACATGTGCCCCCATGTGCTCCACTTTTCCCGGAGGGTCTCTCCCTGATCTTTGCCCAGAGAGGCGTTCTCCTCAGGCCTCAGTGCCGAAGCCTCTGCCCCCGGTCTGCAGTGTGGATTCTAAGAGGCAGGTGGCCCAGAACAAGGCAGAGGCTTCTGTGAAGGACAGCCCCCGGCTCCCCACAGCCCAGAGTCAGCTTCTCGGAGACTGGAGTAAGGATCTCCCAGCACCGACATGGAGGCACGTGTCACCCGGCACAGTTCAGCAACTTCAAAGGCACTCAGGTAAGGGCTGCCAGAGCCTCAGGTTCTGCTCCAGAAAAACCTGCTCCTCCGCTGGAGCTGTGCAGACAGCAGCACCGCGGCTGGACAGGTGCAGGCGCTCATGGCCGCGTGACTCCCGCACAACCCCGCTCTCTCCACCCCAGGCTGTGGACGGGCCACCGGCCCAAGCTGCTGAGACATCAGAGGCGGCCAAGCCTGGGGTATCACCGAGACCCTGGATGAGCACGAGACTGAATTAGCAGAGAGGAGCATGCACCCTCGACCTTCCCTCCCCAAGCAAGGCCCTGAGAGTGGTTAAAGCCATCGCCAGGGAAGATGTGCTTCCGGGACTGGCCAGAGGTCAATCACCAGAAGGTCCCCTTGTGCAGCAGGACGCTGGCCGTTGCCAACAGACCCCCCCCCCCCCGAGTTTCAGTAGACAGGGAGGGAGCGAGAGTTTTGCCTGGAGGTTAAGACGCTGCTAGGACACCCACAGCCCATCTCGGAGCGGCTGGGTTGGGCCCAGCTCCACTTCCACCTCCAGCTTCCTGCCTCTCGGCACCCTGTGTGGCAGCAGGTGCTGGTGTGGGCAGCTGGGTCTCTGCTATCCACAGGGGAGACTCAGACTGCGTCCCTGGCTCTGACTTTAGCCGGGCCCAGCTCCAGCCCTGTGGGCTTTGCAGAGTAAACCAGTAGATGCGAGCTTTCTGTCTCCCTTCCATTTGTCTGTCTCTCCACTGAAAGCAAATGGAGCTGTGTTTTCACTTCAGGCATGAGCCTCACATGAGGCTGCTCCATCTGCTGTGGAACCATGGGTATGGGGTTGAGGGCGACACTGCGGCAATTCAGGCCTGAGACAGCCATGCTGCCAACAGCTTAACCCCAGACACGCGGGTCAGCTTGTTTTGAGGCCTGTCCTCATGACTGCAGGGGTGGTGCTGTGCACAGCTCTCTGGAACTTACCCAGGTGTGCACCCGACACATGGTGGACGCACTGGACCACTCTCAGCTACCCACTCTCCTGCCAGCCCCTCCCTGTCAGGCCACACAGCACAAACCCTGCAGCTTTCAGGCAGGTGTGAGCACAGGGCCTTCTCCAAGCACCAAGGGCTGATTCGGCATGTCCCGGATGGGCTGGGGGAAGGACGTGGGCTTAGGACGAGGCCAGCGGATGCTCCTGGGAGCGCGGGCGTGAGCTGCGCGGAGCTGAGCAGCAGGGACGGCTCTGGGAGGCACTGTGGGGAAAGGCAGCAGACAGGCCTGGCCGAGAGCAGAGCCCCGGCATGGGCAGTGCCACCCAACACACCCGTGCTCCCTGCCTGCCACTCCACTAGGAAGCAGAGGTGCCCACGCCAGCCCTGTGGCCCCGGTCTGTCAGGGCCGCTAAGTGCAGTGGCAGATTTGGACATAGGCGACCCTGAGGCTCCACTTTGAGACACCGTCTTAACTGGCAACACTGGGAAGGCACGTGGGGGATCCTCATCTCTTCCAAGTTAGCAAGGATCCCAGGAAGCAGCCAATGCCGTCAGCCCACCCAAGCCCTGGGGAAAGCTAGGGATTCTGGGGCTTCTATAGGGCTCTTGGTCATTTCGTAAGGAAAGGGTTTTGTAAGGGATACCCTAGGACCCTTCCAGAACATTGCCTGCACAGTCAGGAACAGGGGTCTGCTCTGTTGGCCACAGTGGTCCAATGGGGACGCACTGCCACCAGGCTGAGTGCTGGACCTGAAGCCACCACGTATGCAAAGGCTGTGGCCCTGACCACCTGCAGGGGAACAGCTTCCCCACTACGCTGGAATTTCAGTCCAGCCCAGAGAGACTCATCAGGCCAGGCGCAGTGTTATGGCCTCTTCAGCACATGAGGCACAGCCCAAGGCAGGCCCTTTGTCCAGCTGAGCCCAGGGAACCAGCCCACACTCAGCCACACTCAGCCACCGCACACACTCAGCCACAGGAGGCGACAGTGGCTATAACTTGGGGGGAGGTAAGAAGGTTCCTGACTCCCACCCGAGCCCACAGGCGGGGGATCCCCCAACACCAGAAGAGGAAACAGGACGGCCAGGTCCGGGCATCAGCCCGACTGGCCCGAGAGCCGCGGGGCTGGCCAGAGGCTCTCCTGGGTGTGTCCGTGAACCACAGGTGCCAGCCACGCTGGAGTGAGGAGACCAAGCAGCACAGACGCCCGCCCAGGGCGGGTGGGAAGTGAGAACCTTCCGCCCACACCTCTCTCCCTCGCCCTCCCTGCTGTGTCTGCCTGGGCGCCGCTCGGCCTCCGCCAGCCCCCGGTCCCAGACTCGGCCTGGAACTTCCACTCGGCTTCCTGGGTCCCCAGGTCACAGCTGCAGACGGGGCCTCCTCACGCTGCTTGAGCCAGGCAAGCGGAAACCCCTCAAGGTACAGGCAGAGGGCAGGCAGGGGACGGCGAGGCAGGCGGGTAAACAGATGGCAGATACACAGACGACACAGATGACGGACAGGCAGAGACGCTGTCGTCCCTCCTGGGCAGTAATGACGATGGTATCAAGTCACCCATTCAGTCACTCATGGTTGGAGAATAAAGCTCTGGGCGGGTGTTCGGCCCGTCAGCTCAGGCGCTAAGACCCCGGCCCCTGTGTCTGGCCCCCTCCCGAGTCCCGCTCCCTGCAGGCAGCCGAGGCTCCAGCACTCGCCCGCCGCCCGGCCGGGCCCTGCTCCCGGCTCTGCCCCAGCTGCAGACGGGCGGAGCCACCCAAACAAATGACTGTTTTTAACAGAATAAGACACTGCATTATGGCCTCATCTTCCATGCGCTCGAAAGAAATACGCGAACCCTTCGAGGCCTGATTCCTGCCAGGCAGGAAGCTGACGCCGCAGCAGCGAGAGGGACGCCGCCAGCCCGGCCCTCTGCCAGGCCCCCAGCGAACGTTCCAGAAGCTTCCACCGCGGGGCCTCTGGGGCTCCTCCGGCCCAGCCCGCCCTGCTCGGCCGCCGCCCCTCCGCGCCCGAGGAGCCCCAGAGCCGCCCGCCCGCTCCCCGCGGCCGCCTCCCCGGCGGAGCTCACGGCCCTCCTGGCCCTCCGCCCGCTCGCTCCCCACCTCCTCGCGGCTCCTCTGGTCCTTCGGGCTGTGCTTCCGCCCTAGAGACCCGCAGGCTTCGGTCCGCGCTCGAGCCCTCCCGGGAAGGCTTCCGCCATTTTCTTCCCAGGGCTCCCCGCGGTGCGCGGAGGGAGCGTCGCCCGCGCGAGGCCTGCCGGGAAAGCTTCCGCCATTTTCTTCCCAGGACTCCCCGCGGGGCGCGGAGCGGCTCGGCGCTGAGGGGAGCGTCGCCCGCGCAAGGCCTGCCGGGAAAGCTTCCGCCATTTTCTTCCCAGGACTCCCCGCGGTGCGCAGAGGGAGCGTCGCCCGCGCGAGGCCTGCCGGGAAGTCTCCTGCTGTCAGGGCTCCCGCCCGGGCGGGCACTTTCCCGCAAGGAGCCGATGAGCAAAGAGGCGCCCAGGGCCCTCTTTCACCTGCGGGGCCGTCAGGCAGCGGGGTCGGCCATGCTTCCCCGGGACTCCATTCTGGTTTTCCACGCGAGTTCACAGCCGTGGCTTGAGCAGCTGCTCTGGGCTCAAGTGCAGTGAACGCCACCCACGGTGTCCCCATGCACCGACATCATTGCCCGAACGTCCCACCGCCCGAGGCCCTCGGCACTCCCCAGTGGGGAGGGAGCGGGACGGGCCAGAGCGGGCAGGGTGGCCCCGCTGGGAGGGGAGGCCAGTGGGCTGTGGCGTGGACGGTGGCTACAGGGACCACGGGCAGGAGCCAGTGGCGCAGACGCGCGAGTGGGCTCAGCCGGACCCACGGGGAAAAGACCCCCCTCCCACCCAGCCGATGCCAGGATCGCAGATGTAGCCCCACTGGGGGCATGGGGGAAGGTCTGGTGGGGAAGCCCGGGGCTGCGGGGCTGGCTCTGCTGCCCGTGGAACTGGCTTCTGCTCATGGCCCAGGCTGGCTGGGGAGCCAGGTGTGCAGAGCTTGAGCTGGGCTCTGCCCTTGCGAGGGGTGGCCTCCTGTGCCTGTGTCCCCTCCGCAGAGTGGACAGGAGAGAGCCAGCTGGAGGGGCTGTCACGTGGCTTAGGAACAAGGCACTGGAGGCCCGGCTCCACCCAGCCCTGGCAGCTCAGGGCCTGCGCGTGGGCGGGGACTGGGCCTGCAGGTGTCTGGCTCAGGAGGTCAGGATCCACCCTCCTTTCGCTCCACCTCTGTCCATATGGCCCTGTCACCTGTCTCACCTCTGACCACTCTGACTCCCTCTTCTGTGTGGCTCCTGATGCCAGCAGTGCCCATCCTGGTGGCCAATGGCCCTGGCCCTACATCCGCAACTGAGTGAACTTCCACCCCCAGCCTGCAGGGCCACAGGGCCCACTGCACACCCACACTTAGCCCAGGCCTGGAAGCCAGCCCCCCTGAGGACTCTGTCCCCAGCACGGTCCAGTGAAAGCCAGCAGTCAGGGACCTCTGTGCAGGTGGTTTGAGAATGTGGACTACAAATAAAGAGCAGAATGAAGAGAGACAAGAGCTTCTGCTGACACAGTGCGGTCACCTCTCCAGGGCCTTTGACATTGATGAATCAGTTTTTCCTTTAGATTCTAAAGGACTTTAAAGCAATCCTGAGTGTTTAATAAGGAAAAACCCATTACAATGCCTGAGCTTAAGCCAATCCGTGAAATAGACCAAATTGAGCTCCCAGAGCCCTTATTCCAATTGTTTTCTTGGAAGATTGCAGTGGAATGCCATCGCCAGATTCCTAGAATGCCCGGGAAAAGGGGGGATGGCGCTCA
This sequence comes from Sylvilagus bachmani, assembly GCA_015711505.1. Lineage (NCBI taxonomy): Eukaryota > Metazoa > Chordata > Mammalia > Lagomorpha > Leporidae > Sylvilagus > Sylvilagus bachmani. The sequence continues at coordinate 71,903,913 of CM027398.1, forward strand.
GAGAGACGGGACAGCCCAGTCATGGACCAAGGGGTCTCCTGAGGGTGCCAGACAGTTTTACAACCAAGGAAGTCCCATGAGCCCTGGAACAGTCCCTGCCCGCTCAAGCCAGTCCCACACTCGTAGCAAGGAGTCAGGGGGCCAGGCGTGAAGGCAGGCTCTGACACCCCCACAAGCGTGAGCCACTCAAGCCAGCACCTGCCTGCCCCTTGCTCCATCTTTGACGGAGGGAAGCAGACACTCAGGGACACACGTCCATCATGTGGCAAGAGTTAGGCCCCAGGGGTCAGCGCTGTGGCGCAGTAGGTTAATCCTCTGCCTGCAGCATCCCATATGGGCACCAGCTGTAGTCCAGGCTGCTCTTCTAATCCAGTGCTCTGCTATGGCCTGGGAAGGCAGTGGAGGATGGCCTGAGTCCTTGGGCCCCTGCACCCACAGGGGAGACCGGGAAGAAACTCCCAGCTCCTGGCTTCAGATCCTGTCAGCTCCAGCCATTGCATTCAATTGGGGAGTGAAGCGGCAGATGGAAGACCTCTCTCTCTCTCTGTCTCTCCTTCTCACTGTAATTCTACCTCTCAAAAAAAAAAAGAGTCAGGGCCCAGCCCAGCTTGCCTGACCCCAGATCCACACTCACCTCCCACTCACTGGCTCCTTTCAACAGCTGTCGGCTACTCTACTCTCCCATGGCAGGTACCCACCTCTGCTTGGGGCTGTGATGGAGAGCACTCAGCGTGGTGTGTGAGTGTGCACATGTGAGTGTGCTCTTGTGTGTGCATACTTGTGTGTGTGTGCACGCAAGGGGTATTTAATTCTGTAAGAGTTCCCCATCTTCCGCCAACTTTATTTAGATATTTTATATAAACCCTTCAAAATGGACACTCTGGCTCTAAGCTCCAGCCACTGACGACAAAGGCCACCTGCGTCCCTCCAGGACCTGCTGCAGCCTCTGCTTTATTTCCTGGCTCGAGGCTCAGTCTGTAGCTGCAGAACCTGTAGACAGCGTGGAACCCCTGGAGCCTGGGCACTGCTGTGCGTTTCCCGTGGGTATCCCTGGCCTGGCTCCAGTCTCTGCTACAGATACTCCATGGCTGAGGCTCAGACTGTATCCTGTGAAAAATAACCAATTTGAGTAAAAGGCACATTGGATCCGAGGGGAAACAGACACAAATAAGTGCCGAAGAAAAAAAGACACACACATTGAAAGCGCAGAATAATATGTAGCTATTAAAGATGCTGAAGAATTCATTTATCTATTTAATCATCTCTGTGGTACTGGTGGAGGAGGGAGGCAGTCCCCAGCTAGAATCCCTGGCTAATGTGAGTCACAGCTGGGTGGTATCAGCTCCATCCAGCTGTGTGTTCACATTCTGTAAATTCCACCTCCGTGCAGATCAGTGAAACAGGAGGTCCCTGCTCCGCCTCGCAGGCCACAGAAGAGGCGAGCGGAGCCTCTCTCCCTGACATCCTCAGCTGGGGAGCCCCACCGCTCTCTGACGGCCTCAGTCCTAACTGTGAGGCTGCACGAAGTTGAAACTCCAGCTAGGGTGAAATACGGCTGTGCCGCAGCAGTGCCCTTCTGGGCGAGGGGCCCTGCAGGGACGCTGCACATGCTTCCCCATAGTCACAGCCCCCACGCACCACGGGAAGGCCTGGCCAGCTCCAGGAGGGTCCACAGGCCGTTCCTCTAACTGTACTGACCTTCGAAAGGCCCAAATGTCTAAACACGGACATACACACATGGGCATCCATGCACATGCAGCATACACACACACATACACACATAGGGTGTGCTGATTCAACATCTACAAGCACACACATACATGGACATCCTATACAACACCCACACACATACACACAGGTACATCCATGCCTATACAATGTACACATACACACAGATTCCCATGCAGACACGTGCACATACATACACAGACGCATACACAGAGGTACGTGTGCACACATCCAGAGACCTACACACACATGGACACAGATAGACTCATGCATATACCTGTTCACACATGCACCATACATACATGCACATAAACACATACCTACATATGAGAGATCTTCAAAAAGTTCGTGGAAATTATACAATATGAAAAAATACACACAAATTTCAAATAAAATGTCTGCATCAATAAAGCCACCTTTTAATCCCATTTCCCAATAGCTTTGGAGATATCTTTGTACACAGACAACACAGATATACACACATACATATGCAGACTCATGCACACACAAACATCACACGTGTACACACATGTACACAGCCTCACACATGCACAGATATACACACAAATACATATGCAGACTCATATGCACACACACAAACACCACACATGTACACAGCCTCACACATGCACAGATATACACACATATCCTTATGCAGACTCATACACACACAAACATCTCACTTGTACACACATGTACACGGCCTCACACACACATGCACACATGGAGGCCAAGCACCTGCTCCCTGTTGCTGGCAGCCCCACAGCTTCCAGGTGCAGAGCCAGCCAACTGGGATCAATTAGAAATTGTGATTGAGGCTGAATGTGATTAATTACATAATTTGAGCGATTTGGATTTTAATTACACTAAACGTGTGTCTCCAACCCAGGGCATTTGGAAGGATGCCAGCCAGAGGTATCCAGGTAAGAACACAAGCCGACAATCGCCTGACGCACTGGCCTCTGGCTGCCTGCAGTGTGCAGAACGTGGCCACCCAGAGCACATGGCGGCAGCCTGCTCCCCAGAGGCCGCCTGCACCCCGGGGCTGTGCTTGTCCCCTTCGGAGGAGGTGCAGGCGCGTGAGCCTGCAGCCCTGGGTGGTCGGTGCGGGACACCTGGGGCATAGTCGGCACAAATGGTCGAAGCAGCGGAGTTGGGACTGCAGCCGCTCCCTGGTGGGCCTGGGTCAGGCCACTGGGTGGACTTGCCCCTTCCTCCTGCGGGCCTGGGTCAGGTAGTGTAGAATGCTTCCACTGTGTTTTAAGCCAAAGGATAATCCAGACTCTGAACTGCCAGTTTTGCAGTCTGCACTCCAGGATTTGAGCCGACTGGAGCAGGTCTCTCCCCACGTGGCTGACTCCAGGCTGGTGGAATCCCTGGAAAGCAGGTGAGCGTTCAGCAGCGGCTGCTTCTGCAGCCCCGTACGTGAGCCGCTAGCCTGCCTGGAGGAGCTCGGGGGCCGGAGGAGCTCGGGGGCCGGAGGAGCTCGGGGGCCGGAGGAGCTCGGGGGCCGGAGGAGCTCGGGGGGCTGGAGAGCAATGGTGCCTGGGAGCGACTCCCAGGGCGTCTCCACCACCGGGGCCCCCACTGTATGTCACAGATAGGAGTGGCCCCTCATGGCAGCATGGCCCCCTCCAGATCCTAGCTGCTGTCCACCATGGTGGTCACTCGCAGCCCGTGGCCCTCCTGGACTGCCTTCCTCATCAGGGCTGAGGTAGCACTGACGGGACAAGAGCAGGGGACACAGCCGGGGGCTCAGGAAACGCTCATCAGCGCGATCCAGTGCCCGGCTGTGCCTTGTCCAGGGAAGCCTCAGTTAGCGGCCCCCCCACGCTCTCATGCAGAGCAGCGCTCTCCGTGCCATGTGGTCTAGGGCCCAGGTGTGGGCACAGGCGTGCCGTGGGAGCTGGCCCAATCCAGGTCACTTGCGTTGTACACTAGGCCTGGAGAGCTGGTGTGTGACCTTGCCACTTTCGGAGGCACCGATTCTCCATGCTTGATTGCTTCACAGTGTCACTGGGGCTTCGTGCTGCCATGTCTAAGAACCTGACCTGGGCAGGATTCCCACAGAGGCCACCTGTGGTGAGACGTCTCGGAAGCCACTGCTGGGGCTGCTGCAGGTGCCTCCTAACCCCGCAAGCGGCCACGCCACCCCATTCGCTCTGAAGGTCCCAGGAATTCGCACTTCTCTGGGGGGTTTGCTCCCACTCTGCAGCCAGCATCGGGGAGGAGCTCACCCATGCTGCAGTCCCAGGGTCCACAGCTGCCCCCCCCATGACATTGCCAACGTGCAAGTGACGTTGCCGTCGTAGTCCAGAAACCACAGAGAACCTACTCGAAGAGAAACTCTTCAAAGGTGTATCTATTCAGGCCGCTTGTCTCCGTCTTCCAAGCCAGGCAGCAACGTGGCAGCACAGAGGTCTGCACGGCCCGCAGCGGGCAGAGCTGCCACGGCCCCAGCCCCTCACGGTGAGCGTGCGGTCAGCCTGGGCGTGCGGGAAGAGTCCTTACTGCGCACTGTGGTGAACGCTCCCTGGACAAGGGCTTGGCCGCGCCGTGGGAGCCCTGACCGGAGAGGCCTACGGATTGGACTCCTGAAACATCGCTGAGTGCAGCAGGCGACAGCCGTGAGCCGGGCAGGACGTGCCCGCACGCAGAGTCAGCCGGGATCCGAGCTGAGCACAGCCCGGCGGGGAACGTCATCTTGGCCTCTGCCGGGCCAGGGCAGCCCACTGGGGAGGACAGCGCGTGGTTTCCAGGGGTTGCCCTGGCTAACGAGGCCCTGAGGTCCCTGGGGCAGGAATCCGTTCCCGCGGCTGCTTGACCTCGGGTCAAAACCGCACAGGAGGCCTGCCCTTGGGGTCCCCACGCTTGTTTCTGCCAGGTACTGCCAAACAGTCGTAGGTTTTTGCTTTGTGGAGTGACTTTACTACAGAGATTTTTATTTTTTAAGTTTGATAGATTTGTCAGATGGGGTGCAGCATTTTAAAAGCACAGGCGTGTACTCTTTTGTGTGTTTGTCTCTGTTCTCGGGGCTCTGTTCTGTGCTCTGGAGGCGAAGCTCCTACAGAGCGTGCTGAGGTCAGCGTCCAGACGGTGGACAGGGCTGGGCAGCAAGGAAGCCTCAGCTACCGGATGCGCATTTCAGGCTCATATTGTGAGGAAACACATTTGAGGCCCCTGAGAGTGAACCCAGAGCGTAGCCGAAGCTGAGGATGCCGGGTGCTCACGGGCACAGTCCCCGCATGCGGCGTGGAGTGACGCACGGGACACAGCAGCTTAGACGGCAGCGTGCCTCGGCAGAGCTCCGGGCAGGGGGCAGCAGTGGCTCAGCTCCCCCAGCACCCAGGCCCTTCTCCCTTCCTGGAGTGTCCCCTTGCACGTACTTCTAGGAGAGCTATGACCCCGGAGTTCCAGATGGCCTGGAAGCTCGCAGGAGTGACGAGGACGATCTGGACAGCTGGAGGCACCCGTGCCCCTCCCCACCCAGCTGTGGAGCTGAGCACTGAGGGTCCCCAGGTGCAGGCTGGGGCGTTGTCCCGGCTCTGAGGGTGAGTGCAGAGCAGCAGGTGACTAAGCGCTGGCTCGCCACGCGTTTCTCACGCCTCGGCAGCTGCGTCTCATTCCCTCCCCATTCCCAGGACGATCGAGGACAGAGGGCACAGAGGGCAGAGGCCTGGCTCTCACCATAAACCGCCAGGCAGCAGCCCGAGCCTGAAACGGCCTTCCTGGCTATGTCGCTCATGGTCCCCAGGCAGCAATCCCGTCCCGGTGGGCACTCCCTGCCGGGCCACCGTGCCTCCCACGGGCAGCAGCAGCCTGGCGACTGCCGGGTCCGAGGGCAGCAGTGTGCTCCATAGAAGGCCAAGGTGTAGAGGAGGGCTCCCTGGGAGGAGAGGTGTGCACCCCAGGAGCCCTGGCAGGAGGCCAGGCGCCGTGCCCACGGGCTCCCAGCTTTGGTGCCAGGGCTGCCTCCTGCCACCAGTGCCTGCAGCTGTCAGGCTGCCTCGGGCGAGGAAGCCTCCATTGCTTATCCTGCCTGGACCTGAACCCGAAGCAGTGCAGTTGTCACTCAGTATGCATGGGGGGGGGTCTCCAGGACCCCCTCGGTGTTCACACATGACCTGTGCAGGTCCTCCTGGGGGCCTTAAAGCCACCTGCGACTCGCCCATAGCGCCTAACGCAGGTACGTCCGTGTAGACGTCATTCGCTCAAACTGCAGGGAGCAAGCTGGAGAGCGGAGCGCGCCTGACAAGCACAGAGAACGTTTCGGACCCGGGTTGATTTTCAGGCCCAGCCGTGCCTCCCGTCCCCACAGTGGGCGAGGGCTCCAGGGCTGCCTCTGGAGTCACATGTGATTTCCTGCACCCCGCTTCCTGATACACTCCCCTCTACGCCTGGGTGCGAGCCCGGGGCTGGCAGCATGGCCATGGCACCCGCAGGAGAAACGCAGACAAACCTCGCAGATTTACCACGTGGGTGACTTGTTTCACCCTGAATATGGAAGCACCACAGGGGTGCAGGTGCGGGGTGACCAGGACACGAGAGACGTGTCACGATGCCAACACCGGTATTCCTGCAGCCAAGCCCTCTGGGCAACTGTTCCACGCGGCTTCCCATCCCAGCCGCCCGTTTCGCCAACTGTGCTGGCCGTGAGCTGACCAAGGGCAGCTGAGGCAAAGCCCCGGTCCCAGGAGCAAACGTTGGTCCTGACGTCGGGTGCGGCCTGCCCCACTGCCCGTGCTGGATTGAGGTCATCTTCCCAAAGCCGGCCCCCCCTGTGCATGTGGGCCAAGGATCCACGAAGCACAGACCAGGACGCAGGGGCTCTCTCAGGAAATACCAGACGTCCTGGGAGAAGGGCCTCTCGGGCAGTCCTGGGCCTGAGCACAGGCAGCGTCTGGGAGAGGAGGCCAGGCATCAGGGTGGGCAGCCCTGCCTCCAGCAGGACTCCTGGGCACTGAGACACAGAAGCCACCGGGAAGAACACAGCGCGATTCCGGGGAAGCTCTGCTGGGCACAGCCTCGGCGCACACACGGTCCTGGGCACAGGTTTTCCTGGCACCGGCGGGCACGCAGGGCAGGGGACAGCTGTCTTCTGGAGCCAAGGGGAGCCACCCTCCTGCCCTGGATCAGGGCCTGTGGCATCCCTGGTCTTTGCCACAGCTGTCACAGTCATATCACAGCACCGTGTCCTGGCTGGTGTGTTCACCGCTCTGCACTCTTCAGAGCTCCCAGCCCCCATCGCGTCTCTGTCTGGGCAGCTCAGCCGCAGGTAATTCCTATAGACTGAGTCACTCTCAATATTGATCCCAACTTGTAATGATTCTCTAAATCCATATCAAACGCTTCTGCTGAGAAGTAGGCGGATTTGTGAAATGGACTCGTTGCTAATTCTACACCGTGCTAACGGGCTGGGTGGCCCTTCTAGCCGTTCAGTGTGGCGGGGATGTGACGGAGCCGCCGGGCACCCTGTGGCCGAGTCGGGTGTCCTGGCACCCTTTCCACGCCAAGCAGATGAGGGTATTTTGCAGCAGAATGGGCCTCGGCAAAAGCATTGACTGCAGGAGAGACGGCCCGGCATTCGTCCCACTGCAGTGGAGGGTCTCTTGTCATGGGAGTGTCCCATGGTGTGCAGAGTGGGTGTTGAGCAGTTTTTCTGAGAGGTTTGACTGCTGCCCCGTGGGGGCAGCTCTCATCCCAGCAATGTGCCACAGAGACACGGAGAGACATGCATGCTCGTGGAGCAGGCAGGTGACAGAAAGCCCAAGAAGTGTGTCCAGGACCCCCTCCAGGAACCATGGGCAAGGTCTCTGCAGAGGGGAGGGGAGGCTGTGGCACAGAGCCCTCAGCTGCTCCCACACACATGGAGCACCTGTTTCAGGGAGCCCACCAGAGGCCCTCGTGCCCACACCTGGGGAGACCAGGCTCCAAGAAACTCCATCTGGGCTCAGAAGGGCTGGTCGACCTTCCCCACCCCTTGGGACAGTGCCAGGCTAGGTGTGGCTCTGGACAAAGGATGCAGGTGCAGAAAGACCCGGAACAGCACCCACTCAGCCCAGCCCCTCTGTGGGCCAGACAGGGAAGCCCACCCTCCCTGTACAAAGGAGGGTCTGCTGATTCTCCTGAAAGAACACACAGGGAGAAACACGCACAGCAGGGATGGGGCTGGCACCGGTCCTGTTTCTGGTTGCACTGCGAGCCTCTCTCTCACCCAGGGTTTATCGTAAGAACCTTTGCTGTGCCCTCCCCTCCAGGGACCTCTCACTGAGGAGTCTCGCTGCTCAGTGTGTCTGCACCTGGAGGTCTCTCCGCATCTCCAAATCACAGAACCAAACAGACAGTGCTCCACGGCCTGCGATCCGTGACCTTGAAATCACCTACCCGAGAATCAACTGGGAAATTGCTTCCAAAACTCCTGGTGTTTTTAGTCTGTGGATCAAAAGAACCACAGCATCTGATCCACAGAGGAAGGGAAATGGGGCCCTCGGTTCAGGACGGAGAGGCCCAGGCTGTCTGCAGAGCGACTCCTAAGAGTTCGAGCGTGGAAATGAGCCCATTCAGAACCCAGCACCCCTCGTAAGTTGGCTGTGAGCTCTCCAGCCCTTAGGGCACCATCATCGCCTAAGTGGACAGAGCAGTGCCCATTCCGGGTCCTTCTGGGGCCCAGAGAGCAGGTCTGATTAGTGACTCGAAGCCGGGAGCTCGGTGGGCAGTTTGTGCATGCTCGGGCAGCTGCTGAGGGCTGCAGAGTGGCCTGAGTGCCACTGGGGAAAGAAGAGGAAAACAAGCCCATCCCAGGCGTGAGAGGGACGGGGTCCTGCGGGGGCTGACCGCCCATCCCAGGCGTAGGAGGGACGTGGGAGGGACGGGGTCCTGCGGGGGCTGACCGCCCATCCCAGGCGTGGGAGGGACG
>CM027398.1:71912656-71950276 GCA_015711505.1 Sylvilagus bachmani
AGTGATCACTAAAGGGCACAGCCTGGCGTCGGAGGAGGCCAGGGCTTTTCCTGCTCCATCTCCATTGCAGCGGGTTCACCCTGCATCTCCACAACGAGGTCTTGCCTGGAGGGGCCGTGGCACTGTGACCAGGGCTCCAAGACAGCAATGGCGGCTCCCTCCACTCCCCGGCCTCCTTGAGGGGCCGTGCTGGCTCAGCAGCGTCCATGTTACCATCATCTGGGCCACGTGGCCAAGGAGAGCTGGGAGCCGTAGCATCACCCAGAGACCCCCAGCTTTCTGGGAATGTGGATGTGCTTGGCACCGAAGTATACCGCGTTCTCGCCAGTGCCCAGGTGGGCCCACCGCCAGTCCCAGCAGAGTTATTTCTTTGCCAGATGGCTTTCTGTGTGGGGTCGGGAGCCGTGGAGCTGACCTGCAGCCCTGGTCAGACGCTCCCCGCAGCACAGGCTGCTTGCCGGCTGCAGGGAGCGGCACAGGGCTGTAAATACTAAACGGTGCTGATGGTTTGGGCGTGGACAGAGTTTCTTCCTGGGAGCAGCAGTAAATATCAGGGAGACATTCTCCACGTGAGGAGCCTCATTTGCAAAGGGTTGGTCAGCAGATAAAAAGCCGTTCCCTCAAGGAGCGGAAGTAGTCACATCTCCCTGTATGCAGGCTCTGCGTGACGGGCAGAGCCAGGCCCTGGGGAGAGCCACAGATGACGAGCAGGGAGACACAGGCAGGGCAAGTCCGCACGCGCCCTGGGGAAGGGCAGGCCGGCTCGGCGTGGCAGCCTCAGGCGCCCGGGAGACGCACGTGAGCTCAGCAAGCAGAGATCAGAGTGTGTGTCGTTCCCAGAAGAGAGGCCGGACCCCGGGCACCCCGCGGGGCAGCCCTGCTGCGTGTTTGCCTACAGGGTCTCTCCTAGCCCCTCCTGTGGAGGAAGGAGCTCCGTGGGCTTCACACAGGTGTGGGGCGTGGGACCAGACGCAGGTGAGGAGGGCCCCGGTCTCCACACAGGGAGAACCCCGCAAGCCCTGGTTCTCCCCGGGGTGTCCCACAGCACCCTGGGGAGTGCTCGGGCAGTGGTCAAGACGCGGAGTCTGTGCTGTCCAGCAGCCAGGACACCTGGGGGCGCAGCGTGGACACGTGGATCGTCTGTATCCATGGATCCCATATCTGTGTGTTTTCCTGCTCGCTAGAATCTACTCGTAACTCACGCATTGCTGTCGGTACAATCAGTGGTGAACGCGTGCCGAGAGGGGCAAAGCCTGCACCCACCGTCCCCGGCTGAGGTCCCACAAGGGGCCAAGGGCACGTGCTTGTGCCTCCTTCTCTGCCTGTGCACGGCCAGCACGGCCCGGGTGCCGCATCTGCTCGCTGGCTTGGGTTTTTATGCTATTTTTGGTGAACGTGCTGCTTCCGTGGCCCCAGCACGAAGCTGGCTGCTGTCCGTGGTCCTAAACGCAAGACAGCTGCCACATGCTAAGGGAGAAACCGGGAGGCGACTGGCTTCCCTCAGGCATGGCTGATGGCACCCTTGCTGTGTGTTCAAAGTCAATGAAGGAAGGAGGCTGAACGCCGCCGTCCTGGCTACCAGCAGAGGCTCCTGGGGACCTGACCCTGTCTGCCCGCTAGGGCAGGGCTGCGGCCCTCACCAGTCCAGCCCTCGTGCCCACTTCCTAGCTCAGCACCGTGGTGAACAAGGAGGACTGACCACCTCTCCTATGCACAGGGCCCTGGCCGGCTCCGGCTTCCTCTGAGGCCCCCACCTCTGCTGGTGCCACTAATGCTGGTATTTTACCACCTGCCCTGACACCGGTAAGCCAGGAGCGAGGTGGGGTCCAGGGAGGGGAGAGTGGGAGAGCCACACAGCCCCCGCTGCTGTCTGTCTGTCTGGAGGAACTTCACCTGGATGATCAGCTGGTGAGGAGGCCAGGGCCGGGCGGCACGATGTGTTCTCAGAGCCGGGGTCGTGGAGGCAGGGAGGGGACACAGAGCACCCACAGGGCAGGGAGCACAGAGAGCAGGCAGGGCAGGGCGAGAGGAGCCAGGACACCACCCCTGTGGGCCTCGACTGCTCCTCCTGAGGTGCCCCTAAAGGCAGGGGAGCACTCCTGGGTTGTGGGGCCCAGGACGGGACAGCAGTGCCTGGAAACGCGGCAGGCACCGTGGCTGTGGGACCACCTGACACCGTCCACCGCCCGCACCGACCTGCACTGCAGATGGTGCTCCCTGCATTCCCCCAGCTCTGCGAACGTCGACCCCAACCAGATGGCAGCTGCAGCCGACACGGGCCCCCAGAGTGCCTGTGCAAGCCTCTGAGAGGGGTGCAGCAGCCACAGGTGTTACCCAGCAGGCTCCCTGCCTGCGGGCTCAGCACCAGCCTGTGGCTGTTTAGCTTCAGCTTCATTTTAATGGTTTATTTTAGTTAATTTTTCAGAGTTATTCATTCATTGGAAAGGCAAAGTCACAGAGAGGGAGACACAGAGACGAGACAGAGATCTTTCATCCGCTGGTTCACTCTCCAAATGACCTCAGTGGTGGGGGCTGGGTCAGGCCATAGCCAGGAGCTCCAGATGGGTCTCCCGCATAGGTGCAGGGGGCCTAGCACCTTTCCACTGCTTTTCCAGGCCATTAGCAGGGAGCTGGATCTTTAGTGGAGCAGGTGGAGCAGGCGGGACTTGAACCAGCACTCTTGTGGGATGCGGGCACTGCAGGTGGTGCCTTAACCCACTACACCACCGGCCCCTAATGGTTCATTTCAATTCAAAGTAGAGTAATTATGAAAACATCAATTGAAGATGAATCTGTGCTGAGAGTCATGCAGCCTCATTTAAAATGAATCTGTGGTGTGGGAGGCTTTGCACACATCCAGCTCAGCAGTGTGGCCCTCGGAGGCCAGCAGAGCCTCAGCCACCTGCCCCGAGTGGCCAGGCCTGGCGCCCACCTGCGGCTGGGCCGCTCCAGGGACAAGAGGACGGTGCGAGCACAGGAGCGGCAGGCGCTCCGGGGCCCGGCGTCCTCTCCTGGAGCTGCCGGCCTGGCTCTGCCCCTGAGATCAGCAGAGCTCGCAGATCAGTGGAGATGCTCTTTCCCTGTTACTTGCCAAGGTCGTGCCCGCCCTGTGAGAGCTTGCTTTTCTTTTAAGATTTACTTATCTATTTGAAAGTCAGAGTTACACACACACACACACACACACACACACACACAGAGAGAGAGAGAGAGAGAGAGAGAGAGAGAGAGGTCTTCCATCCACTGGTTCACTCCCCAGTTGGCCGCAATGGCCAGAGCTGTGCCGATCTGAAGCCAGGAACCAGGAGCCTCCTCCAGGTCTCCCACGCAGGTGCAGGGGCCCAAGCACCTGGGCCATCTTCCACTGCTTTCCCAGGCCACAGCAGAGAGCTGGATGGGAAGTGGAGCAGCCGGGACTCGAACGTGCCCACATGGGATGTGGCACAGCAGGTGGCGGCCTCACCCGCCACGCCACAGCGCCGGCCCCTGGAGCTTTCAGTCAGGTCCCAAGCTTCAGAGCAATGGAAAACAAAGATGCCGCTGGCTTTCCTGAGTGAGACCGGGGCTTCTCCTGTCCTCTGGGCACTGCCCAGTCTGGGGAGGGCAGCTGGGACGGACGGGAGGAGGAGACTCAGAAACTGTGTCCCAGGAGCCACCTGGGGGCCCCAGGCTTCGGGGCCGAGGAGGAGCTTCCACAAGCCCTGCTCTAGCCCGATCCTGCCCAGGGAGCTGCTGCCCACTGGGGAAGGGTCAGCGTCTGCAGCTCAGAGGGCGGGGCCCCTCCCTGGGGCTGTGCTCCTGGCCCATCTACACTTAGCTGCTGGGGAGATCAAACGAGAGACCGTGAGTCGGCCCCTGGCGTGCAAAGCCGTTGACAGGAATCCTGCAGGAAGGACTCTCCTCACTCAGCTCCCCTGCATCTGATCCCAAATGCGAGGAAAAGACCCTTGAGGCAGGGGGTACACACGCAGGCACTGGGGTTGCAGCCGCTGAACTGCGTTCCCCAGAAAGATCTGCTGCAGTGCTAACCTGGCATCTGTGAACGTGGCCTTGACCCGGGAGAGTCCTGGGGATACAGTCCAGTTCAGATAAAGTCACGCCTGGCCAGAGTCTACCCCAAATCCAACAACTGACATCCCCACAGGGAGAGGAGAGAGACATGGGGATGCAGTAGGGAGATGGGGACGTGAGGATGGAGGTGGGGATGGGCGGGAATGTGGCCACCGCAGCGCTGGCGCTCCCGAGAAGAGAGTCCAGAATTGACCCTGCTCAGCCCAGGCTCTGCCGACGCCGGGACTGTGGGCTGCCGGCCTCCAGAACCATGAAGACCAGATGTCTGGCCTCACAGGTGTGCAGAACAGAACTGCGATGCCACAGCGCCGAGAGCCAGAGTGACTGCCGGAATCGCACCACACAGCAGCAGCGTTCCCGGGAAACACTCCTTCCTGGATTTTAACACGGGCCGCCCGGTCAGCAGCTCAGCCAGCCCCAGGTTTGATTTGATGAGCCCACCATCCATGCGGGGGTGCCCAGGGTAAAGTCCCACCTCTGCTTCCCATCCAACTTCCTGCTAATGCACCCTGGGAAGGCAGCAGATGATGGCCCAGCACTTGGGCCCCTGCCACCCACGTGGGAGACCCAGATGGAGCTCCTGGATCCTGGCTTCAGCCTGGCCCAGCCCCAGCTGTTGCAAACATTTGGAGACTGAAGCAGTGGCTGGAAGTTTCTCTCTCTCTCTCTCTCTCTCCTCCCTTCCCCCCCCTCTCTCTGCCCACAGGCTGAAACAGCCAATCCAAAGCCAGGAGTCAGGAGCTTCTTCCAAGTCTCCCATGCCAGTGCAGGGGCCCAAGCACTTGGACCACTTTCTGCTGTCTTCCTAAGCACATCAGCAGAGAGCTGGATCGGAAGAGGAGCAGCCGGGACTCGTTTGAGTGCCCATATGGGATGCCGGCACCAGAGGCAGCAGCTTTACCGGCTATGGCACAGCACTGGCCCCAACTTTTTTTTTCCTTTTAAAGACTTATTTATTTATTTGAAGGCAGAATTACAGAGAGGGAGAGGCAGAGACAGGGAGAATCTTCCACCTACTGGTTCACTCCCAAAATGCCCACAACAGCCAGGGCTGGGCCAGGCTGAAGCCAGGATCCAGGAACTCCATCTGGGTCTCCCACGTGGGTGCAGGGGCCCAAAGACTTGTGCCATCTTCCGCTGCTTTCCCAGACTCTAGCAGAGAGCTGGGACTCAAAGCAGTGCCCATGTGGGATGCCAGTGTCCCAGGTGGTGGCTTTACCTACTACGCCACGGCGCCGGCCCCAAAACAAACTTCTGTAGAACACACATCCCAACAGTGAACCACAAGGTAGAATCTGCATGGCCCTGGTGACGTCCTGTCCATGGAGAGGCCTCTCAGAGCCCAGGCACAGTGGACCAAGCACCTGTGGCCAACCGGAGCCGACTCAGGACACCACGTCCCTGTCAGCGCCCTGGATGCTGGCCATCCTGGGAGAGAATTTCTCTGCAATGCCCGGGGGAACGTGCAGCTCCTGGTGGCTCAGACCTAGCGGAGGGCACAAAATTCCCATGTAGCACAGGAAAGGGGAAAGCAGTAATTGAATTTTATAAAAATTAATTCCAACATAAGGAAACCTCAAACATGTGTTCAGCAGGAGAGAAATTTCTCTCCAGGCTGGAGGAGGAAGACGTGACAGAAATTAAAACGGGCGTTGATGCCAGGGATGCTGGGGAATGGGGGGTGGGGATGGTGCGAGGGCTCCCGCCAGCCGTGGCCCTGTGGCAGCTGCCCAGCGGGGGGCCCACCACCAGAGGCTCAGAGGCCCCCTGCTCTGCACCCAGTCTCTGTCCCAGGGGACCTGCTTATCCTGCAGTCAATGGGGCACCAGCCTTGTTTGGTGCGTAGGCCTGCTCCAGCCCCTTCATTGTGGGCATCTGGGGAGTGAACCCCATCGATGGAAGACCTCCTCCCGCCTCTCTCCCCCCCACCCCCAGGATTCCCCCAGAGTGGGGAACCACACAGCCCTCATTGAGAGGAATTAGGGGGACGGCACACAGAGGCGGGTGGTGGCCGCACGCGTCTACACATGGCGTGTCGCGCCCTTAGCAAGGGGCAGCAGCAGTGTGGACAGGAGTGGTGTGCGTCACCCAGGGCACCAGGCCAGGGGCAGTGGGACGTGAGAGGGAGGGAGTGGCCAGCGGTCGTGTGGTGCCAAGCCCACGGGGAGCCACAGACTTCAGCATGGAGACCAGAGGGCGGCCGAGCCCCAGGGGCCCTGAAGCACCTTAGGGAGCCCAGGAGAACCAGCAGGTGGCCGTGCACGCTCCCCTCCCCTGCCCCGCACCCTCAGAGGCGAGGACAGGAGGCAAACCAGGTCCTCTGCTCACTTCCCAGAAGCGCCCAGTACCCGCAGAACTGCAGGAGACCCTCCACAGAGCAGCCGACGCGGAGGTGAGCTCAGAAGACAGACAGCATGGTGCTGCCCGGGGCGGGGGCTGGAGTGATGCGCAGGCTCGGGAGGGAGAGGCAATCCCATCTTCTCGCAGAGCCTCCCGTGCGAGAGTCGCCAGTGGTCAGCGAGGAGCAGTGGAGAGGCCCCGGAGCATGTCCTCCCCGAGCTAGGAAGACGAGGGGGCGGCCAGTGAGCGCTGAGCTCGTATTTCTTGCTGAGCTTAAAAAATTAGTTTACCACGCAGGCCTTTAGTGCTCCCATTGGCTGAGGAGCTGAAGAACGGCAAGGAGAGCCAACGGGCGCGGTGGCAGCCAGGAAAAGTTGTCTTAATAACCTCGTTGGGTGCATGTCCTCGAACGCTGCTTCAGAGCCATAAACGTGAGGTATGGTCTGCTCGATGCATTTTCTGAACATTACAGCGCCGCTGCCGCCACACTGACTTCTGGGAGTGCGCCTGGGGGAGGGAGCTGGCGCCGCAGGCTGCAGGCCTAGGCTGGGCGCGTCCTCCACCGACCACGAGGGGGACCTGGGGGACCGTCCATCCTCCCCCAGGGCAGCATCTCCCAGTCGTCCCCCCGAGAGCCCCGGGAGCTTCCTTGGAGACAGGCAGCACCGGTGGAGCAGAGCTGGTGGTTCTGTCCCTGGCCACCCGCCCCTCCCGGCCTGAGCAGGAGCCGTGGGAACGCGCGTGCCAGGCAGGTTTCCTGCAGTGCCGGCAAGGGCCCCACGTGGGACGAGGCCAGGGAGCTGCAGATGTGAGCGCGGCCTGGGGTCCTGCGGCTGCAGCTGCCCTGCCCAGCCACGGTGACACCAAGGGCCGGGCCGACGTTAGATGCCACCATGCTGCTGGCATTTCCAGGGCTCCTGAGAACCGTGAAACCGTTTGTTCGCGGGAAAGTCAAGAGAGGACTGCTTCCTGTCCGCACAAGAGTCAAGTGTTCCACAGAGCACACTCGCCGGGAAGTCCCGTCAGAGGCGCCACCGTGAGCTCCCGTGCGCACCATCAGCCCCTGCTGCCAGGCTCGGGAACCACCCCACGTCGTCCCGTCAGCCTTTCCGGAGCCCTGCTTCCCGATCAATACCTTGAGAGTGCAAAACTCTCTTCATGTTTGAGGCAATGGAGGTTCTGGCCACCAGCCTGATTCGGGCGTCACCCACTGAACACACCTATCACATCACCAGCCTTACCCACGCACACGAGCAAGTGAAGCAACTTCAAGTGCCCTTCAGTTATGTATATAGCGCCTCGCGCACCTCAGCTGGCAAACCCACCCGCACCGCGGACCAGGGGAGAACCCGGGCCGTGTAAAAAGCTGGTTAGGATGCGCACCAGAGAGCAGGGCGAGCTGCTGGAGGAATCCGCTCAAGGCGCCCGAGGCGGCCGCAGCCTTCCCGCCCCCAGGTCCCCAAGGACGCAGGGCCGGGCCTCAGTGCCCAGTGGGCGATGCGGAGGCTGCGCCCGGCTGCTCCTGTCCGTCCCTCTCTCCCTGGTGTTCCTCCTCCGTCTTCTCTTTTCCCTTTCCAACGCGTTCTCCACTTGCATTTCCTCACCAACTCGAATGTGGCGACTCTGATAGCAAGGCTGCTTCCAAAGGTCCGTGGAAAAAGTGGAGCGGAACTGGAAGTCGACTTGGACGCGAGAGGATGTCGAGAGCCATGCAGAGTGTTTGGATGACACACGTCTCCATGGACTCTCCAGAACACGGATTTCAGAATTTTGCAGCTCAATTCATCCGCCTTTGAATTCTGTTGTCTATGAACGTTCCCAGCGCCCTCATGCAGCCCCAGTTCTTGTCGCAGAGCACATGTGTGTGGTTGTACAGCTGTGTCTACACTGAACATGACGCACTGATGACAAACACAACTTGGAAAAGTACACAGAGATGGGCACAGACGCCGCCAGAGCCCAGGCCCTCGTCAGCCGCGAGGAATCCGCCCCGTCCCCAGGGCCACAGGCCTGGGCGCGACCCCAGAGCCCAGAGGGAAGGACGGAAGGACTGGAGCCGCGCTCTGCCGTGACTGGCGGGTCTCAGCCAAGTGACACCTGCCAGTGCCGCCCGCGGTTATGGGCAGTTTGTTCACTCAGCCAGGCTGTGCCTGCCCTTCACGGTGTCCACCGTCACCGGGCTGGCTCCGGTCTGGGGCCACTGCCAGCAGCACTGCTCCCAGCATTCCAGGCAGACCTCCCGCACACTTGGGAGAAGAATTGCTGGGCCCCAAAGCACGGATATTGTCAACCGGTGGATCATGTCCATTAGAATTAAAAGTCGTTGCATTTTTAAAATATGATGTGTACCTGCCCTGTGGTTGACAAAGGAGAGACGCTTCTCCTAGGTTCATTGCCATGTGCAGAATCTTCCCATACGTTTACTTTTCAAAGCTATGCTGTCGAAGGCCAGAGTTTTATGGTCCTGCCTCCGGACTCTGCGCTTTCACATTTAAAATTTTTGTCCACTAATGTCAACATCGGCATCCCTCGCGAGTCTCTCGCTTTGTTTGCCACATGGCTCTTACTGAACGCCAAGCATTGCCCTCACCGGTCACAGACCGCAAACGATGCCGTCTTCTGCAGCCAGTTCTCACCCGGCCACAAAACGCTGTTGGGATTGACGGCCTGACTGACACCACGGACCAGACACTACTGCCCACAGCAAAATCGCTCCTGCTGTCTCATTTCCCCCAGAGTCAGAGAGAGAGAGACAGAGAGACCTTCCATCCACTGGGTCACTCCCCAGATGGCCTCAACAGCTGAAGCCTGGAGGCTGGAACTCCCTCCTGGTCCCCCTCGTGGGTGCAGGGCCCAAGCAGCTGGCCCGTCCTCTGCTGCTTTCCCAGGTGCATTAGCAGGGAGCTGGATCGGGAGTGGAGCAGCCAGGACTCACACTGGCACGTAACCCACTGCATCACAACGCCGACATCATGTGGCTTTTACATTTTAAAATGTAAATAACCGCTCCACTTTTTCCACGGACCTTTGGAAGCAGCCTTGCTATCAGAGTCGCCACATTCGAGTTGGTGAGGAAATGCAAGCGGAGAACGCGTTGGAAAGGGAAAAGAGAAGACGGAGGAGGAACACCAGGGAGAGAGGGACGGACAGGAGCAGCCGGGCGCAGGGAAAAAGTCGAAAGATGTGCATGCGAAAGTGTGCAGGACTGACAACGTGTCCATGCGGAAGTGTGCAGGACTGACAACGTGTGCATGCGGAAGTGTGCAGGACTGACACCGTGTCCATGCGGAAGTGTGCAGGACTGACACCGTGTCCATGCGGAAGTGTGCAGGACTGACAACGTGTGCATGCGGAAGTGTGCAGGACTGACACCGTGTCCATGCGGAAGTGTGCAGGACTGACTGTCGGTGTCCACAAGTAAAGCGTCTTTGGATGCAGCTGCACTTGCTCACGCGTGGCTGCTGTCAGGCCTCAGCGGCCATGGTGAGCGGCTGCAGCAGAGCCGTGTGGGGACAGCAACCTGCCGGCCCCTGGGTCATCCTGCCAGGCCCCCCGGTTACCCTGCCAGCCCCCAGGTAATCATGCCAGCCCCAGGGTCACCCTGTGAGCCCTAGGGTTATCCTGCGGGACCCCTGGGTCATCCTGCCAGCCCCAGGGTCATCCTGCCAGCCCTGGGTCATCCTACCAGCCCCCAGGGTCATCCTGCCGGCCCCAGGTCATCCTACCAGCCCCCAGGGTCATCCTGCCGGCCTCAGGTCATCCTGCTGGCCCCAGTCCTCCTGCCGGCCCCTGAGCCATCAGAGGAGCTCAGTGAAGGCCGTGGCTGCTGTGTGGCCGGGGCTCAGTCTGCGCTCGCTCACCCGGCTCTTAGGGGACTGCCCTCCTGCATTCCACTGAGAGCCCGGGGCTTTCCGCGCCCCTTGCTGCTGCGTCACGGACCCTGTTTCTCCCGAGCTCTGCTGAAGACCCCGCTGTTTGAGACCCTCGCGGCCGGTCCAGGCCTCACCCCCAGGACCTCGTGGCTTTGCTGACTTCCGCCTGCAGCCTCTGCTCTGCAGTTTAGAACTGACAGACGCCACCCAGCGGGGAGCCCGGCCCGGCAGCACGGGGCTGGTCCTCCCTGCCCGCCGTCGCCAGACCTGCACACCGCGCTCAGGGCTTCTAGGGCCTTCTGAGCAGCGTGGGTGCAAGGGCATGTTGATGTGGGGGTGTCAACGTGGGGGAGGTGTCGACGTGGGGGGAGTGTTGATGTGGGGGGAGTGTTGATGTGGGGGGAGTGCTGATGTGGGGGTGTCAATGTGCGGGTGTCGATGTAGGGGAAGTGTTGATGTGGGGGAATGTTTATGTGGGGGTTTCGATGTGGGGAGAGTGTTGATGTGGGGGTTTCAATGTGTGGGTGTTGATGTGGGGGGAGTGTTGATGTGGGGTGTTGATGTAGGGGAACGGGGGGTGGGGTCACCAGGGCTCTGTCCCCCTCGGGAGGGAAGCCCCAGGCGTCAGCTCACTTCTCGCTGTGACAGGCACCCCCTCGAGCTGCACACGTGCCCTGGGAAGAGAGGGAGAGCGCGCTTCCCGCCCCGGCGTATCCAGCAGCCGCTTTACGGCCTATTTTGCCGCAGTCCACAGACCGCCGCAGCCGTTGTCAGGACCCACGCTCAGGGTCTGTCTCTCCCCTGCAGCGCCCTCGCTTCAGAATCAGGGACATGAGTGGGGCACGGTCGCCTCGGCTTCTCTCATCTCAGCCCTGACGGCCACCTTGGCATGTCTGCCTCGTCTGGGAACTGGCCTGTTAATTTACAACACTAAACAAGTACCACCGTCCCGCAGGTGTGCACGCAGTGTGTGCACCCGACACCTGCCGGTGCTGTGCCGCTGTCCCCTGCCTCGGCGGCTGAAGCCGGGAGACTGACGGCTCCGCGACACGAAACCTCTGATGCACGCGCCTCCCACTTCCTCCACTTAATTAGGCTCCTTTCATTTCTCCGCAGTCTCCCAGCCTCTCTAATTGTCCTCAGTGGCAGTGTTGATCTAAATTAACTTGCCCACCACTTCCAGAACAATCCATGCCTGTGCTATCTTCATTTACATGAAGAGTACAATGCTAGCGGCCTTATTCTATTTTTCACTTATTTATTCAACTCTATAATCCATGTTGATTTATGAATATCGACTTTATTGCTTCTAATTGCTGCATAGTAATACAGCAATCTCCTAAATATATAAGGAGATCTTACAAAATAATAAAATTAAAAAGCCAATAAAGGGATAAGAAGGAGATGGGGACATAAAATTCCCAGAGAAAACCAAGCACATGGACAATACGTGTGCGGAGATGCTGGGGCTAGCTAATAATCAGAGAATGCACATAAAAATAATCACTACCTCTGTTCCTATCAGATTAGCAAAGACCTAAAAAACAAAAATCTTATTACCCAAATTATGAGAGTGTGAAACAGCCCCTCTGACCGACTGGCATCGGCAGCTTTACATCAGTTTTTAGAAAGCACACGAGATGAACATTGCGTCTTCTTCACTCTCGGCGGATTCTCTTCTCTCTTGTTTATCAAATGCGCCATCCCTCACTCGCCAATGAGTCTGTAAGAATGTCTCCACGCAGCTCCGGGTAAAATGGAAGAAATAATTCAAGCAGCTCCTCTGTCCATTAATCGAAGGCTATGTACATGCTCGGTACGATATTTGTTAAGCCGTAAAACAGCATCTAAAACTCCTGCACACAGAACGCCTCCGCGTGGGCTGGGCTGACGTGGATTCCGCAGCGCGAGGCTTTCATCTCCTGCCCAGCAGCTGCAGTTAAACACGGCGTGGGAGTGGCCGGGGCAGCACCCAGCAGCCGCTGCCTGAGTTCAAATCCCAGCTTTGGGCGACTCGCCTTGTTTCCAGAAGTTGCCTGTGTCGCCCGAGCATCGGACCCTCGGATGCTACGGCTCCTGTGGAAAGTACTGAGGGAGCCGCCCGTTGTCAACACACACTGTCGCCCGAGCTAACCAGCATCAGACCCTCGGATGCACCCCAGGCCATGCACTGACCACTGTGCCACACTCACCCCAGCCACGCGGTGTCTGCCTGTGCTTATCTCTGGCTTGTATTTCTGAGTTAACTAAGCTTGTAGACTTTGAATTTTAAAGTGCACATTTGTTATTTTCCCACCTTTGCTATTCGGACGGCATAATGGAAACGGAATTTGTGCAAAGGAGAAAGCGCTGTGGGTACTCGGGCGCCCATCCCACGGCCCGGTGTCCCTGGTGGGACAGCAGCTTCCTGTGGAGCAGCCCCTGGGGAACGAAAGAGAACTGCGGGGGCTTCAGCACCTGCCCCCCCCCCACGCACCCGACGGCGGCTCCCGGGGCTCCGGGCTCTGCACAGAGTTCTGCCTCTCTGCAGCCCGGCTGCGCCGAGTTGCCGTGCACCGAGCTTCCATTAAGAAAGTGGATAAACAGCCGCGCAGCTGGCGTTAAAGCGGCGAATCGCACGCCAACCTCGGGCTCGCTTCTCTTAGCAAGGATTCACGGCTTTCCTACGGGGCTTCTAGCTTCTGTTTCAGCAGCCCACGTGACGAGTGCGTTTGCTCAGTTAAAAGTGAACTCAGAACCCGCAGGGCTGCTGGGAAGCCAGCTGTGGCATCCTCTCAGCCTCATGGGACATGAGTGCAGGCAGAGCCGCCGGGGTCTCCGTCACCTGACACCCTGGACGCCCTAGCCGTCACCTCTGACCCCGACGCTCCGACCCAACTCTTCTCAGGACGTCACACCCACTCCGTGCCCCGCTCCTCTGCAGAGCGAGGGCAGATGAGCCAGGGAGAGGACCGCTGACAGGCACGGACTGGACGGGGTGCTGATGTGGGCAGTGTGGGCAGGAGGGGACCCCCGAATCAGGCCTTCCGGGGTGGGGGCAGGCAGGAGAGCTCAGGAGGGGGCTGAGTGTCTCCATCCCCCCACCGCTGGGCTCCTCCCTCCTCTGGCTGCTTCCAGGGGGTCGGCCCCAGCACTCCGGCACTGGGCAGTGACCTCCAGGGTACGGGGCAGTGGGAGGCCCTGAGTGTGGCCAGCATGGCTCTGCCGCCGATCAGTGAAACGCTGCCTGCCTTTCCGTCCAGTGCCCGGCGAGAGGAGGCGGAGGCTCACCCCGGCATGGCCGCTCCGTGGGCCAGGCGGCTGGCGCGCAAACACCTGGCTTCGGCAGCAGGTCTGGCAGCGAGGACCTGACCAAGAA
Organism: Sylvilagus bachmani; assembly: GCA_015711505.1. Classification (NCBI taxonomy): domain Eukaryota; kingdom Metazoa; phylum Chordata; class Mammalia; order Lagomorpha; family Leporidae; genus Sylvilagus; species Sylvilagus bachmani. Next base: position 71,926,295 of record CM027398.1, read on the forward strand.
GGACACGGGGTCCAGAGGTCTGGGCGGCCTATGTGCCCCCCAATCCCACTGTATCCGCTCTCTGTGCGCTCACTCCAGTGACCGGGGGCTGTAACCGGCACCAGATTCTACGGCTGCCCTGGTTCTCGGGGCTCTCGGATCGGCTCTCCGCCTTGAAGGAAAGGCTGGGCGGGCAATGTCAGTCTGTCCACTCCCCTTGACCTCCTCCACTGCGGCCCCGGCCTCCCCTCCCGTCAGCCCCGAGCACGGCACTGTTGCTTCCTCAGGTGCTGTGCCTCTGACCTGGCCAGGCAGGATCCCTGCACGGGGCACGCCCCTCCTCCTCCTCTGACAGCCAGAGTGCCTGCAGCTTACAGCCGCCCAGAGCCAGCCATGGAGTCCCGTCCTGTGCCCATGTGCAGGCCACGACTGGAGTCACAGTCCTTGCTGGGGAATGCACCCAAGCGTGACCGGTGGGGTGGGGCAGGGGCTGAGCAGGGGGCGTGGACCCACCCCTGCACCTGTCATTCCATCACAGTGCTGGGGTAGCCACCTCCAGGAACACAAAGGACCCCAGCCCCCTCTCGGTTCTCTGTCTGAGCCCACCCCACAGTGGGGTAGGAGTGGAGCAGACACAAAGGGAGAGGCCCCTGAAGTCCCCAAATCAGCAGTGGGGGCTGGGGTGCTGCCAGGCTTCGTGGGCAGTGGCCGCTGGCTCCCCGCCCGGGCTTCCAGGGATGCTCCGCATGTGGAGGGTGACCGCTGGGGGCCGGGGGTGAGGCGGCGGGGGACGGACGGTAGTGGAGGGAGGGAGCGCCTCTGCCCTCACGTCCGCACAGAGACGTCCAGCCTGGACTTACTCCGCTAGGCTGGAGGCGCCAGGCCCGGGCAGCCGGCCAAGTCTGGTCAGGGCACAGTGGAAGCTGCTCCCACAGCCTCTGCCGGCGCTGTTTAAGTGCCCATCACTCACGGGAGGGGCTTGTTTTCACAGACGACAGCTGGGACCCGCAGCTTTAAGGCCAACACCTCGTGGCAGAGCTGTGATGGAAGGAAATCAAGTGGCCCGGCCCGCACCAGGGAGCGAGCCGCAGACAATGCGCTCAGGCGCTCGGGCCCCGGCATTCAAGGCGGCACGCGGCAGCAGGGCACACGGCCAGGGCACCCACGCGGCGAGACCTCCGCACAAGACAGAGCGCAGAGTGGGGGCACGCTCTCCTCACCCCACCCTGCGCACAGGCAGAGCGGAGGCTCAGGGCAGCTAGGGAGCCCTGCGGTCATGCTCATCAGGACAGGGGTAGTGAGCATGAGGTGCAGGGGTGCGAGCCCCACCCCACCCGCTCCTCCCTGACCTGCGCTCAGCTGCCCCAAGGCTACTCCAGTACTGAAGTTGGGAGACTCCCAGCCCAGAGGGCCCAGCTGCTCCGATCTCTCCCCAACCCCAGGTGTGGGCCTTACAGGGTAGAAGCCCTGCGGGGCCACATTGACCTGGGCTGGGGGAGAGGGGGAGCTTCTGTCTGCTGGGGGGAGGGGAAACAGAGTGGGCGGTGCCCTCAGAGGAGAAGGGGCGTTGCCAGCACCTTTGCAATCCCACAGCAGAAAGCCCGCCTCTCCTCTTTGTGAACGCCAGGCCTCCCTCCCGAGGGATCCGGGCCTGAGACCCTCCCCAGGGCTGTGGTCCACAGAGCAGCAGAGCTGCGACGGGCACGGTGGAACCTTGGGCGAGATTCCTCAGTCCCCGGCATCTTGGGGGGGTAGTCCCCTGGGATGGTAGCATGGGCTACTCAGCCCAGGCCCTCGAGGGCAGAGCCCCGCCTCCGAGCCAGCGGCAGGAATCCCAGGGCCCTGCAGCAGGCTATTGTTTCTACGTGAGCTGTGCAGGGCAGGAGAGGCCTCCTCTGGATAGCGAGGGCCACAGGGGAGTCCTGGGGCCCGCAGGCCGGGACTGCCCCCGCTCTGTGGCCTCAGCAGGTACAGAGCTGGAGACCGGACGCTGGCCTGTGCGATGAATGTTTGTGTGAGAGGAATACACGTTAACCGGGGCACATTTCCCGTATGATCAGGCGATTTCCCACCAGGATCCCGATACTGAATCCCGATCCCGAGCCTTCACATGGCAGCTCGTTCCCACCTGCGTGGAATGCAACTGCAGCCCACCTCCACAATGGGCCCACTGGGCTCCAGCAGGGAGGAGTGGGGTGAACCCCCACCCTGCACCCTGGCCTGTGCCCCCTCCCTGGACTCTGGATTTGGCCACATGGCCCCAGCCGGGCCTCCGGGCAGGGCGAAGGCCGCCCCAAGTAAATAAATCAGTCTGGAAGGGAAGATGACCCGTCTCCAGAAGTCATCAGAATGGGGGAATTGCAGATGCCAGCCCCGCTCCGTTTTCTACCCGAGCGACCCCACTGTCCTGACAGCTGTGGGATCTGGCTTTGCACAGAGACGCCCAGGGAGGCCTCAGGAGGGGCCAGCACTGCCCCCAGGGTGCACCTTGGCAAGGAGCTGCATGGGAAGCAGAGGGGGACTCGAACCCAGGCACCATGACAATGGGATGTGGGTATCCCAAGCGGTGACTCTGCCCACTGTGCCACACTGCCCACCCCCACGCCCCCCAGTTTCTTAAGTTAAGGAGCGCAGTGTTTTCCTACAAAAGAAAGGTCAGAAGTGCTTAGATGCTTGGGGAAGAGGCTTGATGCACGTCTGCGGTTAATGACGACTTTGTGTGTTTCTTATTTCATCAAACCTTTACTAAGAGACTTCCAAGAGAGGCTGTGGCGTAGCAGGTAGAGCCGCTGCCTGCAGTGCCGGCATCCCATGTGGGCGCCGGTTCTAGTCCCGGCTGCTCCACGTCTGATCCAGCTCTCTGCTATGGCCTGGGAAAGCAGCAGAAGATGGCCCAAGTGCTTGGGTCCCTGCACCCTCATGGGAGACTGGAAGAAGCTCCTGGCTCCTGGCTTCCAATCAGCCCAGCTCCAGCCATTGTCTGATGGACACCTCCGCCTGATGGACACCTCCGCCTGATGGACACCTCCGGAGGAAAAGCACTCTGGTTTCATTCCCGAACGTCTGACCGCACAGCCCCAACCCCCAAGCGGAGGAGTGGCTGATCCCACGCCAGCCCCTCTGCCAGGCCGCCACGGAGGATGGCTGTGGGGCTGGTCATCGCGACCGCGGCACAGATGCTGGACAGGCGTGGGAAAGGTAGAGCAAGCCCCACCTCACCCCTACCCTCCCTGGGCACCTGAGGGTGACTAGACAGCAGCTGCCGGTGGCTCACGAGCTGTGCCCGGAGGCCACGCACGCCTGCCACGGCTGGGGGCAGGCGGCCGAGTCTGCAGCTCTGGCGTGGAGAGGTCGGGCTCCGGGCCAGCAGCTCCCTAAACAGGCACCTGCTCCCGCATCCCTTCCTGCGCCCGAATGCATTTCAAAGCCAGAAAATCGTTACCCTACGACAGCCGAGCGTCCTTCCCTTCCGTGGTGAGAATTGATTCTGCTTGAATGTTGCTAACGAGCAGATCCGGATGCTGCGTGGCACTCGGCGTGCTGAACATCCTAAAGAGGGTCTGGGCCAGGCACAGGGCCAGCTCGCCTGGAAGAGGGGACGGGCAGCGTCACTGGCCCTCACACGGGGCCTCCCTCGGGCACCCTTGCTCCACGTCTAGGGCTCTCCCAAGACACCAGCGGGAGGGACAGACCCGGAACCGTCCCCAGCAGGGGACACAACTCTGAATAGGACCTGTCCCCCTGCGGCCCACCCCCCTCCCTACCAGGGGAGACGGTGAGCAAACAATGCCAGCCAGTGAAACTGGGCACAGAGAGAAGAGCCATGGGCAGCAGGGGCAGACTGACCTGAACCACGGCCGCCGGGACAGGCCTCGTCCGAGGGAGGACAAATGGGCAAAGCTCCCCAGGCTGGGGACGCCGGGGACGCCGGGGATGCTGGGGATGAAGGCCCAAGGCCAAAGGAGATCAAGGATCCTCCAGGCTACAAAAAGGCCCTGTGGCTGCCACAAGAAGAGGGGAGTGAGATAGCCCAGGGAGGTGTGAGATAGCCCAGGACGGGCAGCAGGAGCTAAGGTCCTCAGGTGGAGGACACAGCCAAGGACAGGCAGAGGCCAAGTGGAGATTCTGCAGGCAGACTCCCGAGTTGGGAGCTCGCTAGCACCTTCTCTCCTTCTCTCCCCGCCCACCCTGTCTCTCTCCGTCTCCCCCCACCCCCTCTGCAGGAGTGAGGACGAAGCGGCAGACACAGACACAGGTCAGGGAGCCACGGCAACCGCCCAGGGTAGGGAGCCTGGGCCTGAGGCACGATGGCGGCCGCGAGAACGGGCTCGGGGGATAATCTACGGAAGAGCGGTGGCGCTTACCTCCCGGCGTGGGAACTTTGTCTGCCCAGGCATCACTCCCAGGCCACACAGAACCGTTGACTCACAACCAGCCCGTGGCAGATTCCCTGGACATCGGATCCCGCACACGGTGGCCTCGGCAGACCCAGACCGGTGACTCCTGGGGCCTCACGCAGCCAGCAGCCGGGCGCTCGGAGAACGGGTGACCAGAAGAAACGAGGAGCGGTTCCGGGGCAGGGCCTCAGGGCGCCCGGACTCCGCCTCCGCCTCGGCCCCAACCCCAGCTTCCTGCTGCTGCAGACCCTGGGGGCCAGTGGGGACAGCTCGGTGACGCCGCTGACAGCTGTGCCGCACGGCCACACAGGGGACAGGCAGAGCAGAGCACTGTGGGCCCGTCGTCCTCAGAGCGGACGCTGCGTGGCCAGGCCCCATCCTGCCCTCCCTGGCCCCGCAGCCTGGGCTGCAGGGGACTCTGGCAGGTCCGAGGGGGGAGCACGGCTTTGCAAAGTCTGTGGTTCGGGGAAATGCATTAACCCGAGATGAGACGCAGAAGGCCGTGGAGGGGAAACGCTCGTCTCCGAGGGCGGTCTCACACCCGGCACCTGACTGGGTTCGCCTATCCATCTGACTGTCGATGACCAGGAATGACCCCATCTGACGTCACGGCCCCAGCCTGGGAAACCCGTCTGCCGGGGATGAGACCGGCCCGGGCACCGAGCGCCTGTGTGCCGGGCCCTCCTGGGACGCCGAGCCCCCGCAGCTCCTGGGACAGCACAATTCCACCCCGTGGTGGAAGCGGCAGCACCCAGAGTCAGCTGGGGGCGACTGAGCAGGTGGGGCCTAATTAGAGGGTGACAGGCACAGAAACAGGTGCAGGGACACAAGCAGTGTGGACAGCGGGGTCTCAGGGGAGGAGGGGAGAGGGGGAGGGGAGAGGCAGCGGCCCCGCAGGAGCAGAGCTGGCTGCAGGCTGCAGGCTGCGTAGACAGCACTGGCCTTGTCCACACCTGACTCACCCTCGGGGCCCAGCAGGTGCTTGGCCCAGACATCCTGGAGACAGGTGATGCCAGGCTTCGGAGTCCAGAGAAGCTCCCTGCTGGGCGCGACCTTGGCCCCACGGCCTGCAGGCCTGGGGTAGCGAGCACCGGACCCCGGACTGGACTGGGTCCCTGCGCCTGCGAGGCTGGGAGGACCCCACTTTGCGTCCGGGGAAACAGGGGCCCAGGCAGGCTGGGTGTAGGCGGCTGCAGAGCCGAGGCCCCGCTGTGGGGACTGAGCGGTGCGGTCAGTGTGACAGGTGGCAGGAAGCGGAGGCCCATGCCCAGGGTAGGAGGGGCCGCTGCACCTGCCGCCCTGACGGAGTAAAGGAGCAGACAGTGCCCCTCCTGCCCCAGCCCGAGCGCCGAGAGCAGGACACAGACGGTCAGGCTCGGCGAGGCCACAGCCCCTTTCCAGAGACTGGAGCTCGACTTCAGGTGCCATGGGCTCCTCCCTGGACCAGTGAGGACAGCGGGGGCAGCTGGGTGGACAGCAGTGGACAGCAGTGGACAGCAGGGGACAGCAGGGGACAGCAGTGGACAGCGGGGTGGACAGCAGTGGACAGCAGTGGACAGCAGGGTGGACAGCAGTGGACAGCAGGGGACAGCAGTAGACAGTAGGGTGGACAGCAGTGGACATCAGGGGACAGCAGGGGACAGCAGTGGACAGCAGGGTGGACAGCAGTGGACAGCAGTGGACAGCAGGGGACAGCAGGGTGGACAGCAGTGGACATCAGGGGACAGCAGGGGACAGCAGTGGACAGCAGGGTGGACAGCAGTGGACAGCAGTGGACAGCAGGGGACAGCAGGGTGGACAGCGGGGGCAGCAGTGGGGACAGCGGGGGGCAGCTGGCGCCTGTGTGAGTGGAGAGCACACGCGTGCCCCGTGTGAAACAGCCCTCGCTCCTCCCCCTCTCGGGGCAAATGCCCCAAAGCCAAGCTGTGATTGACAGAGGCGGAAACCTCGTGAAGACGGGGCGGCGCCCGGCGGCAGCACTGCCTTCCAGGGCTCTGAAGGGCTCTGGCCACGGGAAGAAGGGCGCCCATGGCCGTGGGGACCTGGGTATGGCAGACACGAGTGAACAAATCACCCACCCAGGCCGGGGCGGGGGCAGGAACTGGCCAACGCCATGTGAAATACAGCCTTGCTGTCTAACATTGGTCACAGGGAACACACGTGTGCGTGCACACACATGTGCATGACACACATGTAGCACAGGAGGTTGTATGCTCTTCCTGAGGAAGAGAAGCCCGGACGGGCCAGTGGCTGCTCCCGGCTTTGTCCCCGACCCCCAGCTCCGAGCTGGAAGCTGAGCCCGAGCCCCCTCGCTCTGAGCCGTCGGAGCCCAGTGCGTTCCGTTTGTATTTCAAGGGACTGCAGCAGGCTGTCCAGGCAGGCCGTCCAAGCAGGCCGTCCAGGCATGTTGTCCAGGCAGGCCGTCCAGGCAGGCCGTCCAGGCAGGTTGTCCAGGCAGGCCGTCCAGGCATGTTGTCCAGGCAGGCCGTCCAGGCAGGCCGTCCAGGCAGGCTGTCCAGAGAGAAGAGAGGAAGCCACGGCCGTGTTAGAAGATCTCCAGCACACAAGGCTGCAAGGTCAGAGGTGACCCTGTGGGTCAGGCCGCCCACCGCCGGCAGCCCTCAGGGCACCGGGCAGAGGCACGGCCGGGCTGGCCCAGGACCCGGCCTGTGCAGTCTGCGTGTGGCATCCGTCAGAGGAGCAGAGAATCAGCCGAGCGGTCGTGTCCACGCCAACCCGCAGCAGTGACCGGGGCCCTCCCACGGCCAGCCCCAGACCTCTCCCAGGCCTCACGGTGACGTCTTCAGTTCCGCGGCTCGTGCGGGTGCACAGCAAACGCAGCGGAAACCGGGAACTGGGCTGCACCGGGCGGCGACACCGGCAGCTGGAGCTTCCGCGCGGCTGCTGCTTCCGTGGTCACTGCTGTGTTCTGCCTGCCGTGGTGCTGCCGCTGCCGTGTGGCCACTGCCTCGTGGTTGTCACAGCCGTGTTGTCACAGCCGTGTTGTCACTGCCGTGTTGTCACTGCCGTGTTGTCACAGCCGTGTTGTCACAGCTGTGTCATTGCTGCCGTGTTGTCACTGCCGTGCTGTCACTACCATGTTGTCACTACCATGTTGTCACAGCTGTGTCATTGCTGCCGTGTTGTCACAGCCGTGTTGTCACTGCCGTGTTGTCACAGCTGTGTCATTGCTGCCGTGTTGTCACTGCCGTGTTGTCACTGCCGTGCTGTCACTACCATGCTGTCACTGCCGTGTTGTCACTGCCGTGTCATTGCTGCCGTGTTGTCACTGCCGTGTTGTCACTGCCGTGTTGTCACTACCATGTTGTCACAGCCGTGTTGTCACTGCCGTGTTGTCACTGCCGTGCTGTCACTACCATGTTGTCACTACCATGTTGTCACAGCTGTGTCATTGCTGCCGTGTTGTCACTGCGTGGTGTCGCTGCCGTGGCATCTGCTCTATCAGACTCGGCTCAGAGGGACAGGGCGCTGACCCCTTTCCCAAGGACAGTGTCACTCAGGAGAGGGCCTCCTGTGGCTCTGCTGCTGGGACAAATCTCAGAGGCAGGCACCACGGGGCCCCGAGGCTCGGGCCGGGCACCTGCTGGCAGCCCCGGACCCCCCTTGGCTTCCTGGCCGAGGCGGCTTCGAAGCTTTGTAGTGGCTGCACACTCCAGAGACAGCGGCGAGAGGGACGAGGCTGCCGGCACCCCCACGCGCAGGCCGGCACAGCCCGGCAGTGGCCGGCAGACTCGTCCCCGACGTCCAGCGGGCAGCGCAGGTCCGGAACCTGGGCTCCAGCCAAGGCGGGCCAGGCGCGGATACCGCTTTCTAGAGCCCAGCGGGGGCTGCAGGGCTGCCCGCACCACCCATGACGTGTGATGGGTTTTCCAGGGACCACCGTCCCTTGAGGTCACACACCCACTCCAAGCACCGATGAAAACCTTGGCTTGGAAACTAAAAGCCAGGTTTCCCAGGTCCACACAGAGACTAACGGAGGTGGGGTTTATGGATGAGGAGGGCGTGGCTCCCACTGACGTCTCCAGGATCCCATCATCCCAAGAGTAGAGCCGTGGTCCCTGGGGCCGTGGGGGCTTCCCCGTGGATCCTGGGGCCGTGGGGGCTTCCCCGTGGTCCCTGGGGCCATGGGGGCTTCCCCGTGGATCCGGGGCCGTGGGGGCTTCCCCGTGGTCCCTGGGGCCATGGGGGCTTCCCCGTGGATCCGGGGCCGTGGGGGCTTCCCCGTGGTCCCTGGGGCCTTGGGGGCTTCCCCGTGGATCCGGGGCCGTGGGGGCTTCCCCGTGGATCCCGGGGCCGTGGGGGCTTCCCCGTGGTCCCTGGGGCCGTGGGGGCTTCCCCGTGGATCCTGGGGCCGTGGGGGCTTCCCCGTGGACCCGGGGCCGTAGGGGCTTCCCCGTGGTCCCTGGGGCCGTGGGGGCTTCCCCGTGGATCCCGGGGCCGTGGGGGCTTCCCCGTGGTCCCGGGGCCGTGGGGGCTTCCCTGTGGCAGGGGAGAGCTTTTCGGTTGCAGGCACGACTGGCGCGCCCTCGCCTTGTCATCACTGGGATCCGCCTGCGTCAGAGTCATTCGTGATTGAAGCCTCGGCAGCGATTGAGGTTTGTGATTGAAGCCGCGCGTATATCCCCGGGGTGAGAGCCAGTGCCTCCTTGCTGGGTGGCTTGGGTGGGGCAGTCACACTGGCCAAGGTCACGTGTGGGGCCTCCCCATCTGGCTGCGCTGGGCACCACACCCAGCTGCCCTCTGGCTGTCTTCTCGGTGGACACGGGAGGTTCTCAGCAGGTGCACGTGTCCCCCTGTGCTCCCCGCCAGCACCAGGCCCTTGATCAGCTCTCGCCGCCCCCCACCCAGACCCTGACCCTGGCTCAGGCCCAGCCCCGGCTGCAGCTCTTCCAGGGCTGCCTGGCCTGGTGGGAACACTGAGCTTCCGCCGGCAGCCGGGGGTGGGGGTCCCGGTGGCGCCCCTTCCCCTTCTCCGTGTCTGATGGATCACAGGCAGGACAGGGTAAACGCCGGCCCCTCGGGGCTCTGGCCACTGTGAAACAGCTCCTCCCACGGGTGGCGCCTAAATCCTTACTTAATTGCAAGTCCAAATGACGGGCACGCCGATTGTGTGCTGCCTCTGAATTCAGACTTTCCCAAGCCTTTGGACATCACCTGTCGGTTGAAGTCCCACAGATCTCCCCACCCTCCTGTCTCAGAGGCCCCGGGGAGGGGTCACCAAAAGGTACAATGGCCTTGGCCAGAATTAGAGTCCCCAGGGAAAGAGGGAGCCACCTCTCCCCTCCTCTGATGCCCGCCCTTGGCTAAAGCCCCCAGAGCTGGAGGCTGTGCCCCCTGGTGCCCCCAACCCCACAAGATGGATGGGAGAGATGAGAGACGAAGCCCAGGTCGGGATGGCAGGGGGGATGCTGTGGGGTAGACTCCATGGGGCGGGCACCCGAGCTCTGGAGGGGCAGGCGGAGCTCGCGGAGCCCAGGCCACAGCCACTCGGAGGCCGCAGTGGGACGTGCTCAGCCTCCCCAGCTACAGCGGCAGCAGGTGGGCCGCCCGGCTGTGCACGGCCCTCCCCGCCCCCGCAGCAGTGCAGGTGGAAGGCGGGGACAGGAAAGGAATGCTGAGAAGGGACAGGAACACTGGGAGGGCGATGCAGCCGCGGGGAGGAAGGCTGGAAGAGGAGGCCCCTGCACCTGGGGGGGGCAGCATCCCTGGGGGCCCTGAGCTCTGCAGGGGCCGGAAGTCCTGGGCACCGAGCGAACCCTGGGCCTTGGCTGGAGTCACAGGTTCCTTTCTCCGCGGTTACAGCCACAACAAGAGCATTCGACAGGCGGACGGACAGACGGACAGACAGACGGACAGCACAGACAGCACCACTGGAGTCAGCCCCGCACCGCTGAGAAGGGGCCTTGTCGGGGCTTCAGGGGTGACTGGGGGCGCGGCGCCGCTGGGCGCAGGAATTAGACTGGGTGCTTCGACCTTGAACCTGGCTGCCACGCACCGTTCAGTCAGCATCTCAGGAGAAAAGTGAATGCCACCATCATCCTTCCAGGGCGCCGCCCGCCTGGGTGCTGACAGAGCCGGGCCCCGGGTCCCGGCGCACAGGGCGGGGACTGGAGCTGGAGCTGGGGGTAGACGTGGACTGGGGAGAGAGGTGGGCACAGGCAGAAGCCAAGGCCAGCAGGGCTCCATGGTGGAGTGGGCACAGTGGGGCTTCTCGTGGGGTGCTACGGGCCCCAGGGGCACCTTCCCCAGGGTGTCACTGCCGCTCCAGCTGTCCTGGCTGCCTCGGGGGCTGGGGTAGGAAGCAGTGGCCAGCGTGTGCCCCACCCCTGGCCTCACGTGTCCAGACAGCTGTGGCTGGAGGAGCTGAGTGAAGTGCCAGCGGCCTGTTGAGGTGACCTGTGTCAGTTTCAGTGCTGTCCATCTTTAATGAGGAAGTGAGACCTTTCGCCTTCGGTCACCTTTGGAGTCATAGTGCTCACGGTGGACAGTCTGTCACTTTCAGACCCAGGTATTCCAAGGCCATTATGGAACCGAGCGCCCTCCCATCTGCCTGGCCCAGGTCTCCCAGGCTGCATGGCCGCCATCTGTAGCCCAGCAGTGAGTCAGGAGCGGTGTCACCGCCGTGATGGATGGCTCAATAACCCATGCCGGCCAGCAGAGCGCATTCTGGGGGCTCGGGCTGTGTGAGTTAGATCAAACCCATCATCAAGACAGATAGCAGGGGCGGAAGACAGAGGTGAGTGTTTGATGCAGTGCTAAGAATTCTGCGTGTATGTGTTGATGCGTGGAAGGAAAGAGGAAGCTGGCACGTGTGGGAGGCGGGATCGGCGGGAGCAGAATGGGGGCTGCAGGGGAGGCCCCCAGCATGGGCATGGGCAGCGCTCACCGGCTCCAGTCCTGGTCTCTCCCAACCCGAGCCCCACCTCACTCCTCCGAGTCTGACCCGTCCGATCCCTTGAGCCCTCCTCCCAGGGGCTGCCGGGGGATCAGAACAGCTTTGGGGCAGCTGCCTGGTGTCCAGCCCCATCGTAGCCCTGGGGGCACCGTCGCCGGTGGAGGGGAAAGAGAAAACAATCGAGCTAAGGCGGAGGCCGCCCTGCACTTTACATGCTGTGTCCTTATCAGTACACAGGCACTTCACATGTGACTGCACGTAGGAAGCCGTGGGGTCCACTTCATACGTGATTGACTGCATATAGGAAGCCGTGGGGTCCCACTGCCATGGGTATCGTCGTGTGTATGGCCTTTCTGTGCTGTACTATGAAATCTGTGTGGTCAGCAAACATTGCTGAGGGCTGTGCTGGGCGGGGCCTCACAGGTGAGCGACGTGGGAGATCTGTCTCTGCCCGCAGTCTGACCCTCTGCTGCGATGGGCCGGCCGCCGCTGTCAGGGGCCTCGAGTCAGAAACAAGGGATGCGTCCCTTCCCCCGAGTGCTTCCACGGCTTAAACCGTGCCTGCGGGACTTGGCGATGAACTCTGGCCACGCTATTCCCTCTGCCTTTTCACAGGGGCGAGGGACGTCCTGGAAGCACTGCGGGGGTGCTGGGGGCGGGGCCTGCTCTTGCACACACACTTGCACTTGGCTGAGCCGGTTCAGCGCTGACCGAGCTCAGAGATGCTCAGAGCCTGCGTTCCCACATCGCCGGCCTCAGGACGCTGCCCCACCACAAACTTGCGACTGAAACAGACCTCCCGCAGCCACGGCCCGTGACCTTCCAGACCGGCCACACAAGGCTCTCGTGGAAACATGCTGGTTTCCCAACGGCAGCTGTCCGTCAGAGTCCCCCCACCCACGCCGGCTCCCAGACCCAGGCAGGGGCCCGAGGCCCCGGGACTGCCCGTTTCTCTTTTCTCATCCGAGTTCACCAAGAAAAGGCAAGGCACAGGCTGCGGAGAGCTGCAGAGACCTGGGCGCTGGCCTGGGGAGGGGTCCCCCACAAGGCTGCCTACCCCTCCAGGCCCCCTCCCCCTGTCGCCCCGGCACAGGGCTCGCTCTGTGGTCTGGAGCTGCCGGGGCTCTGCGCCGTGCGGTCCCCCTCGGGGATCCGGGACTCTTGGCCTGGGCCTCTCTGCCGCCCCACAGGGCCACCCTCTGGCCTGCTGGTGAGGAGGGAACCGTGGGCGGGACAGTGCCTCCCCAACACAGCCCACAGCCCTCCTGGGCTCCCCGACGGGGGGTGAGGAGTGGTCCTATATCCAGCAGGGAAATAAAGACCAAGTGGTGATCTGGAACTTTAAGGCTAAAATGAATCCACCCAGGAGCTGGTTCCCTGCTGGGCCTTCGCCGCGTCTGCCTTGTGGGGTCCGCAGGTCCCAGGGGGAATGGAAGCGGGTACCTGCGGCTGCCCTTATGCAGGCTCCTGCTCTTGCAGTTTCTGCTGTGCCTCCGACCCTGCTCGGAACCGCTGGTCTGTGGAACCAGAAATCTGCTCTGTGCGGATCCCAAACCATGGCCTGAAACACCACGGAGCCACAGAAAGAGGTCACACTCTTCCACGCGCAGAGAAAGTGCCGTTGCTTTTTAAGGATCATTTCAAGGCATCATAAAATCGGACATGATGTTCAAGGTCTTCTAAAATCAGCCACACGGTGAGAAGTGTGCACCCCAGGCCCTGTGTGTCCACCCAGGACCACCTCCCCAGCACGTGGCCCAGCTTCTGCAAACACGCGAGCAGTGGGCTCCTCCCCTAGGGACCACAGGACACTGGCAATCCCACCCCAAACCAGGCAGGAGAATTGATTGGCAGTGATGAGAGCCAATCACACGCCTGACCTCCTTTCCAGTGGGTCCAGGGATGGCCATCCTCTCCTGGTCTTTTGGCTCTAACATACACACGGGCACACATAGGCGCATGTGTGCACATGCATGTACGCCCGGGCCGCTACATTAACGTGAGACTAAGAGAGGTGAAGAACAGATCCTGGGGGGGCTGGGGAGCCCCGCCCCCTTTACCGTCCGTCAGTCCTGTCCTTTTTACAGACAGAGAAAGTGCTGCACGCCTGTGTGAGGGTCTGGGCCCGGGTCTTCCAGGGTCAGCAGGGCCGGGGCGCAGTGGCACCCCAGGCCCACTCCACCCTGCGCCTCGGCAGCCGCCACCCAGCCCGGACCCCTGCCTCTTGCCTTACTTCCTACCATCCCTCCTAACCCTCAGACCTGACCCCTGAGACGGCCTCTGCCTGGGCCCCCTGCTGCCCACCGCTCTGCCCCGCCCACACGGCATCAGTTCCCGGCCCCCGGCCCCTCCTGACCAAGACCACGCACCGGGGCAGAAGACGGCAGGACTCAGTCCCGACGGCGTCACGACTCGGAGAGCGCTGAGCCGCTGGCTGCCCACGCCCATAGCCCAGGCCCCATGAGACCCTCCCAGCTGCGGGGGCCAGACTGCCCCTGGTCCTGGCCAGGCTGTGCAAACCCCACCTGAACTCGTGGGGTGTGCGCCGCACTGTCAGCACCAGCAGCGGCTGGAGCGCCTCTGTGCCATCTGGCTCCTGAAAAGAATGCTGCCCCCTTCGGGGAACGGCCCACCTCCCACTCCCCTGAGCCCTCTCCTGCACCCTGGACCTGCCCCTGCAGGATGGGCAGCTCCCTGCTCTCGCGCGTGCGTCACTTCCCACCTGTCCCTGTCCCTGTCCTTGTTCCTGGCTGGAGAAAAGGTGCTTCTTGTCTTGGCTCATTTCCGGTGGCCGCCTGGAGTGGGAATGTGCGCGCCGTCCTCATATTTGTCCATGTGGAAGTCCCCGCCTCCAAAACCCTCCCCAGCTGCCGGAACGCCCTTGGCTGGCCCCTCGGTCTTGGGACAAATGTCCACTGCGGGCAGCAGCAGACGCACACTTCACAGTGTAATTGGGTTCAATTAACTTCGGCAAAACAAATTCCTGGCAGAGAGTTGCTTGCTTCAGGATGAACCTCCGCCCAGGGGAGGGGGAGGCTGCGGGGCGGGCGACGGGGCTTCCTGTCTCCCATCCATCGCCTGTGGGGAGCAGCTGAGCATTCCGCCACCTGCTGCACACAGTCAGGGGAGCAGGGGGCGGGGGGGGGGGGGGGACGCCCATGGCCTCAGCCACAGGAGCTCTCCGTGGGAGAGAGCGCACCTGTGCCGACCACCCTCTTCCGACCTCTGCAAGGCCCGCACTCTCCCCCATCGGGGTCCTGAGCATCAGGCAGGCCCTCGGGCCCCCTTGTCTGTAGCGAGACTTGCACAGCCTTAGACGCCCCAGGCCCCCCACCGTGGATGCCTGGACCTGCCCACCGACAGCGCCGGGCCCTGTGAGTGCAGCCCGTGTCCCACCCAGCAGCTGCACAGCTGCCGCCAGGTGCAGCTCCTAGGAACAGCACCACACACGGATCAACCTCCGCTCAGGACGCCTGTCCTCTCGCCAAGAGCGTCGCCCTGGCCTGTTCAAACGCCGCACCTCTGCTCCCACTCTCCAGCTGAACCTTGTGCGTCACTAAGTGAACTCAGGGCACTGGGACTCCTGCCCCATTCAGTCATCAGCCAGGCAGCTTCTACAGCAGCTGGCGAGGCGTGCGCACAGCATGCAAGCGGCGTGGACTCCCTGGACGAGGCCTGGCTCACGTCCCAGGCAGGACGGCAGCGGATTCCCCCACACTACTCAGAAGAGCCCGGGATAGGAAAGTTATGAATTGCTTATTTCTAGAATTTTCCACTCAGTGTTTTCTGAATTCACCACGGACAACTGAAAGCAAGGAAACAGGAACCAAGCGTGGGCAGTGGGCCCTTCTGGGACCCCCGACGCAGCCCAGGGGGCTCTCCCCTCATGGCACCCCAGAGTGCACCTGCCCAGCACAAGTCTTGTAACTGTGGACCCGGCTCTCCACAGAGCAGTACTTCGATGAGCACTACGAGTACCGGCATGTCATGTTGCCCAGAGAACTCTCCAAACAAGTACCCAAAACCCACCTGAGGTCTGAGGAGGAATGGAGGCGACTTGATGTGCGGCAGAGTCTGGGATGGGTTCACTACATGATTCATGAGCCAGAGCCGCATATTCTCTTTAGACGACCTCTTCCAAAAGATCAACAGAAATGAAGTGTGCAGGAGACGCCGGCTCTTCCCCAGTTACTGTATATGTGTATATAAGGTAGTATTCAGTGAATACTGGAGTGTACAGATCTTCATCCATGCCTGTGCGGGAGCTGTATTCTTCACAGCGAGAGCTCAGTAACGCAGCTGCAGTTAGTTACAGTTAGAGAGGTGTCCCCTGGCCGGTCTCCCAATGGAAGCGCCTGGTTGACTTCCCTGTTGTGTTAAATAAAGTTTGTATAAATAAAGCATAAATAAAGTTTGTATAAATAAAGCACTCCTGATCCAGACAGAGACGCGCACACTGAAACCCTTTGTGGCAATCCGGGGTGCTGTGCTCCCTCCTCAGGGCACACGCAGGAGAAACGCAACCTCAGCTAAGCACTTGCTTCGGAAGTAAAAGTGACCTGTCCGCAGCCACAGCCAAGCTGCTTTTGTGAACTGTGACCCTCCTTGGAGGAGGCAGCTCTCGACTGTTGGGTCAACTCACCTGCCCCACACCTGCCCCACACCTGCCCCGCACCTGCCCCGCACCTGCCCCACACCTGCCCCGCACCTGCCCCGCACCTGCCCCACACCTGCCCCACACCTGCCCCGCACCTGCCCGCACCTGCCCCACACCTGCCCCACACCTGCCCCACACCTGCCCCACACCTGCCCCGCACCTGCCCGCACCTGCCCCACACCTGCCCCACACCTGCCCCGCACCTGCCCCACACCTGCCCCACACCTGCCCCACATCTGCCCCACACCTGCCCCACACCTGCCCCGCACCTGCCCCACACCTGCCCCACATCTGCCCCGCACCTGATAGCAGATCCATACCCAACAGCAGCACACCTGCCCCATAGCTGACCTTTTAAAAGAAACCCCCGGGCCGGCACTGTGGCTCACTAGGCTAATCCTCCGCCTGCGGCACCGGCACTCTGGGTTCTAGTCCCGGTTGGGGCGCTGGATTCTGTCCCGGTTGCCCCTCTTCCAGGCCAGCTCTCTGCTGTGGCCCAGGAGTGCAGTGGAGGATGGCCCAAGTGCTTGGGCCCTGCACCCCATGGGAGACCAGGAGAAGCACCTGGCTCCTGGCTCCTGGCTTCGGATCAGCACGGTGCACCGGCTGCAGTGGCCACTGAGGGGGGAGGGGTGAACCAACGGAAGGAAGACCTTTCTCTCTCTCTCTCTCTCTCTCTCTCTCTCTCTCTCTCTCTCTGTCTCACTGTCCACTCTGCCTGTCAAAAAAAAAAAAGAAAAGAAAAGAAAAAAAGCAGCCCCCAGACAGCATCGCTGAGTGCAACTCCTATGCGCTCGGATGGACAGGACGTCACCGCCAAGGCTGGACCCGTGTGGCTGGGTGTGCAGGGCGACAGGTGCGAGGCTAAACGTGCCCGAAGCCCTGCCCTGCTCTGTGCGTGGTCAGCACCGCAGCTCGCATCCAGAGCTGGCCCCATGGGTCAACCCCGCCCCAGATGTGCGCATGGCAGACAGGTGGACGCTCTCTCCATGCAGCGTGCTGCATGGGGAGGCCTGGCTCCCGTGCACGCCCAGCCAGGGGAGTTCCCCCAGAATGGGCTTGAGGGAGAAAATGAGCAAATCTCAGCACTGCAGTGGCCGCAAACGCCCTCCTGCCGCAGTGTCGCGCCACGGAGACCCGGCCGGACCTGGCCTCGAACGCTCCCCCTGCTCAGAGTCTGACTCCACAAACGCAGCATTCGCCAGAGGCATCAGACGAGATGGCAAAGCTGCTCGTCACACTGTTTGAAGATTCAATTTAAATACTGAGCGCGGTCAAGAGAGGCCCCAGGGGAGGGCAGGTGGGGGCGTCCAGCTCCTGCAGAGTCTGCCTGAGAAGCGTCTTTAAATATTCACAACACAAAATGCCATCCCCCCTCCTCAAGGTGCCCGTGCCGTGCGCGGGCCACCCACAGCTGCGACTCTCAGGATTGGAGCGCCTAGCGAGTTTCTGAGCCAAGGGGACCCAGACGTGGCAGCCCTGGTGACCTGCATGGCCGTCCACGGCGCATCAGGGACACTGGGAGGGGAGGGGAGTCTGATTCCTCACCACAGCATGTTCCGTGCCGTCCTCGAGACGCCATCACCAGCTGAGCCCGACGGCCACACCGCCTACCTGGAAGGGGGATCAAGTCTCTCAGGGGCCCCCATTCTGGCTCCAGGTCACAGAGAGTGGGGGGCCCTGGGGCAGGGGCAGCAGTGGGATCTCGGGCAGCCACAGTGGTGATTCCCTCGGGTGAGGGGCTGGGCTGGGGAGCCCAGGGGGACGCAGCCCCCCAGCACTGGCCAAGGGGACGCCCCCCACATTGGCCTTGCAAACTGAGGCTCTGCTGGCCTCTACGGCCTCGAGCGAGGCCCCGTCTACACTGGCACCGCCCCAGCGTGTCAGCTACACTGCGTGACAATCTGGGTGCCTTCCAACTTCCCTCCAGATCATTTCAACGACTTTGTCGTTGGCATTTCCTTACTCCACGTGCGGCCGGCTCCCCATTCCTGCTTGAGGGGCTGGGTGGGGGCGCGATGACTCCATGGGGCTACCTAGGGAGACCCACGCTGAGTTCTCGCCACGGTTCCTGGTTTCTCTTCGCGACACGGTGTCACCTCTGGTGCGTGAGCCTGTGTGGCTCTGATCAACCTGCGCCCGGGTATTGTGTCCCGTTGACGCTGCTGTGAGTGGCACTGCTGTCCTGCTCTTGTTTCCAGACCGCTGCGTGCAACCTTGGCGCTTTCCCAATCCCACGCCTTCCGCCCCTGGGTGCT
The DNA here is from genome assembly GCA_015711505.1 of Sylvilagus bachmani. Lineage (NCBI taxonomy): Eukaryota > Metazoa > Chordata > Mammalia > Lagomorpha > Leporidae > Sylvilagus > Sylvilagus bachmani. Next base: position 71,944,502 of record CM027398.1, read on the forward strand.
GCCGGGCTGTGGCAGAGCAGGGCAGAGTGCGTGTCCTGGTCTCGCTCCCTCGTGGGAAAAGCAGCCGGTCTTTCGCCGTCGGTGAAGGTTTTCCCGAGGTGCTCTGTGGAAGTCCCTCCCGAGAGCGGGGTTCCCGTCTGCCCTGTCCTGACGGTCGCTGGTTTGTCCCAGGCTCATTCTGCAGCCCTTGGGACCTCCGCCCCGTGGGTTCCGCCTTCACCCGTCCCTGTGATTTACTTCGGTGGCTGATTTTCAGAGTCACCCAGCCTTGTATCCTCGGGGCCCCGCTGCTCTGGAGTCCGTCTGCGTTGCTAGGTTCCGTTTGCTCAGTTTGTGAAGATGTCTTCCATCTGTGGTCACGAGGACGGCGGGGCGGCCGCTTCCTGTCCTGGGGGCTCGTCGTCAGGGACCCACCACTGCTGCGAGGCGTGGGCTGCCGTGGTTCAGGTTCCGCCTGCCGCAGTCTTGGCCTGGCCTGGGGTGGCTCTGGGGCAGCCAGGCGCGCTCCTTCCCCTCATCTCTGTCAGCCCAGAGACACTCCCAGCTCCACAGAGCTCAGCAGCCAGCGGTCAGCCTCCCCACTTCCCGCTCTCAGCCCCTGGAAACCTCCCTCCTTCTCCGCTTCCGTGACCTCGGAGGCTGGGGACGCCATGTGGGGCGAGATCGTGCTGGCTTGCTTGATGTCAGGCTTATGTCACTAAACACGATGGCCCAGTTTCATGTCTGCTGTCCCAGACGGCCAGGGTCCTCTTGGGCACTGAACAATATCCCAGTGTATGCGTGGAGCGCGTGTGCCGTGCACCTGCCTACACGCAGCACGTACACGGTGCACCTGCCACACAGAGGCCTGAGCTGCTGTGAGCACGTGGGCCGCTGTCTCTTCCGCAGCAGCCTCACTTCCCTTGGGTGGGCACCCAGCGACAGTCCCTGATGGATGATTTCTGCACCTTCCTCCCCGCTGCTGAGCTGTGTGAGTTCCTTCAGACTCGGGACACTGACGGGGGTTCTGCTGTTCCCCCCTTTCCCGTCAGAAGCAGCACCCAGGGAGCGGCCTTGTCTGGGCAGAGAAAGACCACAGTGGGGAGGAGACGCAGAGCTGACCCCATGCGGAGCTGGCCTTAGAGGACCTGGGTGTCCTTGTCCGTCTCTGCGTGGACAAGGCTGCTGAGAGGTGCTGACAGGAGCTCCGTGCACTGCAGGGAGCTGGCAGCCTCCAGCGCTGGGCGACTCCCCATCCCCAGGGAGCAGACGTGAGCCTGGAGGTCCCACCCTGCCTGTGACTTTGGGTCCACAGGGCAGGAAATATCCTGTCTGGGCCCCAAGTGGGGCCAGACGGGGCCGTGTGTGACACCCCAGCCACCCACAGGAGGGTGGAGGAGGCAAATCCACTCCAGTCTCCGTCCCCCAGACCAACCTCGCCCCTCCCAGCACAGCCTGCTCCTCGGCTGAGCCGGGTGGGGGTGCTCACGCAGGGCCTGCTCCTCGGCTGCCTCCCCGCCCAGCACGGCCAGCGCTCATTAGAGGCGCCTGGCACATCCAGGGGGGAGCAGAGGGAAGGAGTCCTCCGAGGCCGCTGGGAGCGGCAGAGCCAGCCTCGTTAATTATTAACTGCACCGCGACCCGAATAAATCTTAGGGCCGCGCTTCATTTAAGCTCGGTTTGTCACACATCGCGTTCAGGCGGCCTCTAAATTGAGAAAAAGAGACGCTGCCTTTCTCAGCAATTAGGACCCCGTGACTATGCAAATGAGCGCCTCCCTCCCCGGCTGCAGGGAGCGAGGGTGCCGGGTGACCCCGCAGCCAGCCAGGGGAGGACCACGGGAGGATGCTGACGCACCTCCTGCTCAGTGAGCAGAATCTGACCGTCTCCTGTCCATCTGTGATGGATGCGGCTTTGTCAGGAAGACGACCGATGGGCCTTCACCAACGACATCAGTTTTGCCAGGAGTTAAATGACAGTTGAACGACACCAATTAGAATAAATTGCACACTTACGAGCATCAGGGCTGTCCTCACGGCTGAGCCCCAAGCACCCTCCCCACGGCCCTCGCCTAGATGGCTGCCCAGGTGCAGAGCCTGGTACCCGGGAGTCGGCACCTCTGCCCCCAAGGGGCACCTTTGCAGTTCCACCCCTCTGCGAGGGACGGCCACGGAGGCCGCGAGTGGCGTCCACGCCAAGGATCACTGGGAGACCATGCTGCCCTCTGCCCACCGGAGCAGGGGCAGCTTAGCCAACTGTCCCCCTCAGCCTCCCTGGGGGACCCCGGGAGCCTGAGGTAGAAGCAGAATCCACTGTGGATGGTGGTGGCACCGGGCCTGCCTGGCCTGTGTCTGTGAAGCCATCAGTCATGATCAGTAGGGCAGAGCAGACCTCGGGGTCCCAGGGGGCAACCCACAGCTGCCCAATGACCCGGGAAGGGACAAGGGCCAGTGTGGGCTCAGCACTGGGAGGGGAGACCCGAGCCCCCAGCCTGCCCAGGGCCCACAGAGCCCCTGAGAAGAGAAGGGCCGGGGGGGAGGCAGCCCCGGGAAGGGGCAGCTGCACTGTGTGGGACCCTCCCTCTGCTTTCTCTCCTGAGCCCATACCCGGCTCCCAGACGTTCTTGTTCCTGCTCCCCCCATAGGAAGGCCATGACCTCTGACACCTTTCCAGCTTCGTGCTTCAGGCCAGCAGATCCCGACAGGACACCAGCCATGTCTATAGCCCTGCAAGGTGCTCCTGAGAGCACGAGTGGCCTCCTGTTGCCCTGGGGACCCCACGGCCCCGTGGGCTCCACCTGCTCCCTGCCCCAGCTGCTCCATGTCCCAGCTGCTCCCCCACCTGCTGCTCCATGTCCCAGCTGCTCCCCCACCTGCTGCTCCATGTCCCAGCTGCTCCCCCACCTGCTGCTCCATGTCCCAGCTACTCCCCCACCTGCTGCTCATGTCCCCAGCTGCTCCCTGCCCCAGCTGCTCCCCCACCTGCTGCTCCATGTCCCAGCTGCTCCCCCACCTGCTGCTCCATGTCCCCAGCTGCTCCATGTCCCCAGCTGCTCCCTGCCCCAGCTGCTCCATGTCCCCACCTGCTCCATGTCCCCAGCTGCTCCCTGCCCCAGCTGCTCCATGTCCCCAGCTGCTCCATGTCCCCAGCTGCTCCATGTCCCCAGCTGCTCCCCCACCTGCTGCTCCATGTCCCCAGCTGCTCCCCCACCTGCTGCTCCCTGCCCCCAGCTGCTCCTCAAGGGAGGCAGAAGGGGTGGGGAGTGTGGAATTGTTTGGTTTCCGGGGTTCTCACATTCACCCCAGAGCCTGCGGGGCTCAGAAAACAAACGTGTGTGCCGTTGTGTCAGGGTCTTTCCCTCCAGGGACCCCCGTGCCATGGGAGCGAAGGGAAACAGGCCTCTCGCTCTGAAGAGCAGCAAAGCTACTTGAGTCCCAGAATCCTCCCAGAAAGTAGGGGTCCAGACACCCCGCGGCTTGTCTGGCTTTTCATGTCCGCCCACCTGGGACTCCGCACGACTGCGTGGAGCCAACAGAGCCATCGGCTTCATCATTGCCCGGGCCGAGTGCTTCCGAGTGCCACGCCCACTGCCACACCGAGAGTGCAACGCCACACGCCGAGCAGCTCTGGCTGGACCTGGCCTGGAGACCACGGCATGCTGGACATGACGCCGTGACTTACAGACCCATGGCCCCCACAGCTGGAGGATGGAGGGTGAGCAGACCAGGCCTCCCCCAAGCTGGGAATCAGTCCAGCGGGCAGGGACCTGGGGGACCGGGAGACACGCCCCCCTCGCCTGGGCTACAAACACTGCCCGGCCGAGCCCCATCACGCCAGGCCACGACAGGCGTCCCGGCAGACAGCCCCGGCTCACGGAGACTGCGCGTGGCCTGGCTGGAGCAGCGCCATGGAGCTGTCACTGCCCCGTGTAGTCCCTTTAGTAAGAGGCTGAGCAAGGGCTGTCAGTCTCCTCCTTGGGGGAGCGCTCATTTGCATGCTCATTTGCATTTCTCTCGAGTTTCACGGAGCTGAGCTGGGTTGGCAGTGATTTCAGTTTGTACCGGAGCAAGGACAGCGCTAAGTGGCCCGGGGCCAGGAACTGGTGGCGCCTGCCGCTCCGAGCCGGCTGCCAACGCGCTGCTCCCACAGGCTTGGGGCTCCAGACACTCATTACACGCGCCTTCTCCCACCCACGAGCCGGCTCCCGGGGACAGTTCTCTGACACAGGCCGCTGTGATCCAGGTCCATGAGCCACGTGTTTGCCCCTGCTCTGCAGCACCGCCTGGCAGGAGACGAGAGTGGAGACAGCTGGCGCCGGGGCAGCCAGGAACTGTCCTGGGTCTGAGTCGGAGCTGAGCGTCCCCGCCAGGAGGGGGCTCTGCTGCCGCTGAGGCGTAGCGGGGAGAAGCGGCATTCTCGGCCCCGAAGCTGCGAGTGGGACATGCGTGTCACCGGCCACTGTGTGTGAAAGGAAAACACAGCAAACCTGCGGGTGAGGCCGAGTGGGGGCACCCTCCGTGCACGGAGATTCTATGGGAGTCACCTGCGGAGGCCAGCAGGCCGGGCCTGGGGCCACGCGATGCCACACGGCAGGCAGCTCCCGCCCTGGGACCCTCAGCCGGGGTCGCCGGGCTACACGCTCGTCTCCTCCCGCTTGTAGGCCTGGTGCTGGCAGACCCATTTTGGTCTGAAATGACTTTGACGGGCTCAGCAGAGGAGCTGGGGCAACAGGAGGGGAGTGGCTGTGGCCCCAGGACAGGGAGCCTGCAGTGGAGACGGCTGAGGAGAGACTGCAGTGGAGACGGCGAGGAGAGACGCACAGTGGAGACAGCGAGGAGAGCCTGCAGTGCAGACGGCGAGGAGAGCCTGCAGTGGAGACGGCGAGGAGAGACGCGCAGTGGAGACGGCGAGGAGAGCCTGCAGTGGAGACGGCGAGGAGAGACACGCAGCAGGGGCAGCCATGTGCAGCGCCCCCGTGTGGCGACTCCTGGAGTCGCAGCCTGGAGAGAGGGTCAGCGCCACACCAGCCCACAGGCTCCAGATGCTCTGCATGTCCGACCCCAGAGAGGGAGCAGCAGCGCCCCCATCCTGTGGGTAAAGAAGATGGGGACGAGAGGCAGGAAGACAGGGATATTGGACCAAGTGTGAGAGAGCCAGAGGGAGACAGAGGAGGGGAGGGAGGGGGAGGGAGGAGAAGGGAGGGGGAGGAGGAAGAGATCTTCCACGTGGGGCAACAGGGCCCCCTCACTGGCTGCCCCCCAGGATGGGCATTAGAAGCAACCTGGACCTGGGAGCAGAGCGGCACGCGGGCACTCTGACGTGAGAGGCCAGGACCCCAGCAGCCTCTTAACGGTTAGGTCAAACATCCAGCCCGATTGAAAGTGTTCGGCCAAAACCGCAGGCCACAGCATTTCCTAACACACGCCGTCCTGGGGTCAACGCTCAGAGCTCAGATGAAGATGGAAACCGCCGTGCCGTGTCGAGTGGGTGGCGTTCCGTGTCATCTCGGGTTCGCAGTTGCAGACATTTCCAAGTTCTCTGTTCACACGGAGAGGAGCACGGTGAAGCCAGGGCCAGGGCCAGGCTGGGGGCCAGGCTGTGCACGACCCCGCCGCGCTCCTCGGGCTGCCTCCCGGTGTGCAATGGGGGGAGAGGACACGGAGCTCCCGTGCACAGTGGGGGGAGAGGACACGGAGCTCCCGTGCACAGTGGGGGGAGAGGACACGGAGCCCCCGTGCACAGTGGGGGGAGAGGACACGGAGCTCCCGTGCACAGTGGGGGGAGAGGACACGGAGC
>CM027398.1:71950376-71961175 GCA_015711505.1 Sylvilagus bachmani
GCTTACCCTGCGCATCGGACGCTGAGCCCCTTCCCCAAACATCAGCCAGGATTCCCGCTGGGGCCCCTCATGCTGCCCGGCACGGATGTCTGGTCGGGCCGTCGGGCGGAGACAGCAGCAATGGCCGCCTTGGCAGGAAAGTGCGGCTGCATCTTCAGACAGCCCGATCTCAGCGAGGCCTGAGGGAGGCCCGGGCGGCTGTTGGAGCTTAGTCCTCCACTCAGAAATGTCGCGAGACAGCAACAACGTGCAAACCGCCCCACTCTATACCGTGGCAGCGGGAAAACCGAAAGCGAAGTCGAGACAGTTCCATTTCTAATGGCATCAGAGATCTTAGTTCTCAGATACGATGTCGCAGAAGTGGGAAGTCGCTCTCTTAAAGCCCCAGAGCGCCACTGAAGGAACCCGAAGATCTGCCTGTGGGCCAGGGCATCTCACATCCGGAGTCGGAATCCTCGACATCGTCACGATCCCAGTGCCCCAGTCCACCCGAGGGCCAGCACAATCCCTAGCCCAGCCACAGCTGCTGTGGGAAAGGACACTCAGGAGACGGCGTCGTCGGAACCGGAGCGATGGGGGCCTGGGGTTCCAGTCTCAAAGCTCGCCGCGGAGCCAGCAGTGCCGGGACAGCACGCCACCGCGCAACAGGCAGAATGGAGCCCAGGCGTCCAGCACCAGTTCATTTTTGACACGGGTGCCACGGTGATTCCATGAGGAAAGGATCGGATTTCCCAGAAATGGAGCTGGGACAGCCGCAGTCAGGCAGGAGCGGGGAGTCGGCGCAGCGTCGCACCCCACACGCTCCAGCCGCCTTGGCGGAGACCAAGCCCCAAATCAACCCACTTAGCAACAACAAGACAATAAGCCAACTGAAGATGGAGAAAGCGTGGATGTTACTTCTGGAAAGAAGACGGAAAACGGTCAACAGCCCTTGAGAAGATGGCCCGGCTGGTTAGTTGTCAGCAAAAGGCAGATCAAAGGAGACACAGTTCACGCCTTCCTTCCGGGCTGGCCGTGAAGACAGCCCAAGAGCAGCTAAGCACGTGGGAGAACCAGGACCTCAGCAGCCCGTGGAGCCAGGGAGAGTCCAGCAGCCCTCGGGGTGAGGCCCGGAGCTGCCAGCACCCAGGACACAGGGAAACACGCCTGAGCATGGAGCCTCGCGCACTGGGTGCCGTCACCCCAGGGGCAAACCGCGAGACGTCCACCTGCCGAGGAGTGCGGACCCAGCGCACCCCCTTTGCAGATGAACACGTTTGAAAAGAACCCTGCGTGTGTGTGTGTGTGTGCGTGCGCATGTGTGCACTGCATGTGTGCCTTGTGTGTGTGATTTGGTAAAGTGGATCACGGCGGTACAGGGAAGGGGCGGAATAATCACACCACGCAGCGTCTCTGGTGACTCCATCTGAAGCTTGCATCGGGAGTGGGGCTCCTTGGCCTCTGTGACTCGGGGCGGGGGCGTCAGGTGCTCTTCGCGGGAAGACGCAGGCAGCATCGCTCTTCTACGCGGACTGGGACAGGGAAGCGGGCAAGGCCTCCGGCAGGTCCAGAACGGGAGCACCCGCCTGTCACTCAGCCAACCTGCGCATCTTGTGCCAAAGCCACAGCATGCAGCCCCCTCAGGCACAGCCAGGCGCATGTCCAGTGGGGTGAGTGCGACGTGTAGCCAGCACCACTGACCGGCAGCCGTCCTGGGCTCCAGTCACTGGGGGAGGCCTGCAGAGACGTGGCCTGTGGCAGGCGTGAGAGGGCCCGTGGGGGTGGCCGCGCGTGGGCCTTGACCCGCAAGCCCAGGGCAGGGGCCTCGCCTCGATCAGCAGGCATCCCCTGAACACAGCCACCGAGTTTCCTTCCATCCCCAAGCCCCCCCAGAAACCCAGGTCCCCGAGGGTACAGACTGCCCGCCCCTGCACTGACCGCCCCTCCATCCTCAAGACCCAGTGTCCTCGACCTCTTCTTGGCCGCAAGACTCAGGGGCTCTGTCAGGCATGCTAGGGCTCACGCTAATCACAGCCGAGGCCCACGTCACACCGGCAAGCTGCAGGCGGCACAGCCTTCCAGGCACTGCCGAGGCCCACGTCACCAGCAAGCTGCAGGCGGCACAGCCTTCCGGGGACTGCCGAGCCCCCATGTCACCAGCAAGGCTGCAGGCGGCACAGCCTTCCGGGGACTGCCGAGCCCCCATGTCACCAGCAAGCTGCAGGCGGCACAGCCTTCCGAGGACTGCCATGGTTGATCAGTGACCCCAGGACACCTGTGTTGGCCCAAGTCCCAGCTGAGAGTCCAGGCTCTGCCTCGGCCTCTGCACCGCCCGGCCTGGCACCACCTCCGCAGCCACACTCAGAGGTCAGAGGTCGGTGCACACGTTCACCGCCTGGGGAGCTCGGAGCTTGGCGTGTCATGCGCTGGTGGCAGTGGAGGCGACATCACCGAAGCAACGCCATAGAGGAGAGGCAGAAGCCAGGAAACCCGCGCAGCCCCGACGCTGCCGGCCTGGGCAGGCGAGAGGAAGCTCCTGGGTAGGACTGGGGACCCCGGCTCCAGCCCCCCGCCCCTCCCCGTGCCCGCCAGCGAGCTGTTTACAGGGCCGAGCCCAGCTTGTTCCCCCAACCATCACAGGCACAGATAACAGAGGATTTCCAATTACAGGGATAATCCCGCAGAAGCCGGGCAGCAAGCAGAGTGAATAATTCAGAGCACTTGGGACAGAGATTCATCCCCTCTCCCCGCGAGCAGCCTCGTTGATGACTTTGATGAACAGTTTAAAAATAGAAGCCTGTGAATTTTCATCATCGCTCCTGTTCCAAAATGCTGTCGTTACAGAAAGCACAGCTCTCCGCAGCCGGTCGTATCCGCTGCGTCCTCACAGAGAGAGGAAGCAGGAAGTGGGCAGGAGGACACAGGGCGCGGGCGCCGGACGCCTCGGCGGCTGTTTGAGGCCTGGGCCATCTCTGCCTTGTGGGCAAGGACGCGTTGGGTGAGAAGGGGGGGGGGGGGCGGGCTAGACTCTGACCTTGTCCGTCGTGGCGGGGGAGTGACTTGGAATCAATTCCTGGTGCTGATTCGGAACGCACTGACTTGAAATTGCAGGGCTGCCTCCTGGCCCCTCAGTGCCTCCCTCGTATTGGACCTCAGATGCGAACAGAACCTCTGCGCTCCAGCAAGTTCCGGAAGACGGGCCGGAGCCAGCCGTGTTCCGTCAGGTTCCCCTGGGCTCCCTGGTGGCTTCTGGGGTGAGCGGGTTCAGGCACAGAAGGCGGCTGCCCAGCACCGTGTGGCAGAGGGGGTGCCCCGCACACCTGCCATGTTCCTTGTCCCCAGCCTGTCCCAGAACACGCTCTGGTCAAGCCACCGTCAGCGAGAACCACGCCTGACTCTGCCCCTGGTCTGAGCGGGTCTTTGTATCGCGCCTTTGCTCGGTTCTCGGCACTACGCTTTGAAAACTCTGGGAACTGGAACGGGCGGACGCATCGGGAAGGCCTGAGGGACGGAGAATGGGAGAACGCAGAGACCGAGTGCAGAGAACCGCCGGGAACCACCCGTGCCCACTGCTGGTCCTTCCACGCCCTCGCCCAGCTGCCCCGGAGTGAGGTGCAGCCTGCGGGCCTTCGAGGGGCCGTCCAGGCACGGGCAGAGCAGAGCTGGGAGTCGGGTCAGGCGCACGTGTCCAGGAGTGCCCGGAGGACACCCAGGTGGGTTTGGTGCATCCCACTCATGCGTAAACCCCGCAGCCGGGCTTGGTTCCTGCTCACGTAGCAGCAGAAGAGCGGTACATGCACTGAACACAGCACAGGTTCTTCCGTGCCCCCCCCCCGTGCCGAGCCCCGGGTTCCCCTGCTGAATCCTGCGCAGTCCCCAGGTGGAGGCTGCCGCGGAGGACGTGTGGCCAGCTTGGCGCCGACAGCGTGACCTGTGAGCACACGGAGGACCCCGGCCACGGCACACACGTGACCGGCGCCTTCAGCCGTGCCCAGATGCTGTGCCAGCAGCCGTCTCGTGTCGGCGGAAGCCGGGGACCAGCTATGTCCTCGAGGAGTTTGGTCCGAATTCCGCTTCCATGTTTGTGCTCAAGTTTCCCAGTGTGACAGACGCCCGGGGAAAGCTGCCGCCCTGAGAACAATAAACCCAGCGGTGGATGACGGCCCCGTGCAGACAAAGCTGCGGACCCCAGAGCCCGTGGCTCTGGGCTGCTGACGCTCAGGGGAAACTTGCGTTCAGGGGAAGCTCACGGAGCATTGCTGCCTAAAAGAAACGGAGAGGCGGGGAGAGACACGGGCCTCCCAGTCCTCCCGACGCCGAAACAGCCAGGGCGGGCTCGCCGAAGCGGGAGCCAGGACTGCAGCAGATCCGCTGGAGCGACCAACCCCGACCACCCCTGCTACCCTCCAGGGTGCGCAGTAGCTGGAAACCAGGATCGGGAACAGAGCCAGGATTCAATCTCCGGGCTCCCTGACATGGGGTCCCAAGCGATGCCCCAGCTACTGCGCCAAGCACCCAACGGAGGGAGAATGAGGGGCTGAGTGGGCTGGGAGGTGTCGGGAGCACAGCCCAGCACTCGGCCTGGGGCCGGCTCCCTGGGCAGGAGCAGCCGCAGTCCAGCCCTGCTGGACAAGGAAGAGACGACCGGCTGAGTGAGGGCGCAGGAGCCGCTGACCCACACGTGGGGACGAGGCCACAGGGCGGACTGTCGGGGACAGGGACGCGCTGCCGCGATGCCGCCAGCCCCCAGGCTTTGTCCCAACTGGGACATGAAGAGAGACAGACGGGGCTGCAATTCTGGAGTCGGTGGAGGAGGCCGGGAGACGTCGGGGGAGGAGTTGGGCGGGGCCCGCATGCTGTGTCCCCCGGCCCGCTGGCCAGCCCCAGAGCCCCCGGCCCGCAGCATCCCGCCCCCACCCCGCATCACACGGCCCGGCCACTCTGTGTTCCCTGCTGCCTCAGCCCAGGACGGCCTGGGAGGGAAGGCAGCTCTGTGAGAGAGAACCCAGCAGGGAGAAATCGGCTCGGCCCAAAAGCCCAGGAGGCGACTTCCCGTTTCCCCGTGGTTCTTTGACCAGTTCTGACCGGCCGTGTGCACAACTTGGTTGTCACCGGCTCTAGACTGACTCTTTTTGAATGTTCTGGAACAAACACTGCTTTCACCAAGACGCGGGTCCCCAGGGCGATTCGGGGAGACGAGCACTCCCTGGGCTTGCGGTGTGGGAGGCAGTGAGTCCAAGGGCTGGGTTGCTTGACCCCCCTCTGACCCTGCCTGCCCACACTGAATCCTGAGAGCCTGGCTCACTTCCAGGCCAGGCTGTGTTGTCTGAAAAGCATCGTGACGCGTTTTTGAGAATGAGAGGGACAACTTGAGACTTCCCACAACCCAGGTGCCCTGCATTAAACTACCTGCGTGTTCCCTGTATACTTCTCGCTTCTCTGTGAAGAGGAGCCACCGCGGCTTGGGTGGAAGATTTTTATTCATCAAAGCAACTTGGTAATTGAAGGGCAAGGCTGTTCTTAAACGCTGCGTCATTGAAACCTGGGAGATCTCGTGGTTTAACAAAGCCTGGAAGTTTCTGAAACAAATCTGCACTCCCCACGGAGCCCCGTTCACCACGGCCTGCGGGAGAAGACACGGGTGCTGAGACTGCCACCCGTGCCTGGCCGTGACCCCTCAGCGTCGTGGGCGTCCACAGCCCGGCTGCAGCTCGGGGTCTTGGCCACAGCAGGCTGCAATGCTGGCACAGCCCCCGCGTCTGGATGTCCCTACAAGAGCCACCGCAACCCTAAGCTAAGATCCCAGAGTGCGTGCGTGGGTGGCATCAGCAAAGCTGATTTCTGGCTTTTACCAGCAGATGCCGTGGTAACAAACGTGCTTCTGCCAGGTTTGCAGGGACGAGAGCGAATCTTACTGTGCACCTAACGGAGCGTTTTCCCGGCAGGTGCTCCCTGGGCAAACAGTTCCCTGGAAGCGACTCCACGGGCTGCAGGGGCCCGACGTGCGCCGGCCTCTGGGTGATCTGTGGCAGCTTTGGCCTATTACAGTCAGAGTTACAGAGAGAGAGAGAGAGAACTTGCATCTGTTGGTTCACTCCTGGGGCTGACCCAGGGGAAACCAGGAGCCAGGAGTGTCTTCCAGGTCTCCCGTGCAGGTGCAGGGCCCAAGCACCTGGGCCATCCTCCACTGCCCTCCCGGGCCACAGCAGAGAGCTGGCCTGGAAGAGGAGCAGCCGGGACTAGAACCCGGCACCCATATGGGATGCTCTTCCTGCCTGCTAGGCTACCATGCGGACCCCTGGGCTGTTGGTTTTCAAACACATTCCATTCTTCCCCAGGGAGAGAGGCAGCCTCTTCCCTCCCCAGAGGGAGGCTGACGGCAGGAGCTCTTGTCCAGTTCAGTCCTCACGCCCCCACAGGATCGGCTCCACCTGCAGCCTGCAGACCAGGGTCCTGTGTGCGTCCGGCGAGTTGTCACTCGTCACGTAGCCTGCCCCGTGAGGTGTCACTCAGCGCGTCGCCTGGCCTGCACGGGTCAAGCGGAGACGGAGCCGCAGCTGGGGCTCTGCCCACTGGCCGGGGCCCAGGCAGCGGCTCTGATCGATGGCCGCCGCCTCTGCGCCATTGATCCGGCCCTGCGCCCTGGACGCGTAATTGCTCAAATGTGCAGCAATGGAAAACGCAAGTGTTTCAGACGCGAATAATAACAGGTGCGAGGTGCTGGTCAGGACAGCCACAGCCGTCAGCGGGCGCTTATGCCAGGACGTGGACCGGGCTTCCCGCACAAGGTTTGTTAAGATTTCAAAACAGCTGTGAAAAACAGATTTGTTTGTGAGCGTATTATTCACTATTTCACACTCAAAACCTGTGTGAGTGGCGGCTCCTCCTCTTTCTGCTTTTTCTGAAAATGTGGGGTTTCCTGGAGGGCCACGGCCCCGGGGCCTTCCCCGCCCAGTCTCAGCAGACCCTGGGCTGTGCCCACACCAGCTGAGGTCAAAGGGCAATGTGGCCGCCACAAGGCGCTGATGCTGACTCGAGTGGCGAAGGACCCATCCCACAGAAACGGCGTCCAGAGAATCTGGAAACGCAATGTGCGATGGACTGGCCCGGCGTCCACACTCAGTGGGCCCGGGGTCCAGGTGATTGAGCTGGACGTATTTGCAGTCTGGAGTGAGACGCCTCGGCTGGGAAGCAGTCTAAGGCGGCACCCCCAGACACAGCCTGGCGGTGCTGGAGGCCGAGGCTCCTGGCAGCTGCACGGGGCTGGGACCCAGTCGGGAGCGCAGCTGTGGACTTGTCCACACTGGGCACTTTGCAGGCTTGGGAGCATTTTGTTTTCAGATGTTTAGATCAAGGATGTGTGAGCACCGTATGCCACAGCTATGGGTTCACACATTTTAAATGGAGAAATTATACTGCGTGTCCAAGGGATTTTTCACCCACTGATCCTTGTTGCATCCGGGGCTCCTGGTGGCTCTGGGAACAGCTGTGTGTCACGCACACTGCAGCGTTCCTCCTGGTGCCCACTTGATGGATACATCAGTCGTGCTGAGGAACCCAAGAGGCAAACAGCTCACCTTGACACGTGTCTCCAAGAAGCAATAAGAATTTACAGTAAGACAAAGTGAAAACCAGGCTTTTTATGGTTTGTATTCACTTATTTGAGGAGAAAGGGAGAGAGAGAGAGAAGGAGAGAGAGAGAGAGAGAGAAATGGGGGCAGAGAGAGAGAGAGAGGTCTTCCACCCGCTGTCTCACTCCCCAAAGGGCAGCAGCAGCCAGACTTGGGCCAGCATGAAGCCAGGAGCGAATCCAGGTCTCCCATGGGGTGGCAGGGACCCAGCTCCTTGGCCATGACCACGGCCTCCAAGCTGCGGCAGGAAGCTGCGAGAGGAGGGAACGTGGGTAGCAGGTGCTGCCCGTGGGGTCCAGGCGTCCCCCACCCTGGCACCCCAGTCCTCGGAGGTGGGGTGCAGGCATTTGCAGCAGTGTCAGGAACACAGGAGATCCACGCCTTTTCTCGGAGCAGGCAGAGAGCGCAACACCAGACCACAGGCTGCGTCTCAGAGACCAAGGGCCCCTCTCGGACATCCTGGAACCATGGCCATGGCCCCGCCCAGCAGGGGGAGCCAGGCGGCAGTGGCCTGGGCACCGGGGACGTGACATTGGCAAGATCACCAGCCCAGGTTCACCCACCTTCACCCAGGTTTTGCCAAAAACCAGCAGTAGAGGAGAGGCAGGGCCGGGAGCAGAGTTCGGATCCGTGGGTCAGATTCGGTCTTTTTAGGGCTGAGTCCAAACATGAGCTAAAAATACACAGAAATGCAGCAGCCCCTGCTGGGCCAAGTGCTGCCAGGATGGACACGGTGACAGACAAGTGGAGACGATGGCGGAGGCGCACCCAGAGTTCTGAGAGTGGGAGGCACCCACCCGGAACCACCCAGGACTGCCCGGAACGAGTGAGGACAGCAGAACCAGGCCATGCTTCAGTCCCTCCCTTCCCAGAAGCCAAGCAAAAAAATCGAAAACTCACAAGGAAGACCTCAGGCAACAGGAGTGCAGGAGCGCCCGGAGCAGCCCGCTGCACAGGCAGGCGAGGGCGCTGGACAGTGGGCGGGGGCTGATGCACAGGCGCAGTGGGGGTGTGGACAGGCTGCGGTACAGGCATAGGGCTGGGGGGGTATAAACAGGCTGCTGTACAGGCATGGGGGGCGGGGTGTAGACAGGCCGGTGTGCAGGCACAGTGGGGGGGTATAGACAGCCGGTGTGCAGGCGCAGTGAGGGGTGTAGACAGCCGGTGTGCACGTGCAGGGGGTATAGACAGCCGGCGTGCAGGCGCAGGGGGTAAAGCCACACTTGGGACCGCAGCATCTCTTATTGGAGCCCCGGTCCCGGTCTCAGTGGCCCCCCTTCCTATCCAGCTCCCTGCTGACGCATCTGGGCAGGGGAGGAAGATGGAGACCGGATGGAGCTCCCAGCCCTGGCTATCAAAGCCATCCAGGGAGTGAAGCAGCAGATGGAAGATAGCGCGCTCTCACTCGCTCTCTCTCGCTCGCTCTCTCTCTCGCTCCAATCTCTCTCTCTCTCTCTCTCTCTCTCTCTCACTCTTTCTCTCTCGCTCTCTCTCGCTCTCGCTCTCTGCCTTTCAAATAAATAAATAAATCTTTTGAAAGAGAGAGGCGCTGGCTGCTCTCTGCAGGACGATGCCAGGACCTGAGGCGCGCGGCAGGCAGGATCTGCAGTACCGAAGCAGGACCGCAGGAGCAGACGCAGCAAGCAGGAGTTAAGGACCCGAGGACGGACCGGGCAAGCTCCCCGCCGAGCTGAGCGCGCGGCACCCCACGCTCCCCGACAGACGGCGCCGCCTGAGTCCATGGGAGGCAGGGACGATACTCTGTAAGGCCGAAGTTCACTGCCCACAAGGGCCACCTGGGGAGTGGCCAGGAAGGACCCTCGGCATAGCCACCAGCAGAGCCCACTGAACGTGCCCGAGGTTGAGGCGCGAAGCTGTGTGCAAGCCGACCGGCGAGTCCGTGGCGCCCCAGGATTCGGGGAATGGAGGTGAGATGCGGTGGGATTGGGTTGTTTT
Organism: Sylvilagus bachmani; assembly: GCA_015711505.1. Classification (NCBI taxonomy): domain Eukaryota; kingdom Metazoa; phylum Chordata; class Mammalia; order Lagomorpha; family Leporidae; genus Sylvilagus; species Sylvilagus bachmani. The sequence continues at coordinate 71,959,943 of CM027398.1, forward strand.
TCTTAATTTTACAGTTATAGCGAGAGGAGAGGCAGAGAGAGGTCTCCCTGCTGGTTCACTTCCCAGATGGCCGTAATGGCCAGGCCCGCAGTGGGCGCCATCTGGGCACAGGTGCTCAGTGGGAACTTCACGCAGCCCTCACCTCTGCACATCTGTCCCGGTCCAGGACCAGAGCCACTGAGACCTGGACCCCCCAGGAGGGACAGTCCTACCGGGGGTCGGAGAAGGGATGTCCAGGTGGCCCGTGTGTGCTGAGCAGGCCCAGAGCTGCCACCTGGCCTCTCTGCTCGTCCCCGTCCCCGTCCCCGTCCCCGGGGTGGTGGATCCGCTTCCCAGCTCTTGCTGACCCACTGACAACTGCGCTGACCGGAGGGGCAGACTGCCCAGCCGGCCCTGCCCCGCCCCGCCCTGCCCCAGCCCTGCCCCGCCCTGCCCTGCCCTGCCCCGGCCCTGCCCCTGCCCCGCCCCTGCCCTGCCCCGCCCTGACCTGCCCCTGCCCTGCCCTGCCCTGCCCCTCCCTGCCCCGCCCTGCCCCGGCCCTACCCTGCCCCGCCCCTGCCCTGGCCCCAGCTCTGGTGGGGCTCTCAGGGCCTGTTACGCTTCTGTCCTGTGTCATTGTTTTTAAGACGAACAAAAGCTTTTTCATAAGCAAAGTGCTCTGCCCACCCCTGACTCCCAGGCTGTCCTTAACTCAGGCGCCCCCTGAGCTGGTGGCTGCTCCCGCCCTCCAGGTGAGTGGGGGCGGCTTCCCCACCCCCGGACTGGGTGCTCCAAGTGGAGGGGCCGCCACGTGCGTCAAACCCACCCCTGCACAGGGTTGGACAGGTCACCAAGACATGAAGCGGCTTCCGGCGTTCGTGCTGTGGGACTCTGTTCAGAGCAGGTTCACCCTCCCCTCCCCGAGCAACCACGGCGTCCACAGAGTGAGGGGCCCGGTGCAGGGGCCTCGGCTTAGGACTCCAGCAGCGGTTATCAGAGGCCACTCGGCTGGCCACCCAGCCCCTTGTGTGTCTGTCTCTGTGTGTCTCTCTCCCTGTCAAACAGAGAAATTAGTGAATCCTTTCAAAAAGCCCAGTGGCCTCTCATGCTCCAGTCATGCAGTGCACACCCCAGTCCTGGGGCGGAAGGCACAGGGGAGCAGGGGGCAGGTGGGCAGGGGGCAGGGGGCAGGGGAGCAGGGGAGTAGGGGGCAGGGGAGCAGGTGGGCAGGGGAGTAGGGGGCAGGGGAGCAGG
>CM027398.1:71961675-71983278 GCA_015711505.1 Sylvilagus bachmani
CCTCGGGCTGTCCTAGGTCCCATGGGCTCAGACAGGAAGTCACCCTCGGGCTGTCCTGGGTCCCATGGGCTCCGACAGGAAGTCACCCTCGGGCTGTCCTGGGTCCTGGGTCCCATGGGCTCAGACAGGAAGTCACCCTCGGGCTGTCCTGGGTCCCATGGGCTCAGACAGGAAGTCACCCTCGGGCTGTCCTAGGTCCCATGGGCTCAGACAGGAAGTCACCCTCGGGCTGTCCTGGGTCCTGTGAGCGCAGACAGGAAGTCACCCTCGGGCTGTCCTGGGTCCCATGGGCGCAGACAGGAAGTCACCCTCGGGCTGTGCCGGGTCTCACCGGCCTCCTTGCGGACTTGCTGTCTGCAAACCCTGGGCCTCTTCGGCCTCCGTGGCCGTGGCGGCCAGCTCCTTGCAATGGCCATGTGGACACTCTGGTGGCGCTGGCCTTCCCGGCCCTGCAGGGTGGGCTCCATATAAGCCGCTCCCGGCCCGGCCCTTAGCTCAGCTGTGGTTTAATGGGGGACCCAGGCTCCGGAAACTCAGCAACAGCCGAGCCTCCCTCACCAGAGCCCACCGAGCCCCGGGTCGGCCGCGTGCCGCGGGCTGGGGGTCTGCTTCGTGTGGCGTGAGTGACGTGCCACGCTCCCCGAGAGAGGAAGCCTGACACAGAAGCAGCGTGTGCAGGGCCCTTATCTCTGGTTCCGTTCGCTTTCTCTTCCGAACACACTGAGCTGAATTTAATTTCCTAACGCTGGCCTCTGTCTGGCCGTCGTAAAGGGACGCTGTCTATTTATGAGCGTGGCTGATCGGTTTATTTCAGCTTTATAACTAAGACAGCTTATTTATGCTCCCTTCTCCTGTGCCTTTTGTGTCATTTTATTGGCTTTTGATTCTTGCTTTGCCTTTACAATAATCTCTCTTAACGCTTTTGTGGGAAGACAGAGGCGAGGAGTCGGGGCCTGGCTGCCTGCCCCGCCCTGTAGCAGAACAGCTACGGAGTTCTCGCCACGAAGGCAGTGGCGCGTGGGCAATTACAGGGCAGAGGGGCGGAGCCGGCCCGGGCGGGCGCGGGAGGCACGGACTACGTGGTGGGAAAGGCGGCGTCTTCCTGGTGTTTTTAAAGATTTCATTTATTTACTTGAGAGGCAGAGTTACAGAGAGATGGGGAGAGAGAGAGGTCTTCCATCGGCTGGTTCCCTCCCCAAATGACTGCAACGGCTGGAGCTCAGCTGATCCAAAGCCAGGAGCTTCTTCCGGGTCTCGCATGCGGGTGCAGGGGCCCAAGCACCTGGACCATCCTCCAGTGCTTTCCCAGGCCATTAGCTGGGAGCTGGATTGGAAGTGGAGCAGCCGGGAAAAGAACGGGCATCCACATGGGATGCCGGCACCACGGGCAGAGGTTCAGCCCACTCCGCCACACCTGGTGAGATAGGAGAGGTCCTGGGCAGAGTGAAGCCAGGTGCTGTGGCAGGTGGTGAGGACAGGTGTGGAGCGGGAGGAGCCCACCTGGCAGTGAAGGCGAGCTCGCAGGCCCGAAGGCCAAGGTGAGAGCTGAGGTGTGCGGTGTGGGACCAGGTGATGGAAGAGATGTGGGGCCAGGTGAGGGATCAGGTGTGGGACCAGGTGATAGAACAAGTGTGGGGCCAGGTGAGGGATCAGGTGTGGGGCCAGATGAGAGAACAGGTGTGGGGCCAGATGAGGAAACAGGTGTGGGGCCGGGTGAGAGAACAGGTGTGGGGCTGGGTGAGGAACAGGTGTGGGCCGGGTGAGGAACAGGTGTGGGGCCAGGTGAGGAACAGGTGTGGGGCCAGGTGAGGAACAGGTGTGGGCCAGGTGAGGAACAGGTGTGGGCCGGGTGAGGAACAGGTGTGGGGCCAGGTGAGGAACAGGTGTGGGGCCAGGTGAGGAACAGGTGTGGGGCCAGGTGAGGAACAGGTGTGGGCCGGGTGAGGAACAGGTGTGGGCCGGGTGAGGGATCAGGTGTGGGCCGGGTGAGGGATCAGGTGTGGGCCGGGTGAGGAACAGGTGTGGGCCAGGTGAGGGATCAGGTATAGGGCCAGGTGAGGAACAGGTGTGGGCCGGGTGAGGGATCAGGTGTGGGCCGGGTGAGGAACAGGTGTTGGCCGGGTGAGGAACAGGTGTGGGGCCGGGTGAGGGATCAGGTGTGGGCCAGGTGAGGGTTTATTTCTAGGCACATGGAGGCCTCGGGTGACGTGTCGCCAGGGCGGGTCTTCCTGGGAGAGGAGGGGGAGCTATGGGACCAGACGTTCACTTCCTGTGGAAGGACAGCTGCCCTGGGAACCTGGACGCTGAGTCAGACGTGAGGGCTGCGGGTGCCGGAGGCCAGCATGGAGTGGAGTCTCCAGTAGGGGCTCCGGGTCCCAGGACGCTGCCCTCTCGCTAGCCCAGCCCCGGGTCAGGACCAGGCTCGCTGCAGGTGGCTGTGGGTCGACGCCCAGCGCCTTATGTACCGCAGGCTCCAGCTGCAGGGACGGTCTTGGCTGACCCTCCTGTGCACTGCCCTCTGCCCTCTGGCCTCAGCTGGGCCATCTCACCGTCCACCAGCATCCTGGTCGTCCACCCCTGCCCACCCGCCTCCTGGTCTGGGACACCCTCCTGCGCTCACAGCCTCACTCCCTGCAGCCATGACCAGAACCTGCCCTCCCCTCCCCCTGCAGTGGTGTGTGTGTGTGTGTGTGTGTGTGTGTGTGTGTGTTCATTCCTCCTTTGCATTTGGTGAGTGTTGAAGGAGGCAGGTGGCACTGGGTGGGTGGCTGTGTGTTATCAAACTCTCACCCAGCGTTCATCCGCACCTGAACAAGTGAAAGGAAGGCAGCTGTGAGACGTGCAGCCAGCAGGCCCGTGTGCACAGTGGATGCAAGACGGGGGGCTCCTGCCCCCTCTAGATGTGCCCGGGCGTGTGTGCGTGAGGGGTGTCGGTGTGCCCGTGTGTGAATCCATGGGTATGAGTGTGTCAGTGTGGGGGGGTGTGGATGTCTGTAGGTGTGGGTGTGGGTGTGGGTGTGGTGTGGGGGAGGATGTGAGGGTGTGCATCTGTGTGTCTGTGTGTATGGTTGTGGGTGGGTGTGTGTGGGTGTGGGTGTATGCGTGTGTGTGTCTGTGTGGGTGTGTCTGTGTGGATGTGGGTGTGGGTGCTTTGTTCCACGTGATCTCACAGATCCTTGTCTTTTCGCTGGGTTTTACTCCACAGCTGTTGTGAGTCTGATGCTCACGTGATTCCCTCCGTGGCCAGAGGCCTTTCACTTTCTGGGTCTTTCGCTCTCTGGGTCAGTCCTTGCTCTCTGAGCCAGAAAGCTTGTCTTGCCCAGCCCAGCCCAGCGCAGCCCAGCCCAGCGCAGCCCAGCCCAGCGCAGCCCAGCACAGCTCTGGTGAAGGAAATTCTACACGAGATGATTTTTCTGACTCCTTCTGTGAACAGTGCACACCTGCATGCAAGCACACAGGTCAGCTGTGCACATGGACCCCCGTCCAGTACCCCATCCATGTACCCCTGTCCGTGTACCCCTGTCCATGTACCCCTATCTGTGTACCCCTGTCCATGTACCCCCCATCCATGTACCCCTGTCCGTGTACCCCGTCCATGTACCCCTATCTGTGTACCCCTGTCCATGCACCCCCATCCATGTACCCCTGTCCGTGTACTCCTGTCCATGTACCCCTATCTGTGTACCCCTGTCCATGTACCCCCATCCATGTACCCCTGTTCCTCTACCCCCTCCCTGTACCCCATCCGTACACCCTGTCCCTCTAACCCCATCCATGCACCCCCATTCCTGTACCCCATCCCTGCACCCCGTCTGTGAGCTCACAGGCTCCTGAGCCAATCCAGCGCCGGGACAGTGACCCCCGGGCTCCTCTCTCTGCGCTGCTCTGACCCACGCTCCGCCATGGTCACGCTCGACGTGTCTGTCTGTCGGCTCAGCTCCACAAAGCACACCGGTGCCCAGGATCCGGCGAGTGCATCCACCACCCTCTCTGTGCTCCTCCTGCTGGTGGAGGGGAAGCTGCGCGAGCCCCTGGGACGGGCCCTGCTTCAGTGCTGCGTTATTGACTTAAAGCACAGTTGGGTTTATTTCTCTGTTTGTTTATCCGCTGCACTGGGTGAGAAGGGGCTCGCTAATTTGTGCTAATTAGTAGTTTGCATTAATTTGTGTTTCATAATGACTAATGACGTGAGCATAATTCATGTGCTTGTTGGACGTCCGTACGTGACATCTGTTCAAGTCTTTTCTACAGTTCTACTGGGGCTTCTTTTAAATTCTTATTACTAGGCTACAAGTGTTCCTTATAGATTCCACATCCAATCTCTTTATCAGGGGCCGGCGCTGTGGCTCAGTGGGTAAAGCCCCCATCTGTGACATGGGCTTTCCATACAGGGACTGGTTCAAGTCCCGGTTGCTCCACTTCGGATCCAGCTCCCTGCTAATGGCCTGGGAAAGCAGTAGAGGATGGCCCCGGTGCTTGGGACCCTGCACCACGTGACAGACCCCAGACAAAGCTCCTGGCTTCAGATCGGCCCAGCTCCAGCCATTGTGACCATTTGGGGAGTGAACGGGAGGATGGAGGACCTGTCGCTCTGTCTCTCTCTGTCTCTCCCTCTCTTCTGTAACTCTGCCTCTCAAGTAAATAAATAAATCTTTGAAAAGATGTATCTTTACCAGACACAGCTGTTTGGAACAGGCTTGCCTATCATCGTTCTTGCTAAAGTATTTTGAATAGCAAAGGTTTTATATATGTGGAAGCCCAATTTATCAGTTTTACATTTTGGTTTATGTCTTTGTGTCCAATATATGAAATCTCTGCCTCCCCCAGAAAGCACAGGTTTTCCCCCTCTAGCTTCTTCAAGAAACATTCATTTAGATCTATGATTCATTTTCCGTTACATTTTGTACATGGTATAAGGTAAGCATTGAGATTCAATTTTTTTTATATTCAACTTTTCAAAAGCATTTGTTAAAAGGGAGAATGTTCCCCTCGGATTACCTTGGTGGCTTTGTGGAAAATCATTTAGCGACTGCGGTGCGGCTCCATCTGGGAGGCTGTCCTGGTCTGTTTCTCCGTGCACCTGTTCTTATGCTAATACCACCCAGGCTGATTAGCAGAGTCCTCACGGCCCCACTGTCACTCACCGAGTCTGCTCAGTCAAAGCTGCAGGCGCTCGGGAGTGAGCAGAGCTGCAGCGCAGCCCGGTGCCCCAGGCCTCTCCACCCGGCAGCAGGGCACACACATCGTCCGGCCCTGTGAGCGCTGGCTCGCGCAGGGGCGCCAGGGCCAGCCATGCACCCTGCTCCCTGCTTCCGGCCTGACCCCAGGCCCCGCCCCTTCACCCAGGGGCGCAGAGCTCCGTGAGGACCCTGCCCCCAATATGCAGGGGGAGAGGCTGCTGGTCCCACACCTGAGCCCCTCCCAGGGCTGTGCGTCTACGTCTAGGTGTCCCCAGGCAGGTGCCACTCGCTCCCGTCCTGTCCCCCAGGGCAGAGGCCGGGCCCCTCACTTCGGCTGACGGGGTCCACGGAGTGGCCAGCGAGGTCCTGCAGCTTTATTCTCCCGCTCACCTCTCCGGGGGCCTGGCTTTTCCTTATTAATTCCCCTCCTCTCTTGGCCGCAGCGTATGGCGCGCTGTGTGCTGTGGCTGCCCGCCGCCCCGGCTCGCTCTGTAACCTGGAGGCGCCTTCTTCGCCTGGAAGGTTTCCTTTGCTTGAGCTGGGTTTGCCTGGGGCGGGGGGGGGGGGGGTGCAGGGGGAGGGGGCGGGGGCGGGGAGGGCCCCATCTTCTCCTGAGGTCATCACGACTCCGTGCTGCCCTTCAGCTGGAACAGCGAATCCTCCACTTCCACAGGTCGCCCTCGGCGGTGGGTTTCGTTCTGTTAACAGACAAGGACCCACCTTTCCACTGGGGGCCGGTTCTCCCAGCACCGCTCACTAAACACTGGCCTGCAGCCCCCCGTGGAAATCCATGTCCCCACGTGAACGGGCCGAGTCTGGTCAGCGACGGGGCTTTGGGGTCCGCCTGCTGTCCCGCCAGGCTTGGCCCGTTATCCTCAGCAGCTCCACTGGAAGCTCGGGGTCTGGTGCCGAGACATCGCGACTGCCCTTCGACCCTTGACATCAGAAGCGCCCAGGGGCAGCGCGGCCAAGGATTCCTGCGGAGGAAGAAAGCAGGGAGGTGGAGGAGAGCCCCGCCAGGGACGTGCGGATGGCGGGGGTGTGTAGGGACGTGCGGACGGCGGGGGTGTGCAGGGACGTGCGGACGGCGGGGGTGTGCAGGGACGTGTGGACGGCGGGGGTGTGCAGGGACGTGCGGACGGCGGGGGTGTGCAGGGACGTGCGGACGGCGGGGGTGTGCAGGCTCGGGCTGGACGGCTAGACGGAGCTGAGGGCTGGCCGCGGCCAGGAGATGGAGCAGGTGAGGAAGGCACGGAGCCGTCCAGGGCCAACTGCCAGCCCCACCCGACAGAAGCCCTCAGAGGCGGCGCGCAGACCACGGGCACCAGTGCCAGGACAGCCCCGAGGGGTTTTCTCGGGAGTGGAGGGCTCTGCCGAGGGGCGCCAAGGGGCAGCTTTCAAGAGGCGTCTGCGCGGCCTGCCCTGCCGCCAGGATTCCCAGCTCCACCAGCTCCTCCTGCCGCGGAGAGAGAGAGCTGGTGACAGGGCTGGGGCGGCCGTGCGCCCAGACTGCCACGGCGGGCCCCGCCAAGCCCCGCTGCACTCAGGGCCAGTGCAGTCGGGGTGCAGGGCGGGGACGTCCCCTGCTGCCCAGCGCCCCATTCCGCCTCTGGAAACAAGACAGAAAAGGAGGGGCGGGGACGAGCCCACATAAACCCCTAGCGCAGCGCCAGGCGCCCTGGGCGGCAGGGAGGCAGGGCCAGGCTCAGCGGGACCTCCTGCTCTGCCCCCTCAGGGTGGCATCTGTGGTTCCTGCAGGAGCCCCGCACCCGGCAGTGTGGCCCCATGGGAACGCAGCCACACACCGGCCAGCTGCCCCCCGACCCAGACACAGCCCCACACCCTCAGCCACCTGCCCCAGCACCGTGGTCACCACGGGAGCCACTTCTCCAGAGAACTCAGCTGTGGGGACTCCCCGGACCTCGGCCCACCTCCTGGCTGCGGGGCAGTCTGTCCCCCCAGTAGCCTTATGGGGGTGGACAGGCGGGGTGGGAGAGCCGGTGCCCTGTGACCCACAACGGGGACTGGGCAGGGGCGGCAGCCGGCGTCCCTGGCACTGGTTCCAGGACTGCTCGGATCCTGTCCAGGCCACAGGGAGCTCAGGACACTGTGGTTCCTCATCGCCCCTCAGTGTACCGCACACCAAGCAAGAGCGGGGACACCCACTGGGTGTCATCCAGTGCGGGGAGGGGCAGGGCCAGGACTGTGACAGCCTCACACCTACCCCGAAGGCAGAAGTGCAGAGAAGCAAGACTTCAAGAAGGTCTCGCAGGCTGGGGTGCCTGGCGGTCCGCGGAGAGCTGAGATTTCCCACCCCCAGGCCCCTCCCCCAGCTCCGCTCTGGCCGAGCACTGTTGGGGGAGGGTCTCCCCGGCACCTGCTGGGCCGTGTCAGCCACACCTGACCTCCTGTTTGCCTACGAAGTCTCAGGTGCGGGCGGCTTGGCTGTGGTGCCTGGAGGTTACCTGCAGGAGTCTGCTCTCAGCACTGTCTCCCCCGCACGCAGGGACACCTGGGGGCAGGGCTACCAAGGCTCCACCGCCTCCCCAGGTCGATGACGTCCGTGTCGGCGCCTGTGATGGAAGGGAGGGGCTCGCTCCCTGCCTCCCCGGGAGCCTGGGGTGCGGGTCTCGCATCCTGCCCGGGCTGACGGGGCCCTGTCCACACCCAGGGCCACCTGGGGCGGGGGCAGCTCAGCTCTGTGGGCTACACTGGCGGTGCCCACCCCGGGGGAGGATGAGCCCAAGGCTTCGTCCCTCGGACATTCCCCAGCCAGCTAAGCTGCCCCACCTTCCAGAAGCTGCCCTGAGCCGGCTCCCACGCCCTGCCTCGTCCACAGCACCGGGCTCCTCTGAGACCGCGCCAGTGCCCCCTCCCCACAGCGCTGCCCCGGCCACCAGCTCCTCCCGGCTCTGCGGAACGGGGCACCTGGAGCTGAGAGCCAGGGCACGAGCAGGGCTTCTGTTGTGCCTTGGGCCGCGGGTCCCACCCAGCCCGTCTGGGACAGCCCTGGAGGCCGAGGGCCACCATGGAGCCCAGTTCACAGCCCCCATGTGGGGCCACACCCAGAGGGAGCCCAGGAGAGAGATGCTGACCCCTTAGGGGGCAGCCGTGAAGCCTCTACCCTCCCACGATGGGGCTTTCTGCCCTGGTTCTGCCTCCCTCACAGGGCTCAGGACCAAACCTGCAGCACCGGGACCCGGGCCTGGCCAGAGAGGGCTGCTGGCCCTCGTGGGGTGGCCTAGCTCTGTGACCCAGGGGCAGGGTTCCGGGGGAGACACTCCTGACCCGCGGCCCTCCCACCCCCTGTCTCCCACCAGGCTCCCCTCCGGCCAAGCAGGAGGAAGGGGACCTAGACGATGCTGCCCGGGGCTCTGCCCACTGTGTGCACCCGGGCACAGGGTGGACAGCACAGAAGGGGCAGCCAGCACGCGGTGGGACAAAGCAAGCATGTCAGCCAGGCCGGGGCGAGTGACCGCTGAGCGGGACCCCGGCGGCCACGGGCCCCCAGGAGGCTGAGAGGAGCCGCGCCCTGCCCTGCCCTCCCCACAGCCGACCCTGCGACCCCCACCAGGCCCCCAGGTGGCAGAGTGCCCCAGCCTGCCGCCGGCCTTACGCCCGGGACTGGCCAGTCCTGAGGCCGGCCGGGGAGGCCGGTGCAGGTCTAGTCCCCTCCCGCACGGGGATGAGGAGACGGCCTCTGTGTTCTGCGGGCTCAGGTCTGCGGCTGACGCCTCCCTCGCCGTGGTAGGCCTTAGCGCTAGAATCTTTCTGATGCTGTCTGCAGCGCGTATCTCTACTGCTGTTCTTATTGAGATATTGTTCTAGTGTCTGGTGATTCTTTGTCCACGGTTTCCTACAGCTCTTTGAGGATATTTTTAAAGATCTATTTATGTATTTGGAAAGTAGAGTGGCTGAGGCAAGAGAGAGGTCCTGCATCCGCTGGCTCACTCCCCAAATGGTCAGAACAGCCAGGTCTGGGCCAGGCCAAAGCTGGAAGACAGGAGCTCCACCCGGGGCCCCCCGGGGGCTGCAGGGGCCAAGCCCTTGGGCCGGAATCCACCTTCCCTGGCGCATTAGCAGGGAGCCGGCGTGCAAGTGGGCGACGAGGGACTCAGACCAGCAGTGGGACGTGGGACGCGGTGTTGCAAGCCGTGGCTCCGCCGCTGCGCCGCCGTGCCAGCCCGTGTCTGAGCACAGCAACAACGCGCTGGCTAACGAACTGTCGCAGGTCACCTCCGTGCCTCCGCCGGGACACTCTGAACCCAGTTCTTCGTCCTTCGACTGAGCTTGCTTCTGGAGGGTTTTTTCTGCATGTCTTGTAATTTTTTGTTAGAAAAAGAAATTCTGAATATGATAATGTGCCGTCTCTGGAAATCGGATTATTCCTCTCCTTGGTGATGTTCTTTGTTCTTTGCCGTGGGTCGCTGGCTTTTGTCTGTGAGTTCTCTGAACGGCTGTTACAGACGACCCTCATGACGTGTGGCTCTGAAGTCGGCTTCCTTGGGGCCTCATTCCCTTGGATTCCCCAGGACCCCTCCCCCAGCCCGCAAACAGGAGAGAAACCGAGTGAGTCCCTGCAGGTGGCTGTGTGCTGGAGCTGCCCTGCCCGGCCCCGCCTGGAGCCGCCCCTGCCCGGCCCCGCCTGGAGCCGCCCCTGCCCGGCCCCGCCTGGAGCCGCCCCTGCCCGGCTCCGTCCTGGAGCTGCTGCCTGGCCCTGTCCTGGAGCTGCCCCTGCCCGGCTCCGTCCTGGGGCTGCTGCTCCCTGCGTGCCAGTGCTGCCCGCCTCCCTCTCCCTGGGGCCCGGCCTCTGAGTCCAGGCTCAGCGCTGCTCTCACTGCCAGGCACTGCCTATCTGCTGAGTGTCCAGCTGGGGGCAGCGCGTTCGTGCACGGCCTGTCTCTGAGGACTCCTCCCTGCAAGTGACTTCCCCACACTGACACAGCTCCGGGTCACGCAGAGGCCGGTGTCCATCCCTTGGGGAGACCTCGGGTCTGTCCAGAGATGAGCACAGCTCCCCGGGAGCCAGGCCCACGCTGGGCACCTGGGCCGGCACTGGGCGCTCGTCACCGGTCTTGATGAAGCACTTTTGTTTTCCGTAAACCTTTGTTTTCCAGGGACGTGATGGAGTTGGTTCCAACAGCCTCTCTCTCCCTCCCTCTCTCCCTCTCCCCCCCCCCCCATGTGTGTCTGTGCAGGCAAAGCCCTTGGATCCACTCCCCCATGGCTCACTGCTACTGACCCCTCCTCAGCTCTCTCCTGCTCCAGGAGCTGCTCCTCAAAAGGCCTCCACCGGAGACACTAGGAGGAAGGAGGCGGGGCCTCCTCTCCTGCCTCCTCCTCTGTGCAGCCCGGGCCTCACCTGCATCCACACCCTCTCCTGAGCCACCCAATAGGGGGAGGACTCCGATTTCTCCGACAGGTGCGCCCTGAGTCATTTCTCTCATTGATGGTCCATGAGCCTGGGGCCTGCCGGTGTCGCCGTGGCCCAAGGCTCCAGAGCTGCCGGTTGGCAGAGAGAGGACTGAGCGCCAGATCCCCCTCGTGGCTGCAGACCCCATGCCCTCACCCTGTGCTCCACTCCCGAGGGGCTGAAGTCCAGGAGCCCCACGTTGCTTCTCTCCGGCTTCCTCCACCTCCAGCCTTTAGATCCTCTCGAAAGCTGAAAGCCCGGGGCAGGGGGAGTCTCTGCGGGTTTGACCCGGCCTCTGCCCTGAGAGCCGGGGCGTCTGCTGTGCTCCGGTTCAGGCACGGAAAAGCGTTGAACGCGGCTGCGTCGGCTCCTGGAGTTTGTCTCCACTTGGTCGGGAGATGTCCTGTTTCTCGTAAGGAATCGACAGTTGGTGTTCACACTCCACCACTCACCCGACTTCCCAGCTGCTCAGAGAGTAGGGGGCTGGGAATGTGTGCGTGCGTGCTCGGCTCGTGGTCCAGGGGTGAGCGGTCTAGAGATCCCGGCCGGCCCCTCTGCAGCTCAGGGCACGCAGCAAGGCCGTGCTGGCCTAGGTCGGTGCTGGGGAAGCCCCTCCCAGAGTTATGTCGCCACTCACCCAAGGCTGTGGACCTGTGGTGCGGATCCCGCGTTCAGCGTGCGGCCCCCTGCGGAGGCCCCGGGGTGCGCTGTGCATGCGAGGAGCTGACAGAAACCGAAGTTTGGAGCGCCTTGGACTGACCTTGACCATGGGAGCAGGCACCTCGCCGTTCTGACCGTTTTCCTCCTTGGTGTTTGTGTTGTTTTAGAATCACGAGGTGGGGCTGGCGCCTGCAGCACCAACATCCACGTGGGCGCCAGTTAGAGTCCCGCTGCTCCACTTCTGATCCAGCTTCCTGCTAATGCATCTGGGAAAGCAGTGGAAGAAGGCCCAAGTCCTGGGGCCCTGCCCCCACATGGGAGACCCGGAAGAAGCTCCTGGCTCCTGGCGTCAGCCTGGCCCAGCCCTGGCTTTGCAGCCATTTGGGGAGTGAACCAGCAGGTGCAAGATCTCCCTCTCTCTCACAGTAACTCTGAGAATCGAATAAATAGTGGAAGAAGGGGTGGTTTGCAGGTCCAGGGGGAGCTGGAATTCTGAGCCCTGCAGGTGTGCCACTGTCCACGAGGGAGCGGCGCTGGACACGGCCGGTTCTCCGCGTGCGTGCTCCGTCTGCTCTCTGAAGGAAGCGTCCCATGGAGTCCTGTGCTGCTCACTTGTGAGGCAAACAGGGCACCAACCTAGACGCACGGCGCCTTCCTGGGAACCCCCGCACAGCCTTGGACCAGCAGCTCTCGGGTTGGCAAGAGCTGACCTCCGCCAGAGCTCCAGTCCAGCCAGAGGCCAGACCACCTGGGCAGGCAGGGACCCAACCCCTGAGAAGGGATGCAGGCATCAGATGTTGGGGAGCCGGGCAGTGTCGGCCCCACAGGGAGCTCTGGAACATGGCAGACGCCAGCGGTCACTCACGGCTGTGCTGCGCCCGGCCGGGCCCACGTGGGCAGGCCAAGGTCAGCAGTGGTGCGATGGCGCTCGGGGGCCCTGAGCAGTGTGCCCGACAGACGCGGTGAGTGTGGAAGGGCAGCTGGCAGAGGGCCCTGGAGCCGGGTGTAGGTCTGCCACTGGCGGCTTCCGCAGGCTGTGCTGTCCTCAGGGTGACCCCGCCTGCAGCAGCCATGCCGAGCTGAGTGGCGACGTCACCGTCCCAGCGTCCATCACTGCTCCGGCTACAGCTGGCTGTCGTGCACCGACCCTCCCGGTCACCACACTCCCGTGATCGGCAATGGCACGGCCACTCTTGTCCCCGCCTGGCGCACAGCCACGGCCTGCCTGGGGCCCCACGTCCCCCTGAGCTGTGGCCTGTGCCGTGGCTGCCATGGTCACGGGCATGTACCGCAAGTGATGTCCTCTGGGACCTCCTGCTCCTGCTCCAGGCTCTGTGTTCCTGGCTGTGTGGAGGACACAGCCAGACCCAGGCCATCCCTGGAGGTTCCCCTCGTTGGAGGAGGACACGGAGCAGAAGAGGCCCTGGGAGAGATCCAGGACACTGCCTCCTCAGGCCCCGCCCGCCCAGAGCCCCGAGCGCTGGCAACGCACTGGCCGGCGTCTCCTTCGGCCCCGCCCCTCCGCCAGCTCCCCGATTACGAAGCCTTTATGTCCAAATCAGTTTCCATTCAGTTTTTAATTATGTACACAGCTTTCTTACGTGAAGCTTCTGGCTAGAAATATGTATCTCATTTTATTTTATGTTATTCAATTGACCCAAACACAAAGGCATTTTTCTTAAATACTGAGTGCTCGTGTACCTTTTTAATTAAAGCTTAAAAAGCCCTTAATTAAAAGCATAAATCACAGGCAGCAATTTCCACCTCCACCATCTCGCACGGCTTCCACAGCCCCGGGAGGCCGCCGAGGGTGACAGTGACTGCACACAGGCGTCTCTGCCACGTCACCGTCACCAGCAGGCCCCGTGGGCTCGCCGTCTGGGAGCTGTCGGTGGGGGACCTCACCAGCCCAGGGCCCCTCCGGCTGTGATGGACAGCACAGCCCTGGCCACTCGCCCCACGTGGGGCCAGTCTCCGAAGAAGATTCCGTGTGTCAGAAAACATGTAAGGAGCAGCTCCGGGACCCGCCCCGTTCTCTGAGGAGTGACTGGCATCTGACAAACCGCTCACAGCCAGGGGCACGATCCGTGACGTTACGTTACATTGAACACCCGGCTTCCTCGCCACAGTCCAGGCAGTGACAGTGCCTCCTTCCACCTCGACGGAAGGTCCCCAGGGCCCCTCCTGTCCCGCAGCACCCCTACCATCCCAGGCAGCCCCCACTCTGCTTTCTGTGACCAGAAAACAATGTGCATTTCAGAGATTTTTTACAAATAGCCATAGAGGATGCACGATTTTTTGACTGACAGCTTTCAGTCAAAATGATTTTGCTTTTTCTCCATGTTGTAGTTTGTAGGTTTATTTTATTTTATTTTATTTTATTTTAGAGGTAGAGTTACAGAGAGAGAGAACGAAAGGTCTTCCATCTGCTTGTTCACTCCCCAGACGGCCACAACAGCTGGAGCTGTGCCGTTCTGAAGCCAGGAGCCAGGAGCTTCTTCCGGGTCTCCCACGTGGGTGCAGGGGCTCAAGCACTCGGGCCATCTTCCACTGCTCTCCCGGGCTATAGCAGAGAGCTGGATCGGAAATGGAGCAGCCGGGACTCGAACCGGTGCCCATGTGGGATTCCGGCAGTGCAGGCGGCAGCTTCACCTGCTACAGCACAGCGCCGGCCCCCACAGATGTTTGATGTGGTTGATCTGTGAGTTGTGTTCCCTCGCACGGAGGTTATACCACTTTCCTCTCACCTGGGAAAGAGCGCGGAGCTGCTCCGGGTTGCAGGGATCCCTAGTGCAACGTGTGCGGCGGCTCCGACGCAGGTTTGTACGGGATTTCCGCTTTCTCTCCCCTTCCACAAAGACTGAGAGTGGCTGGTCTTCCCCAGGTGCGTCTGGAACTTCTGAGGACGTTTCCGGAGTGTTTCCCGAGGGTCACTCACCTCGCCGGCGGCAGGGCGAGCGTTCTGGCCCCTGCACGTCCTCACTGACGCCCGGTTCCGTTCTCACGGCCTTGTGAACGGGCATTTCCCGTCCATGGTGCCGAGTTTCTTTGGGTGCTTGTTTGCCATCTGCCCGTCTTTAAGTAAATCATCAAAATCGATCGCTATTCCTTGCCAGTGAGCCATTCCTGTTCTAATCGTTGTATTTCAGAGTTTGTTTTATGTCCTGGGTTCAAGTCCTCTATCAGCAATGTATGGAGGCCGCCGCCTACAGTGCCAGCATCCCATATGGGCGCCAGTTCGAGTCCCAGATTCTCCACTTCCGATCCAGCTCTCTGCTATGGCCTGGGAAAGCAGTGGAAGATGATCCAACTGCTTGGGCCCCTGCACCCACACGGGAGACCCAGAGGAAGCTTCTGGCTCCTGGACCTCGGCTTCAGATCGGCGCAGCTCTGGCTGTTGCGGCCATGTGGGGAGTGAACCAGCAGACAGAAGACCTCTCTCTGTGTCTCTCTCTGCCTCTGCCTCTCTGTAGCTCTGCCTTTCAAATAAATAAAGAAATCTAAAAAAAAAAAAAGCCATAGCTTGCGAATCCTTCCCCTCGGTCTGCGGCTTGTTTTACTGTTTTCTCAATGCCGACCTCACTTTTGGAAATGAATTCACACACACACCCCCTTACAGATCGCACTTTGGGTGTCCCGCCTGTCCCAGGGCACAGTCACAGTGTGTTTCAACGCAGCTCCGCGAGGCTCTGGTCTACACCGCGTGTGTGAGAAACGCCTCCTTGCCGTCACCGCATTCTTGCTGTGTGGTTGTGACTCCAGGACCAGCTGCGGACACGTGGGGCTTCTCACCTCTCCGGACGGACCCCGCGGGCTGTGAGAGACCCCCTCGTGCCTGGCGATCCCCTCCGCTCAGCACCACCCTGACATCAGCTCTCCCACTCACTCATCCTGTTCACAGCATCACCGCTGCTTCTGCCTCTGACTTGGATCCGCTTGTGTCTTCCGTCCCACGAGCATCCGCTAGGCAGCCTGCGCCTCGCTGGGGCGTTTAGACCACGCCCACGCAGTGTGGGGCGAGGCCAGGAGCCTCTCTGTCTGGCCCCCTCCCCCTCGCCATTCATCCCCTGTCCCTTAACCTCCCTCCACCCTGGATCTCGATCACGACGCCGCCTCCCCTCCTCCTTGTTTGCTGTTGGCTCGAACGCCCGCGTGTTTCAGTGGCTTTTTTAGGGCTTGCACAGGGTACGTCACAATACTCGTGAAAAAGTCCATAAAAAGCTAAGCTTACTTTGATAAAATAACTTTGAAACTCACACATCCTTTCTCATAATGTGCATTTTCCATAAACTTTTTGAAAATCTCTCATGTGCATGGATTTCAAATTTTTTACACAATGAAGCTTCTCTTTTTCCTCCATTTGCCCTGAACTTCGCTAAGTACCTCATACACATCTCTGCTTACCACAGCCCAATCCAAGTGGCCCAGTCCAAGACCAGCTCGCACCAAAGAGCCTGACAGCGGTTCATTCCCAGACTATTACGTCTGCCTAGGCCAGAGATCCCAGTACAAGGTCCTAGCTTTGCTTTAAATATCATTTAATTTAAAAACAGATTGAGCTAATAAGATCTCTGTGTGTGTCCACGCAGTTATGCTGTTTCTCCTCTGGTATCTAACACCTCCTCCGTGCAGCTCTCCAGGGATGCCTCTGACAATGCTCAGAGTGACACAACACAAGAGCTCCGGGTAGCAGACTTCGCTTTCAGCTCCATGGAGAGACCTGCCGTGCTCGCGGCTCTTCCTCTGGACATCTGTCTCTGGACATCTGTGCCCTTCCTCTCCGGAAGCGTCTAAGACGCGCTACTCATCGCTCATTTTCAAATGGCTTCGTTCTGACAAACATTTGTGTCATTTTCTTCTTCTTTTTTTTTTTTTTTTTGCTTGGGTCGTGTTGAGCTTGTAGCACCTGTGGCTCTCAGCAAATTGGAGAATTATCACCCACTTGAATTTTTAAAAAATTATCTGTCTCACCTTTCCAAAATTTTAATTATAAATGTATTGGATTGGATTGTTCACTTTTTCTATCTTTTCTGTCTGTTTCATTTGGATCATTTCTTTTTCTTAGATTTATTTTATTTACTTGAAGGGCAGAGTTACAGCCAGAGAAGAGGAGAGGGAGAGAGAGAGAGAGAGAGAGAGAGAGAGGGAGGTGAGTCTTCCACCCGCTGGTTCACTCCCCAAATGGCCACAACAGCTGCAGCTGGGCCAGGCGGGAGCCAGGAGCTCCATCTGTGTCTCCCACGCGGGGGCAGGGGCCCGTGTACCTGTGGCATCTTCCACTGCTTTCCCAGGCCACAGCGGGGAGCTGGATCCCAAGTGGCGCGGCCAGGACTGGAACCAGCGTCCATGGGGGATGCCCCGTCACAGGCAGCGTGTTAACCTGCAGGCCCACGGCACCGCCCCCTTCCCGCGGACTCTCCATCCAGCCCTGGCCTCACAGCTGCAGGGCACAAGGGACCCCGGCCACACTGGCATCACTCAGGTGCCCCCCGGCAGGAGCTTGTGAGGAGCCTGGTGAGCAGACAGAGGGGCGTCTCGGCCCCAAGCCCCCAGGAGCCGGGGCTGTGGCTGCTGCTCCCCAGAATCTAACACCCCAGCCGCGTCCTGTGATTGCTAAGTGTGGGGTGGGGGTGTCGGCGTCACCATCCGCTACCCCCTGTGCAGGCTGGTGACGCCGTGTGGCCCCACGCCACGGCCCCTGGGTCAGTCAGCAAGCGTCTATCGGCCACGTCCACGAGCCCACGAGCAGAGCCTGTTCTAGAAGCGTCCTCCCGATGCAGGTCTTAAATTTTGATATTGTGATCTCAGAGGTGTTTGCAGAGCTAAAGGGGAGCTGATGACTTCTCACCAAGGAAGCAGCTCTTAAAACGTGTGCGCAAATTATGTTTGTAAACAGAGGGAAGAGCCAGAGCAAATGCTTCATAACTCTCGAAACGAATAAGTAAAGCCAGCCTCTTTCCCACTGCTTGCCGTCCTGACTACGCCCCGGCGCGAGCGGGGCCACTCGGCCGTCCCTGCAGACACGGGGCCACGCGTGCGCGCCCGGGCTGCCCGGGCTGCCCTCCACGGCCGCGGGGGCCCCCACACCGGGGCTCTGCACGCCCACCGCCCCGCACCGGGCAGCTCCGGGCACAGCCAGGGTCGCGCCGGACACACTTGCTTCTGCTCTGGGGAACAGAGTCCCGGGGACTGGAACCGCTACAGGACAATCGGGGCTGGGCGGGGGTCCTGGCTGAGCCGCCCACCCCGCTCCCGAGCGAGGGCCAATACCGCGCACGCGCAGTCAGCTCCCGTGGCGGGGGAGGGGGCGGGGAGGGGCCGAGGGGGCTGCGGGTGTGCCCCGCCCGCTGAGTGCTGTGGTCCCCTTCTTCCCCGCCCTGACCTGAGCACAGTGCCTCTCGGGTCTGCGCATACGGTAGCTACGTGTGCACACACACATTCATACACATGCACACCTAGATACATGTTAGTGTGTGTGCATGTACATACTAGAATATGCGTGTGTACAAACACGGGCACACACACTTCTAGATGGAAGTCAGTATACATGTGAGCGCAGGCACACACGTGGGTCTAGATGCATGTTAGTGCATGTGTGTGCAAGCACGGGCACACATACACACCTGTAGATGCATGTTACGTGTGTGCACAAGCGTGGGCACTTATGCACACACGTCTAGATGGATGTCGGTGTACATGTGAGCACAGGCACACACATGCACACATGCAGATCTAGATGCATGTTACACATGAGTGGACAAGCACAGGCACATGCATGCACGCACATCTAGATGCACACAGAAGCACCGGCACACGCACCCGCACACGCACACGGCAGCACGCTCTGGGTGCGGGCTCCCTGCTCTGCTGGACAGGGGCTTCCACCGTGGCTCCCAGGGCGCCTCAGAGCCTCTGCCTGAGCCGGGCCCACGTCCCCTCTGCAGGGAGCTTCCCTGCCTCAGAGCACAGGGGCCGGGCACACAGGCCGGGGACGCCCACTGTGGTAAGGGAGGACGCGTGTTTGGGGACGCCAAGGTGGCCAGCACTGGCCGTGGCAAGCCAGACGCTGCGGTCCCTCGGAAGGCCCTGGGGTCGCTCTCCTCCGGGAGACCGGCAGCTGCTCCTGCCACCTGCGCCGCGGCCGCTGTGAGCCACCGCCCCCTGCCGGTTCCTGGTCCTGCTGCAGGCGGCGCTGTGGCTGTGCCGTGCCCGCCGGCTGGACGCCAGGTTCATCCCTGCGCCCGTCACACACCGAGGGGTCCACCTGGCCTGCGGGCGTCCGTGTTGGGACACCACTCTCATCTCCGGCCGCTCACGTCTCTGGCACAGGAGCCGTCCGCGGGAGCCCCCCGGTGCCCCCAGCAGCTTCCATTCTGCAGCTGCTTCCTGTCGACCCTGAGATGAACGCCCCTCGCAAGTGCAAACCTCCTTCCCAGGGAGTCCCTGCTGGCCCCGGAGTCGCGCCCAGCCCTGTGCCCTGCCCTGTCGATCCCTCGCTACTCTCCCCGCAGTTCATCAAGGACACCCTAATTCCCTGGCCACCTGCAGACTCGGGCTATTAGTACTGAGGTACCCCCTATGCAAGGATTCGTTCAGGGAGGTCAGGGAGCCACAGGGGGCCTCCCGACAGAAACGGGAAACCTCCACTGAGCCCCCGGCGTCTTGGGCCCCGGTCCCTCGCAGGGCAGAGGCGCGCAGGCGGGAGCCGGTTGGATTTTCCATGGACGGCACTACGTGTGGTTTCCCCAGTAGCCAGCATCTCCTGTGGGCACTGGTTCACATTCGGGCTGCTCCACCTCTGAGCCAGCTCCCAGCTACAGCCTGGAAACAGTGGACGATGGCCCAAGTGTGCGGACCCCGGTACCCACGTGGGCGGCCTGGATTAGGCTCCTGGCCCCGGCTTCAGAGTGGCGCAGCTCCGGCCGTGGGCTGCCATCTGGGGAGTGAACCCGCGGACGGAAGACCTCTCTCTCCCCGTCTCGCCTTCTCTCTAACTTCAAATTTCAAAATAAATAAATGTTTTTTTAAAAATTAGAAGGAAGGTACAATTAGGGATACAGGAGAGAGAGAGACAGAGAGACAGAGACAGAGAGACAGAGAGACAGAGAGAGAGTGTCCTCGGGCCCACAGCCGGTGCTGCCACGCGGAGCGGGGCCCGGGTTGGCCCGTCTTCCTCTGCTTTGCGGTCAGCAGGGAGCTGGATGGGAAGTGAACCGGTGCTCACAGGGAGGCCGCGAGGCAGGCTGTGGCGGGCTGTGGCATGACCACAGTGCTGCACGCCGGCCCTGACACGTGTGCGAAGACTCCGAGGCCGAGAGGGAGTCCAGAAGCGCGCACGCGCGCTCCCGAGTGAGGGCGGGGTGCAGCACAGCAGCCCCCGACTCCGTTCCTGAGCTCCAACTCCGGGGCGGGAGAGGAGTGCAGTCAGTCAGCACCAGCAGAGGGAGGAACGCTAAGGAGCGGAAATCAGTGACCCTGAGAACGACACCAGGGGAGGCGGATGAACCGAGGCACGGTCTGAGCCATCAGACACGCGTCCGGCCGTGAGGACGGGCAGAGGACAGAGCAGCAGTGTCGGCGTCAGCGACGCCTCCCTGCCGAGGTCCACGGGATCCAGGCGACAGCTCGCAGCCCGACACGGGAGCCGGGCCAGCTTCCCAGAACGCACAAACGGCCACAATTGGTTTCCTATGAAGTAGGCCGCGTGAACAGCCCGGTAGCTATCAATGCAATTAGAAAGGCCAGTACCTGTCTTCACCTTCGACAAAACACTTGATGAAAACATTCTGACCCAAACCCACCAGTGCGTGAGAAGGATTTTGTGTGATAACTGAGTGGGATTTATTCCAGCCACGGAAGGATGACTCAACGTCTGAAATCAATTAACGTGATCCGCTGTACCGTCGGCTGGGCTGGGCCCAAGCCGGGAGCCCGCAACTCCATCCGGGTCTCCCACGTGGAGGGCAGGCGCCCAGGTATCTGAGCCATCACTGCTGCTCCCAGGGCGTACGTTAGCCGGAAGCTGGAGCCGGCGCTGGGAACTGAACCCAGGCCCTCTGGGGAGGGACATCGGCGGCCCAACTGCTAGGCTAAATGTCCCCTCCGGCAGCGTGGACCTGCGTGGACCTGCGTGGACCTGCGTGGACACTGTGTCACAGACCCGGCACGCCACTTGCCCAGAGGAGCCTGCAATCCACGCTCAACAAGGCTGTGAGCCACGCGGAGCCCGTGACGCCAGTTCAAAGCCTCACGGGGTTGAAACATGCGAACAGAACCCACACGGCACCCAGCCTGGGCTCCCAGGGCAAAAGCCACGGCGCCGCCCAGCCACAGTCTCCACTCAGGCCACGCGCCTCTCCCCAGCTGGTTCCAGCTGCTGCCTGCACTGCAGAGCACAGGTGCCCACCTTCTGGCTGGGGCCTGGGACCACACGGGGTCACTGCCCTGAGGAGTCGGCAGAGGCTGGAAAATCTCAGTTTTAAGGGCAGTGCTGCCCAGGGCGATCCCCAGGGCCCTGCCCCAGCCCTGCAGTCTCCCCAGGCGATCCTGAGGTCCTACCCCACCACTACTGTGGTCCCCCCAGCTCTGCCCTGCCCAGAGCAATCCCAGGGTCCTGCCTCACCCCTGCTGTGGTCCCCCAGCTCTGCCCTGCCCAGGGGGATCCCGGGGTCCTGCCTCACCCCTGCTATGGTCTCCCCAATTCTTCCCTGCCCAATGCAATCCTCAGGGTCCTGCCTCACCCCTGCTGTGGTCTCCCCAATTCTGCCCTGCCCAGGGCGATCCTCGGGGTCCTGCCTCACCCCTGCAGTCTCCCCAGCTCTGGCCTGCCCAGGGTCCATCGTGGGGCTCTTGCCCACCCAAGCGTGGGTCAGGAATGAGCAGGAGGCTCACCCCTCAGACGTGGCTGCCAGGTCGGCGCCAGCAAGCAGAGGGCACAGCCTCAGCCGCCCTGTGAGGGACAAGCCCGGCCTCTTCTCTTAGTGCCAGCCTGGTACGGGAGGAAGAGCCAGGAGATCTGCGCTGGAAACGGCATTCAGAACTAAAGCTGTGGGAGGGAAGAACGGGGCCCCCCCTCCAGCGCCCAGTGCCTGCCCCTCCAGCCTCGAGCCCAGACACTCAGTACGTAATGGGAAGAAAACTCAACGAGAGAATGATTGGATGGGTGGGGGGTGGGCGGATGGACAGAGGATGGAAGGAAAGACAGAAGGAAGACTCATGGGTGGATGGGTGACGGAGGACGGGTGGGGGATGAGGGACAGGTGGGTGACGGAGGACAGGTAGGTGACGGAGGATGGATGCGTGACGGGGGACGTGTGGGTGACGGGGGACGGGTGGGTGATGGGGGATGGG
>CM027398.1:71983778-71999562 GCA_015711505.1 Sylvilagus bachmani
TCTCTGGCTCTCACCGGCCCCTCTCACCGTCTCTGGCTCTCACCGGCCCCTCTCACCAGCTCCTCTCACCATCTCTGGCTCTCACCAGCTCCTCTCACCATCTCTGGCTCTCACCGGCTCCTCCCCACCGAGACGGACCTGGGGCTGCTGAGCGGGAGGCTGGGGGTGAACCTGCATCCTGCCTCAGTGGCAAAGTAGAAGCTCCCCTGCCTGTGGGACCCCACCCAGTCTCCCCTTGCCACGTTAGCCACATTAGACCCCGTGGCTGGACCCAGAGCGTGTCCCATTCCCCCAGCATCGTCAGCCGGAAGCCCCAGCTCAGCCCCAGCAGCACCGAGAAGTCCCCTCCGCACCGGCTCCCACCAGCCTCTCCCCTGGCCTCCCTCAGCCTGGGCAGGCTGGACACTCATCTCATCTCCAGCTCCTCCCCACGCCACATCCATCCAGCTGGTCCCGTTGCGTCCACCCCAATGTGGACAGCAAGTCCTCCTGTCAGCGGGGTGCAGCCCTGGCTCCAGCACTGAGTGCTCTCAAGACAAGCCTGGCTCCTACCCGGGGGGACGGCCCAGGCCCGGGGGGACGGCCCACCTACAGAAGCCACGCCCATGGCCCACCCCCTGGAGGGCAGAGCCAGGACCCCCAAACCCAGGTTCCGGCTTGCAGCCTCACAGCTGTGGCCCTGCCCAGGCCTCTCCCAGGTTCTCCCGCTTCTCCCCTCCCCGCAGCCCAGGCTCAACCAGCTTCCGGAAAGTCTGTCTGCCCCCCAATCCAGCTTCCGGAAAGTCTGTCTGCCCCCCAATCCCTGCTGCTTCTGCAGGGACCCCTGGCCACTCGATCAACTGGGCAGACCCTGGCGCCCACAAGCCCATGGGAGTTCCCTGTGGTGGTGCAGCCAACGGGCTTCTGCTGGCTGTGTCTACATGAGGCTTGGATAAAGCACTCTGAAAGCTGACCTCTGCAGGTCCGACACACCGGGCCTCTCACGTCCACCATCAGCAGCCCTGAGGTGGGCACTGATACCGCCCCACTTAACAGATGAGACACAGAGACCCCATTCTCCCCAGGTGACAAGGATGGCGAGCCGCAGAGCCAGTGCTCCGCACGCCTGGCCCTGGTGCAAGGGGACGAGGAGCACCCGTGGTGGACAGATGCAGGCAGTGACCTGGAGACTCACCGGCGGTTCTCCAGAGGCACCACGTCTTTCAGCAGAGCAGGTGCGGAGTCAGGGGCGCCCACCATCCTCAGGGCCGTAGACAGGAAAGGCTGAGTGGCGGGTGGACAGAGCAGGGATCTGCATCCGGCCTGGTCCACTGGGAGCTGTTCCTGCAACAAATGCGCGTCCAGGAGCCCTGGGCGTGGCCCCTCCAGGACAAGGCGACTGTGCCCTTCCTGGGCAGGCCAGCTGCCCCGGCCACACTATGGGGAACTCAGGCGCACCAGTGGCTGAACACGGGCCAGCAGCAGCACACAGGGCACCGGCACGCTCACGAGAAATCAAATGGAAAGAAAACCAGAAGTCCGTGCCTGGCTATTCCGTGGACTGCTGGCACGGACTGCTGGTGTGGACTGCTGGCAATGCCTTCTACACACGTGTTTCCCACTCGGTTTTGCACCAAAATATGAGGCGTCCTCAAAAAGTTGATAGAAAATGCTTATGAAAAACCTTTTAGCAAATCCACTTGTCCTTCAGTTCCATTTTCCGTGAACTTTTGTTTGGTTTCCTGTTCCAGACGTGGCCACCACTGGACACCAAACCTGTGAGGGGTGCGCGCTGCGGCCTGGCGGGGGAGCCGGGGTCAGCATCCTGCTCACAGGGAGCAGTCGCCCTGCCGCTCACCTGGGGGGGAGGGACATGCGTGTGCGTGTTCACCGTGAGCGCCGTGTCACGAATGTGACCCCTGCACACGCTTCAAGGCAGTGTCGCCACCTCGCGGAGACCATGGCCGCTTTTCAAATCTCCGCAGGGCCTGGGGGTCCTGCACCGGAGTTAGCAGCCTGGCGGAGCCGGGGACGGACACACGAGCTGGGGACGAACACACGAGCCGGGAACAGACACATGACCTGGGGACGAACGCACGAGCTGGGGACAAACGCACGAGCTGGGGACAAACACACAAGCTGGGGACGGACGCACGAGCCGGGGATGGACACACGAGCTGGGGACGGATCACAAGCCAGGGATGAACACACGAGCTGGGGACAGACACACAAGCCGGGGACGAATGCACGAGCCGGGGACGGACGCACGAGCCGGGGACAGCCATGCAGTGCCCTCTCTGAGCACGGCAATAGCGAGGGATGGGCTGTGGCGTTCCCAAGGGGTCGCAGCCGGCGTCTCTGTTCTGTATTGCTGTCGGTGCCACACAGGAAGCACACGGGAGGCAAATGCGTATAGATCATGTGGAAGCATTTTGTCCATAATTATCGAGCAAGGTAATTGATTGAATTCCGTGCCACAGTCATTTATCATTTATCACACGGCCGCACTGGCCACTGGGCCAGGTCCTGGATGCTCGGAGAATTAAGACACAAATTCTGCCCGCCAGAGACCAAAAGCCTGCATGGAGGATGGACCCGCAGTAGTAATGGGGACCCGGCACAGGAAGCGCTCGTGCAAAAGTAGTGTGGGCGGTGGGGAAAGACAGGTGTGGCCACGCCCCCAGGTGACCTGGGGAGAGACAGGTGTGACCACGTCCCCAGGTGACCTGGGGAGAGACAGGTGTGGCCACACCCCCAGGTGAGCTGGGGAGACACAGGTGTGGCCACACCCCCAGGTGAGCTGGGGAGACACAGGTGTGGCCACATCCCAGGTGAGCTGGGGAGACACAGGTGTGACCACGTCCCCAGGTGAGCTGGGGAGACACAGGTGTGACCACGTCCCCAGGTGACCTGGGGAGAGACAGGTGTGGCCACGCCCCCAGGTGAGCTGGGGAGACACAGGCGTGGCCACGCCCCCAGGTGAGCTGGGAAGACACAGGCGTGGCCACGCCCTCACCGGGAGCTCAGGGCTCTGGGCTGGGTGGAGGCGCCCCCAGCTGCATGGCGTGGACATAATTGCTCTGTGACCTGAGTTTCCCTGGGGAACGTGGACTGCGCCCAGAGCCACCCCCACTGCCCTGACCCAGGACAGGGGCACACCTGGCGATCCTCACCTGTGCCATCTGTACTGCAGACAGAAGAGGCCAGCTCTGCAGAGTCACAAGCACCTGTGGCCCCCAGGCCTCCCCACCCTGCGCTCCCCAGGCAGGTGGAGCAGGGGCCATGCACTGGCGCGGCTGCCACCCTCACAGGAAACGGGAACAGGCTGAGCCAGTGCTGGCTTCTAAAGCTTCTGCTTAGGAGAAGCAAGTCACGTGACCACACCTACCACCTGACACCCTGCTCTCCTCTCATTGGCCAAGGAAACTCACGTGACCACACCTACTACCTGACACCCTGCTCTCCTCTCATTGGCCAAGGAAACTCACAAGGCCACGCAACCACACACCTTTCATTTCACTGGCTAAGGCAAGTCAGGCGGCCATGCCCACATTAGCGAGACATCCGGGGTCCTCGTGGTCCTGAGAGCCCGTGGCCGCCCTGGCTCCGCCCTTTCTCCGTGGTCCTTTCCCCGCCAGTTCGAGCTTAGCAGGGAGGGCGCCAGATGGGCTCATCCTGGACCCAGGGGCCGCACTGCGCCAGCTCCTCCCCCGCAGAACGACTGCCCCCACCGTTCACCAGGGGCCCCATGCCGGGCTCCTAACTGGGGAGCCCAGCCATGGAAAATGAGAGCCTGAGACCCCACGGAGCCCACACCCTCCGCAGTCAGTGCCCTGAGAGGGAACGCCGGCGTGGAGACGGCGGCCACGCCTGCACTTCACCTCCCTCTTAGCAGACACCGCGGGGTTGTCCTGGGTTGTTTTGCTTTTTAAGATTTACTTATTTATTTATTTGAAAGGCAGAGTTGCGGAGACAGAAGGAGAGACAGAGGGAGGGAGGGAGAGAGAGAGAGATCTTACATCCGCTGGTTCACTCCCAAATTGGCCGCAACAGCCAGGACTGGGTCAGACCAAGCCAGGAGCTCCATCCAGGTCTCCCACGTGGGTGCAGGGGCCCAGGGACTTGGGCATCTTCCCTGCTGACCCAGGCCACAGCAGAGAGCTGGATGGGAAGTGGAGCAGCCGGGACTCCAACCAGTGCCCACAAAGGTGCCGACACCAGAGGAGGAGGCTTAGCCTACTGCGCCACCGTGCTGGCCCCTGGTTTTTTATTTTTTTAAACGCTGTGATTAAGGCTGGTTTTTTAAATATTCCTTGAAAAGCCTTTGTGAGGAGCTCACTCCAGAGCTCAGCACCAAGAAAGCCTCTGGGGGGCTCGGGCTCTGGGAAGGACCTCATCCCGGTTGCCGGCTGCCCCGTGTCCCCGCGTCCTAGCTGCCGCACGCCCCGGCTGCCCCGCGTCCTGGCTGCCCCGCGTCCTGGCTGCCCCGTGTCCCCACATCCCGGCTGTCCCTAGCCCCGGCTGCCCCGCATCTCAGCTGTCCCGTGTCCCTGCATCCTGGTTGCCCCGCGCCCCGGCTACCCTGTGTCCCCGTGTCCCCACGTCCTGGCTGCCCCACGCCCCGGCTACCCCGTGTCCCCATGTCCCCTCATCCTGGCTGTCCCGTGCCCCAGCTACCCCGTGTCCCCACGTCCTGGCTGCCCCACATCCCAGCTGCCCCGCATCCCGGCTGCCCCGTGTCCCCATGTCCCCGTGTCCCTGTGTCCCCACATCCTGGCTGCCCCACATCCCAGCTGCCCCGCATCCCGGCTGCCCCGTGTCCCCATGTCCCCGTGTCCCTGTGTCCCCACATCCTGGCTGCCCCGTGTCCAGCTGCCCCATGCCCCAGCTGCCCCGTGTCCCAGCTGCCCTGTGTCCTGGGCAGGATGCAGAGAGGAGGCCCCAGGTGCTGGGCCGGAAGTATCGAGATCAGGGCAATTTTCACAATTAAATAAAATTTAATTTCTGGTTCACGTGGTAAAGACCATATCCGACTTCTCATTCCTTGGAAAATCAGAGGGAACTTAATAACAAATACCATAATTATGTGAGGACTGAACAGTGATTAAATTATCAGGAGCCCGTTCCTCCTGGAACTGTTTCTCTAATTAGCTGAAGCCGGTGGTCTATGTTAATATTTCCAGAGATATTTGCATACGTTCACAACAAGCCGACCAGATATTGGCTGAAATATAATTTTTCTCATATTATGTTAGAAAAAAATTTAAATAAATCATATTATCATGTTTTTCCTATGATCATTAGGGTAGACTTTCTGGATTTATTACCATAAATTCTCTAATTTAGAAACTGAAATGTTCCTTGTTTTCCATGAGAAGATTTTTCGGTTCCACTGACAAAGTAAAGGCCGCTCGTTTGGAAGCCAGGATCTGCTGTTTTAAACCAGCCACAGCCCAGACGCTCACGGACGGACGCGAGCAGTCCCACCTGCTGTGCTGCCCGGGGGCCACGGCCCAGGGACCACGGCGAGGGTCAGCGTAGGCGAGGACGGGGTGGGATCTCCTTGTCCCCGCCCAGCAAGGAGGAGGGACACGGGGAGACCGCACACTACAGCCACAGCCCCTCTGTCCCCGTCGGCAGCCACGCGTGCACTGTCTCACGGGAGACTGCCTCTCGTGCCTTGTCTGTGAGGTTCAAAAACAATTTGCACCAAAGATGGAATACACAGGAGAACCAAAGCAGAGCTTTCCAGGGGACCCGGGGGCCGCGGTGCAGGGCCCGGAGCAGGCCAAGCCCGCAGCAGGCCAAGCCCGCAGCAGGAGGCCGACCCTGCGCCGGAGCTCCTAGGCTGGGGGGGGGGGGGGGGCAGTGATAACGGAACAGCGGGGCTCCTGTGGGAGAGCTGCATCCCCCCCACAGTGGCCGTGGCCGGGCAAGGCCATTAACCCCATAACTTCCAGCCTCGAGCCAGGCTCGCCCGGTGGACTTCCCAGGGCCAGTGGGGCAGGAGGGGCATCCTGTCCTCGGGCAGAACCACAGGGATGTTCTCTCCAGCAGGCGCCCGTTAGCGGGTCCTCCCTGCCCGGGTCCCCGTGCCCCCGTCTCTCCAAGACGAGCCCCGCAGACAACACCACAGCCCGCAGCTAATCCCGCCCTGCGAACAGGAACCACAGCCCAGGCCCTCGCTGCCGCCCCAGCGAGCGTGCGCACGGGCAGCCGCCCTGGGAGACGTGGCTGCAGCCAGATCTGTGCCCCCAGGGTCCAGCTCTGCCCTGTCCCTCTCCTGGAGGATGACGTGACTGGACTCAGGGACCCACAAAGGCCAGCATGGCAGCCTCACGTGTGTGCATAAACAGAGACATGGGGACACAGAGACAAGGGGACACAAGGACACAGGGACACAGAGACATGGGGACACGGGGACACAGAGACACAGAGACACGAGGACACAGAGACATAGGGACACAGGGACACAGAGACACGGGGATATGGGGACACAAGGACACAGGGACACGGGGACACAGAGACACGGGGACATGAGGACAGGGACACAGAGACACGGAGACATGGGGACATAGGGACACAGAGACACGGGGACACAGGGACATGGGGACACGGGGACAAAGGGACATGGGGACACAGAGACACGGGGACACAGGGACATGGAGACACGGGGACACAGGGACACTGAGACACAGCGACACAGAGACACGGGGACACAGGGACACGGGGACATGGGGACACAGAGACATGGAGACACAGAGACATGGAGACATGGGGACACAGAGACATAGAGACATGAGGACATGGGGACACAGAGACACAGAGACACGGGGACAGAGGGACATGGAGACACGGGGACACAGGGACACAGGGACATGGGGACAGAGGGACATGGAGACATGGGGACATGGGGACACAGGGACACGGGGACACAGGGACACAGGGACACAGGGACACAGGGACATGGAGCCGGCCCACCTGTGGGCCCCTCTGAGGCAGAAGGTCTGCGTGCACGATGCCAAGTGTACCAGGAGAGATGCTTCCCTTCCCATCGAGGCGGGCAACGTGTTTTAGGAATTAAAATGCAATAAATTCAAATTACGGCCGACTCAAATCATACTAAAAAGGAAATGCAATATTCATGCTCAACTTGTTACCCTAATTAATTTGTCCCTATTATTTCAGGAGTTCTAAAAAAAAAAAGGGGCCATCATCAAGCAAAAATAGGAGAATAAATAAGGAGATTTAACTGACTCCCCTCCATCCAGCAGATGGGTGGGGGAGGGGCTGGCCCGGGGGGGGGGGGCAGGACGGGGACAGCGACTGGAGGACAGTGGCCTGCATGACAAGGAGAGAGAGAGAGAGACCTTCCACCCACTGGCTCACTCCCAGGACGGGGCCACGCAGGAGCCAGGAGCTTCCTCCAGGCCTCCCACTGGGTGCAGGGGCCCAGGGACTTGGCCATCACCACTGCCTCCCCAGGCCATGAGCAGGGAGCAGCCGGGACTGGAACCGGCGCTGTGAGATGAGGTGCGGGTGTTGTGCCTGAGCGAGTGAGGGGGGGACCACGCCCTGGTAAACCCTGGGGTCCGCCATTGCCGGCGGTGGAGAGCGGCCGGCACCCTGGAGAACGCTCGACCCCAAAGCTCAAAGCAACGGGGTTTATAAAGGCGGAAACCACGGGAGGGGATGGGAATACGTGGTTGCTGGGGTCAGGCTGACCCACGGCCTGTGTGAAACTACCACGAATTACAGTCCTGATAATACCAGTTATGGTCCTGACAGTTATCCAGCTTCCAACCTCTGTCGTCTGGACCACAGACAAGTTGCAATTTTTTTTTTTTTTTGACAGGCAGAGTGGAAAGTGAGAGAGAGAGAGACAGAGAGAAAGGTCTTCCTTTTCCATTGGTTCACCCTCCAATGGCCACTGCAGCCGGTGCACCTCGCTGATCCGAAGCCAGGAGCCAGGTGCTTCTCCTGGTCTCCCATGGGGTGCAGGACCCAAGCACCTGGGCCGTCCTCCACTGCACTCCCGGGCCACAGCAGAGAGCTGGCCTGGAAGAGGGGCAACCGGGACAGAATCCAGCGCCCCAACCGGGACTAGAACCCAGTGTGCCGGCACCACAGGCGGAGGATTAGCCTAGTGAGCCACAGCGCCGGCCAACAAGTTGCAATCTTAACATTGGTCCGGGGCAGCCCACCTGTCTGAAGCTTGGGCAACCATGCCGGGGGTGTCTTGCTGTGCGAGTGGGAGGCAGTGGACTGTTGTCTGCGTTTCAGACCAGGCTCCCGGCGGGATGGAGCCCAGGTGCTCTGAAACAAAGCCCTGCTGTCACGGTGTCACTTCGGTGTCCCGGGCAGAGGCTTAGCCGGCCGTGCCACAGCGCTGGCCCCGAGGGTGACGTCAGGGTGGTTCTACAGAGTCTTCCAAATTGAGAAGTCAGCACGCTTTTTTCTGGAATTCTCTGTTAGTAAACTTTAATGCTTAGAGCAGCTTCAAGGTTCACAGCAAAACTGAAAGAGATGCCGGGGGCCCCCGTGTGCCCCCCCCAACTTCCACAAGCTTCCCCTTGGAGCGCCTCCCCCAGAGACCACGCTGTGACGGGCGGAGGCCGACGCTGTCCCCTCCCTCTGTGCTGTCCCTTCCGGGGCAACACTGCCATCAGCGGTCGGCCAACCACACGTCCACCCGGCGCCCCACCGCGCCCTGCCCCAGCTGAGCCTGGACGCCGCTGCTGTCTCGTGGCCCATGTGGTGGTGCCGTGGCACGCGTGTGAGCATCGTCCGCGGCGTTTGGCCGGCTCAGCTCTCCTCAGCTCTGAGTGACTTCCTGCTGTCCGGACGCACCACAGCGCACGCTCCACACCTGCAGGGCACTGCTGGCTGTGACAATGGTGACCACAGGGGCTGTGGACACCGCGACCGTGCTGCTGTGTGGACCCACGCTTCGCTGTGCTTGGGTAAAGACCAAGAGGGTGGCTGCTGAGTCAGGGGCTCGGAGCAGGCTCGGTTTTGTGTGGAAACCACCGCACCCTCCCCCACCTGTCCCCGCCTGTCCCCCAAGTGTCCCCCACCTATCCCCACCTGTCTCCACCTGTCCCTGCCTGTGCCCACCTGTCCCCATCTACACCTGCCTGTCCCCACTTGCACCCACCTGTCCCCACCTGTCCCCAACCTGTCCCCCACTTGTCCCCCACCTGTCTCTGTCTCCTGCCTGTCCCCCAAGTGTCCCCCACCTGTCCCCAACTGTCCACACCTGCACCTGCCTGTCCCTGCCTGTCCCCACTTGCACCCGCCTTCCCCACCTGTCTCCCACCTGAACCCACTTGTCCCCACCTGTCCACACCTGTCCCTGCCTGTCCCCACCTGTGCCCACTTGTCCCCACCTCTCTGTCCCCACCTGCTGCCAGGGAGGCCCTGTGGCCAGGACGCCGCTGCTGTTAGTGTCGGGATTCTGCCCACTCCAGCAGGCGGGCAGTGCCGTCCACTCTGCCACTGCTGTGATGTCGTGCAGCTTCCTGTCCTGGGACGCGGGCCTCTGGGCGGGGCCTCTGAGTGGGGTGCACCTGTCATTTATGTACCTGACGCCTCTGTGCCCGCGGGACAAGGTGTGTTTTCGGGTTTGTCTTGTGTTGTTTGGATTTGGAGACCCTGGATGAGCTGCGCCCCCACCGTGCTCCCGGCCACCCTGCAGCCTCTCTCACCACCCCTTGGAAACCCCCAAGGTTAATGGCGCCATCAGGCTCGTGCTCCGGGTCACCCAGGCCACCTGTGTCGTCTTCCCGGAGCTCTGCACTCGCGCCTTCTGCTTCTGGTCCATGACCAGCTGGAGCAGCTTGCGCTGACTGAGCCCTGATCTGCACTCATGGATCCGCCTGTGTCCATGCGTCTGCCTGTGTCCCAGCATCCGCCTGTATCTGTGCATCCGCCTGTGTCCGTGCATCCGCCTGTGTCCGTGCATCTGCCTGTATCCCAGCGTCCGCCTCTGTCCATGCGTCTGCCTGTGTCCCAGCGTCCGCCTGTGTCCCAGCGTCCGCCTGTGTCCCAGCGTCTGCACAATTCACTGAGGAGACGATGTCGTCTGCATTCGCTGCCTTTGTTCCTCCATCAAAGATGAGTTCCCTGCAGTCGTGTCCGTGTCTTGTGTCCGTCTCCAGCCCCGTGTCCCGTGTCCATGTCTGGTCCTGTGCCCATGTCTGTGTGCTGTTCCATGTCTGTGTGCTGTGTCCATGTCCCGTGTCCGTGTCCGTGTCCATGTCCATGTCCTGTGTCCGTGTCCGTGCTCATGTCCCGTGTCCATGTCCCGTGTCTGTCTCCTGCCCCATGTCCCGTGTCCATGTCCTGTGTCCGTGTCCGTGTCCATGTCCCATGTCCATGTCTGTGTGCTGTGTCCATGTCCCATGTCCATGTCTGTGTGCTGTGTCCATGTCCCGTGTCTGTCTCCTGCCCCATGTCCCGTGTCCGTGTCCGTGTCCCATGTCCATGTCCCGTGTCCGTGTCCGTGTCCGTGTCCTGCGCCCTCCCTGTCCCTCAGCGCCCTGGCTGCCCTCTCAGCAGTGCCACACCCCCACCGTCCTGGCTCCTGTGGCTTCACCACGAGTCCCGAAGCTGGGTGGCGTCAGCCACGACTTGTTCCTCCTCTGCACTGTGTCAGCCGTTCTGTGTTTCTGACCTTCCATAGAAACTGTAAAAACAGGCTGGCGCCGTGGCTCAATAGGCTAATCCTCCGCCTTGCGGCGCCGGCACACCGGGTTCTAGTCCTGGGGGGCACCGGATTCTGTCCTGGTTGGCCCTCTTCCAGGCCAGCTCTCTGCTGTGGTCCGGGAGTGCAGTGGAGGATGACCCAAGTCCTTGGGCCCTGCACCCCATGGGAGACCAGGAAAAGCACCTGGCACCTGGCTCCTGCCATCGGATGAGTGTGGTGCGCTGGCCGCAGCACGCCGACCGCGGCGGCCATTGGAGGGTGAACCAACGGCAAAAGGAAGACCTTTCTCTCTGTCTCTCTCTCTCACTGTCCACTCTGTCCGGCGCTGCGGCGTGGCAGGTAAAGCCGTGGTCTGTGGCGCTGGCGTCCCATATGGGTGCCTGTTTGAGTCCCAGCTGCTCCACTTCTGACCCAGCTCCCTGCTGATGGCCTGGGGAAGCAGAAGTCCTGGGCCCCTGCACCCACGTGGGAGACCTGAAGAAGCTCCTGGCTCCTGGCTCCAGATCAGCTCAGCTCCAGCCATTGCAGCCATTTGGGGAGTGAACCAGCTGATGGAAGACCTCGCTCTCTCTCTCCCCCCACCCCATCTCTCTCTCTCTCTCTCTTTTTTTTTTTTTTTTGACAGGCAGAGTGGATAGTGAGAGAGAGAGAGAGAGAGAGAGAGAGAGAGAGAAAGGTCTTCCTTTTTGCCATTGGTTCACCCTCCAATGGCCGCCGCGGCCGGCGCGCTGCAGCCGGTGTACCGCACTGAGCCGATGGCAGGAGCCAGGTGCTTCTCCTGGTCTCCCATGGGGTGCAGGGCCCAAGCACTTGGCCCATCCTCCACTGCATTCCCGGGTCACAGCAGAAGGCTGGCCTGGAAGAGGGGCAACCAGGACAGAATCCGGTGCCCCGACCAGGACTAGAACCCGGTGTGCCGGCGCCACAGGTGGAGGATTAGCCTATTGAGCCGTGGCGCCGGCCCTCTCTATCTCTCTGTCTCTCCCTCTCTCTGTAACTCTGCCTTTCAAATAAACAAAATAAATCTTTTTTTCATATTCAGACCAGGAGACCCAGAAGAAGCTCCAGGCTCCTGGCTTCAGATCGGTCCATCCAAAGACTTTGCTTTGGGCAGTGAACCAGCTGATGGAAGACCCCCCCCCACCTCGCCCTCTCTCTCTCTCGCTCTCTCCCTCTCTCCTCTCTCTCTCTCTCCTCTCGCTCTCGCTCGCTCTCGCTCTCCCTCTCAGTACATCTGACACTCAAATAATTAAGTAAATCTTTTTTTAAAAGTTGGTCAGTGTCCCATACAAAACAGTTTGCCAGGCCAGCATTCTGGCACAGCAACCGAACTGCTGCTGGTGGTGCCAACATCCCACACGGGCGCTGGTTCAGGCCCCGGCTGCTCCACCTCTGACCCGGCTCCCTGCTGAAGGCCTGGGGAAGCAGCGGAGGGTGGCCCAGGTGTGTGAACCCCTGCATCCACGTGGGAGCCCCACATAGAGCTGCTGGCTCCTGGCTCCACACTGACCCAGCCCTGGCCGCTGGGGCCATCTGGGAGTGAACCAGTAGATGGAAGACTCCCCCCCCACCTCACCGTAACTCCGACTTTCAAAATAAATCTGTAAAAGGACCATAGCTTGCCGGGTGCCGCTGAGCTGAAAACGGGACGGGGCGGATGGAGAAGCCCGTCCTGCACAGCACCGAGCATGGAGAGAGAAAAGACCGAAGTCGAAACCTCAGCAAATGACGCCAGAGCAAGGGGAACCGTCGGGGAAATGCAGCGAACGGTGTGCGTCCGAGATGTCACCAAGCTCAGGCCTCGCTCAGAAAACCCAGTCTCGACCACAGCAGGGCCACTGAGCGCCCACCAGGGCGGCACTGGAAACACGGACACCACAGCCACGGCGGCTATAGCGTCCCTCCATCCCCGGGGTCGCAGACGGCGTCCGTGCCCGTGAACACACTCAGTGACGCCACGCCTCGGTGTTCGCCAGCGAAGTGGAGCATGCTCCCACGGAGGCACGCCGGCAAACGCGGCTCCAGCTTCACCTGGATCAGGCAAAACCGAGAAGGCACCTGAAGCCCCACCGCCCGCTGCAGAGCGGTCGGCGTGGTCTGTCCCCGCGGAACACTAGGCAGCCAGGAAAAGGCGGGGCCCGCGAGGCTGGCGACAGCTCGTTCTCAAAGCTGCCACGTGCAGCGAGAGGCACAGAGGCTGCACGTGCGGAGTCCCCTGCACGGGGAAGTCTGGGAAGGCACAATTTCAGGGCTGCTGGGAGGGAGGGAGGGAGAGGAGGGGACGCCATGGGGGCGTGGCTGGGACTCTGAGCCTCACGTGGGC
The DNA here is from genome assembly GCA_015711505.1 of Sylvilagus bachmani. NCBI lineage: Eukaryota > Metazoa > Chordata > Mammalia > Lagomorpha > Leporidae > Sylvilagus > Sylvilagus bachmani. The sequence continues at coordinate 71,996,789 of CM027398.1, forward strand.
GGAGCTCATCCCTGCCAGTTTACCTGATGCTTGGGCACCCCCGGGCCCCTCAGGTCCTCCCCAGTGGGGCCACCAGTCGCAGGGGCTCTGTCCTCCCTCCCCGTCCTACAAATCTGCCTCCGTGGTGCTCCTGCCCCGTGCCTCTGGCCAGGTCCCCTGCCTGGAACTCTGTCTACCTCGTTCTCCGGTGCTGTGCAGCGTCCCTGCAGAGGCCCCTGGGGGTTGTCCCGGACGAGGCCGGGCTGCAGCAGGACCCCAGGCCAGGGACCCCGCCAAGGCGGCAGTAATGGGGAGGACGGAGCGCACGAGTGTGAAAGATAATCATTAGCGGATTTGGAAGGACACTGGGGAGGGAGGCGGCTCAGCAGAGCTCCGCCTGGGGAGTGAGCACAGACGTCAGTGCTCCCAGCAGGAACTGGGTGGACGCGGGGCTGGACAGGAAGGCCAGAGCCATAACCACGCAGGACCAAATCCAGCAGGCGAGGTCGGAGACCTTCACGGGGAAAGTTGTAAAATATCACTCAAGGACCTTTTGTATAAAGTGATTGGAGAGACACACAACGTTGATGAATGTCAAGACTCAATTTCATAAAGACGTCACGTCAGTTCTCTCCGTTAATCTATAAATTCAAGGCAATCCCAGCCCAAGTCCCGGAGGCATCGTTTCCATAGAACTGTAAAATATGCTCTAAAACTCCTAGGCAGCACCAGGGCGGGGGCCGGTGCGTGGTGCAGCTGGCAAAGCCACCGCCTGCAACACCTGCACCCTGGCTGCTCCGCTTCCGATCCAGCTCCCTGCCGTAGCCTGGGAACGCAGCAGAGGACGACCCAAGAGCTGGGGCCTCTGCACCCGCACGGGAGACCCAGGAAAAGCTCCAGGCTCCTGGCTTCAGCCTGGCCCAATCATGGCTGTCACAGCTACCTGAGAAGTAAACCAGCAGATGGGAGACTCTCTCTCTCTCTGCCCCCTCCATTCTCTCTCTCTCTCTCTCTCTCTCTCTCTCTGCAACTCTGCCTTTCAAATAAACCAATGTATCTTAAAAAAGAAGAAAGTGTGATTTTCCTACGAGTCAACCAGAGAAGACGAAATGCAGAGGAGGCCGCCCGCGAGCCGGACAAGATCGAGGTCCCGGCGCTGAGGGGGACCTGGATTAGAGCAGGAGATGCCACTCGGGCCCGGGAGCCTGGCAGGGACGGAGCCTGTGTGGGCACCGGGGGACGGCCGGGCCGTGGGCTGTGCGTGGGGAAGCCACTCTGCAGCCCCTGTGTCGCCGGGGAGGACAGGCAGGGGACTTCCTGTCTGGAAGCCACAGCTCTCCAGAGGGCTCACGGGAGACAGGGAGCAGAGAGCAGCCGTGTCCGGTGGGTCCTGGGGTCGGAGCTCCCCCACAGCTCTCCAGAGGGCTCACGAGAGACAGGTAGCAGAGAGCAGCCGTGTCCGGTGGGTCCTGGGGTCGGAGCTCCCCCACTGCTCTCAGCCCAGGATCGGGGCCCTGAAAGGGCCCAGCCTTGGAATCCAGGGTAGAAAAAGCTGTGAGCCAGAGGCCTGGGGAGGCGGCCGCAGCCCAGACGGACACGGATCCCAGCCACAGAGACGGAAAGCCTGCTCCTCAACCCCAGACCCTGGGGACCCTGGCCAGCAGGAAACCAGGCCGTGGCCTCGGAGCCACTGTCGTCAGCCATGGGGCGGCTTCGCTGGGTTATCGCAGTCGGCTGGTTTGAGAGCGCTGCACACGGGGAGCAGGTGCGCGCTCCACGAAGTTAGAAATTAAATGACTGCTCCTTCTCCGAGACATATGTTAAGCCAGCACCTCATTAATCTTCTTTCTGTGCTCAGACTGGAGCAGCCTGGCCACTAAATCTTTCAAGTCACCAAATCATTACTCTTTTATAATCTCTAGCGCAGGCTGGGAGACACTCATCACGCTCGGGGCACCCAGAGGGGGCGGCCCAGGGAGGTGAGGCCAGGCCACAGCGGGGGAGGCAGTGTGGACAGGCGGCCGGTAGAGGGCCCCTGGTAGAGGCCCTGACGTTTCCCCGAAACTGCCCGAGGCCACGCCTCCCCAGCCTCCGACCACCTGCCTTCCAGTCCTGGGTCCCGCTGCTCCAACACGGTTCTCTGAGTGCTGCCAAGCTCCGAGATCTGGCGTCCCCTCCTGGACGTGTCTCTCACCTTTCCACAGGGGCCTGTCCGACTTGGCCGGGTACAGCAGAGTCCGCGAGCGTCTCGCCCTCCTCCCCTCCCGCCCCCTCCTCGCTGCCTGTGTTAGGTAGGAAGTTAGTTATGAGCTTATGTGTGTGTGACATAAAGGCCTAAGGAAAAGACATCTATGTCAGCATATGCATCTGCACCTCAGTCATCCCGGCAGCATTCCAGGGGCAGCCTGGCCTTCGCCTTCGCATCCTGCCCTGCCCCCTTCTACCTGATAACCTGCCTGGTGGGGGTCCCTGCCCCTTCTCCCAGGTACAGCCCAATAACTACATTTCAAACACCCTGCTCCGGATCCCCATTCTCCAGGAGGTCTTGCTCACCTTTCCTCCAAACCCAGGATGGCGCCAGCTAGGCTTCCTCCTATCTGATACCTTCAGGGAAAAACTCAGATAGGAGTTTTTCTATTTACATCCAAAAAGCCCTTTGTTCCAAGAGGAGCAGAGGTGGGAAGCAAGACCCATCTCCTTAAAAACCCCCGGCCTCAACCAGACTGCGCGCTCAGCCCTCCGCCTGTCTGCTGAGCCGCCCGCCTGACCTGGTCAGGTGTACTCTCTCTCCACTG
>CM027398.1:72000062-72014138 GCA_015711505.1 Sylvilagus bachmani
GGTGATGGGGGTTATGGGGGTGATGGGGGTTATGGGGTGATGGGGTGATGGGGGTATGGGGGTGATGGAGGTGATGGGGGTGATGGAGTGATGGGCGTCATGGGGGTCATGGGGGTGATGGGGTGATGGAGGTGATGGGGGTGATGGAGGTGACGGGGGTATGGGGGTGATGGGGGTTATGGGGGTGATAGAGGTGATGGGGGTATGGGGGTGATGGAGGTGATGGAGTGATGGGGGTCATGGGGGTCATGGGGGTCATGGAGGCGATGATGGTGAGGCAGGTGTTGGGGTGATCATGTGATGGGGTGCTGGGGTGCTGGGTGTGTACACACTGTGTGTGCTGTTTAGGACAGAGAGCGGCTGTGGGGAGAAATGTTTCGGCTGTGCAGGTGCAGTGGGCCCTCGTCGGGAGCCGGGAGTGGGGCCGGCAGTGCCCTCCCTGCTGTGATGGGAACCTAGGATCTTCAGGCGCTGAACCGTGAGTGGATGGATTTCTGATTTGTAAATTAGACCTCCCTAGAAGCGGTTCAGGATTACAAAGAGAGGGGAAGAGAAGAGAGTTCTTCCTACCGCGGGTTCACTCCCCATCTACTGGTTCACTCACAACAGCCGGATCTGGGCGAGGCTGAAATCAGGATCCGGGAGCTCCATCCGGGTCTCCCACATGGGTGCAGGGAGCATGTGGTCCACCCTCCACTGCTTTCCCAGGCCACAGCAGGGAGCTGGATCAGGAGTGGAGCAGCCGGGACAACTGGCACCTGTGTGGGATGCTGGCATCATGGTGGCAGCTTTACCCAGTACACCACAATGCCAGCCCCATAGCAGATTCTTTGAAAAACCAAGAAATGAATTAGTTCTCTACTCAAAGACAAGAAAGAAACAGCGAGGCAGATTAAACAGAACGTGCGGGCGTCCGTCCCACCAGCGCAGTCATCAGGGGCCCTTCTCGCTCCCTCGCTGAAAGCAAGAAAACGTTGAAAACCACCGTCAAATGCATTGCTGACCTGGCAAGAGAGCAAGGATTCTCAAAGACCAAAAACCCCGAGGAAGCGAGGGAGGCGGACTCCAGGTGCCGCTTCCACGCCGACGGCTCTGCCACGGGTGGGGAGCGCCATTCTGAGCAAAGACGCTGCGCCGGGAGGCAGCCGGACGGAGCCCCCACACTGGAGGGGGCTCCACGACGCTGCGCCCCCGGGAGACCACGGAGCTGGGGACAGGAAGGAGGAGGCGGCCGTGGTGTATCCTAAAGCCGCAACACCTGAGTGCGACAGACGCTCGGCCTGACACCGCAGCACCGCGCAGCACTGCTCCAGAGAGAAAAGCCAGCTCCTCTGTGGAGAGACCCAGGCCTGGGAGGACGGGCACGGAAATGCCGAGAGCCTGGAGCAAAACCTGCCCGAGCCACAAGGACGATGCCACGGAGCACCAGCCATCGCGGGGATATTTCAAACACCGAATTCCAGAACCCGAAGTCAAAAACGAAGATGCTCTATGCGTTTAAAGAAATAAAAGAAAAATGCAAAATGTGAGCAGAGAGCAACGTTAAAACAGCAACAACCTAATTTGTGAAAATAAATAAATAAAACCCTCCGGAGCTGAAAGTGCAGTTGGACCGCCAAGCGTGGCGGCCACGTCAGGCGGGGCCCCTCCCTCCAGGCGCAGCTCCGGCGGGGGAGGGAAAGAGGGGGCAGCTGATGTTTCCCCGACCAAGGGCTGAGACTCGGGGCCAGTTGGGGACTCCGCTCAGTGCTCAGGGCCAAAGCAGCCCAGGTCAGACCCCCAGCTGCCACCCAGACGCACAGCGTGCTGAGACTGGAGCAGACCCCGAAACCGTCAGGAGGGGGACGGGACTCGAACCACTCCCTGCCCCCGTCCTGCCCAAGCGGGCCTGTCTGACGTCAAAGACCTTCCCAACCCCACCCCCACGGCCACATCTGCTCTCTCCCGCCGCGTGCTCCCCCCACGGTGTCCCAGCCTTCCATCTGCCCCATCTCAGCACTGTCGTCTGTCAAAGTCCTTCTCGCCTGCCCCGATCTGCCCTTGCCCTCTCCCAAGTTCTCCCAGAGGACCCCCTCACCCGCCTGGGCCCTGGGCTCTGCACCACCAAGCGGCAGCTGAGGGCACCACGTGTGGCGGGGCGGGGTGGGGTGAGCTCATCGCCCCTCGTGAGCAAGACCAAGTCGCCACAGCGTCCAGCTCCACAGCAGGGTCCACAGTGCGAGTCACGGCACCGGACACACCAGTCACAGTGGGGAGGAGCACGAGACCCCACAGGCGTGAGGGTCGGGGCTCCTTGTCCTAGAGAAAGGCGGGTGGGGGTCCGGCACTGTGACGTAGCCACCTGCATTACCAGCGTCACATATGGGTGCCGGTTCGATCCCGGCTGCTCCACTTCGGATCCAGCTCCCTGCTAAGGCTCCTGGGAAAGCAGCGATGATGCCCAGTGCTTGGGCCCCTGAGCCCGTGTGGGAGACCCGGAGGAAGCTGCTGGCTCCTGGCCATTTGGGGAGTGAATCACCAGATGGAAGGCCTCCCTCTGTCCCTTTCTGTAACTCTGCCTTTCGAATAAACAAATTTAAAAAAAAAAAAAAAGAGAGAGAGAGGCAGATGTGTTTAGTTCCAGAGGAGCAGACACGAGGGTCGGGCTGTGCGGCACCTGCAGCCCCCAGCCCCAGGCCTCCAGCAGGGCCCACGTGTACCTGGAGGGTGTGAATGCTGATCCCAGCACCAGAGGGCCTGGGGGTCAGTAACTAGAGCTCTCGGCCTTTGACGGACACACCCTGCAACCTCACGGTGACATGTGACTTCTCTGAGCCGGGCCTGCTGTGGGAACCATGCCACAGCCACCCTGCAGACTCCCTCCAATGCCACCCTCAGTGGACATCCTGGAGCCCCAGGCCCCGGCTCATGTCCAGGGCCCACCACTTTCCAGGGCGGGTAGAACATGACAATCACACACGTGTGGGCAGGCGGCCGTGTGTCACTTCGATCCATGTCAAGTGAGAAATAGGCTCCAGGGGCCAGCACTGTGGTGTAGTGGGTTAAGCCTCCGCCCAAATTGCCGGCATCCCATATGGGTGCCAGTTCGAGACCCGGCTGCTCCACTTCCAATCCAGTTCTCTGCTATGGCCTGGGAAAGCAGTGGAAAATGGCCCAAGTCCATGGGCGCCTGCACTCACGTGGGAGACCCAAAAGAAACTCCTGGCTCCTGGTTCTAGACTGGCTCAGCTCCGGCCGTTGTGGCCAACTGAGGAGTGAACCAGCGGATGGAAAAAGAAATAAGCTCCAGCACCAGTCAGGGGCTGCCATGGAAAATCAACTCAAACAACAGCCGAAGAAAGCAGCGTCTCACAGTGAACTCTGCGAGGGACCAGCAGGCCACGCCCCACCAGTACCTGCCACGCTGCAGCGTAAAGCCGCAGGGGCTCAAACATCGACTCGCTGAAGATGACAACGGTCAGCCCGCTGGATGCTAACACATTTGCATGAAAGAAGTTAGACTTTCCAAATACAATTAGTGGCAAGGACAGCAACACGCAGGTGTGAGAGAAGCAGCCGTGGACAGTGGATTTCCACGGCCTTGCGAAGCCCCTGTGAGTGTCACATGTAAACATACGTGTATAAGCACGCTCACTTCTGGCTTCACGGAGGACAGATTCTCACAAGCAGCTTGGTAATCTGTCATTTCTAGTAGGTTGTTTGGCTTGCAATTTTGTAAGGAAAATGTAGTCCCAGGGCCAGCGCTGTGGCTGTGGCGCAGTAGGCTAAGTGCCATCAGCGACACGGGCATCCCACACGAGTCCCGGCTGCTCCGCCTCAGATCCAGCTCCCTGTTGATGGCCAGGAAAGCAGCGGGGGACAGCCAGGTGCCAGCCATGCACGAGACCCAGAGGCAGCTCCTGGCTCCTGGCTGGGAGTGAACAAGCAGACGGAAGGTCTCGCTCTCTCTCTCTCTCTCTTTCTCTCTCTCTCTCTCTCTTTCTCTCTCTCTCTTTCTCTCTCTCTCTCTCTCTTTCTCTCTCTCTCTTTCTCTCTCTCTCTCTCTCTCTCTCTCTCTCTCTGTGACTCTGCCTTTAAATAAGTAAATAAATAAATAAATCTAGGAAGGATAGGGGAAACGCAGCCACATGTGGGTCTGTGGTTAGGAGAGGGAGGGATCTCGGCAGCTGCTCGACACCAACACGCAGTCCAGGTGTCTCGTGGCTGGAGTGGCTGCTCACAGGCGTGGAGCCTCATGTGTGCGTGTCTCGTGGCTGCAGTGGCTGCTCACAGGCATGGGGCCTCGCATGCGCGGGTTACCTGGGAACAGGAGCTCAGCCAGCTGTGCGGACCCCCGAGTCTGACACAGCTCACCATCCAACATCCAGAAAGCATCGCACGTGTCCATCAGCGGCACTAATCGCACCGCAAGGTCGCGCAGGTCAGGAAGCCATCAGCCTCACACCGAGACACAGGCACAGGCTTCTGAAATTCTGGTTTCCATGCGAGCACCATTAGCAGCAGATGCTGTCAATCACTTTCTTCAAAGTGACAGCTCCACTCTGCTCATCGTGTGAGAAAATACCTGCCCGCTACGCAGTGGGGGGACCGGTGCTTTGTCAAGAAAAAAAGCAGCCCCTACCATGGCCCAGGCCCCTCCCAGGAGTCCACATAGCCCCGACCATGGCCCAGGCCCCTCCCAGGAGTCCACACAGCCCCGACCACAGCCCAGGTCCCACACAGGAGTCCACACAGCTCCGACCACAGCCCAGGTCCACACAGGAGTCTACGCAGCTCTGACCACAGCCCAGGTCCCACGCAGGAATCCACAGAGCTCCGACCACAGCCCAGGTCCCACGAAGGTGTCCACGCAGCCCCTACCATGGCCCAGGCCCCTTCCAGGAGTCCACGAAGCTCCAACCACAGCCCAGGCCCCTCCCAGGAGTCCACACAGCCCCAACCACAGCCCAGGTCCCACCCAGGAGCCCACTAGCTTTTGATTGTACTGACACATGGCTGGTATGCGAAGCAGCCACACATCTGGGAGTGGGTGGGCCCTGAAGTGTCTGTCAACACTCAAGGGACATCTGTCAGAGTCTTGGCCCCATCCCACCTCATCCGGGTCTGTCCTCTTGGAGCTGGCACAATGGCACAGCTCCAGCCTCAGGCCTCGAGCCTCGGGCTTCATTCTGTTTTCCCACTCCCTCCCCCACCGCCTCTCTGGGTGCTGATGAGGGGCTGGGGAGGCAAAGTCTCTGGCTGCCCCCAGGGCTGCTTTATGTCCCCTGGGGGCCACCGGAACCTCCTGCAGCTGGCCCCCAAGACCACTGTTCCACAGCACGGGGAGCAGAGGAGAGGGTCAGCTTGGGGCCCCACCCCCAGCTCAGGAGGCAGCAGAGTCCCCGCCCTCCACCAGCCAGCTCCGCCTACCCCAAGCGGTCCTGAGTGCAGACGCTAACAAGAGCCAGGGCTTCTCCCAGAGAACGCAGTGTGGATCCCCAGGGCCTGCCTCTGCCCCTTTCCTCCCAGCCTGTGCCAGGGCCCTGCTGGCTCCTGGGTGACGAAGCCCTGCGTCCGGCCACAGCCCAGGGGACTGAGGGCCCAGGGATACCGCGGGGACGTGGCAGGGGACAGTTGGCTGAAAGCCTTGTGTGCAACAGTTCTGGGCTATGTTAGGGCAGAGCAGAGCTGGAAAGTTCAACAATTTCCTAAACAAGGAAACACGGGGGCTTCCAGTGCCGGCCGGGGGGAGTTGGCGCCAACACCTTCTCCCAATTGAGAACGGCCGCACACACGGCCGTGCACGGATGGAGACACTGGCAGAGCCCTGGAGAGCGGGGCCGACCGTCGGGGCAGGAATAAACCCTCAGGGGGAGGAACCAGCCGCAACCTGCAGGCTTCACCTCTTCCCGCTGTCCTGGGAGGGCTCCACCCTCCACTGCCTGTGCCCAGAGCTGCTGTCAGGGGCAGTCGGGGAAACCGACCGCCATGGTCAGGGGAACAGGGGCTTCTTTCTGTGTCTCCACTGGCCACCCTCGAGGACACAGGCGTGCAGCACTGGAGGAAGCCCTGGGCTATTGCTTCACTGTGGGGGCGTATCCAACAGGGAGGCCATGACATCACGGGAGGCTGTGACATCACGGGGAGGTATGCCATATCATGGGCTATGACATCACAAAGAGGTATGTGACATCGCAGGGTTGGCTATGACATCATGGGAGGTGGTGACATCATGGGGAGGTGTGACATCGTGATGGGGAGAGGGCTGTGTTGTCACAGGGGGCTGTGACATCACAGCGAGGTGGGGAAGGGCTGTGCCACCATGGAGATGTGGCTGTGACAAGATGGGGCGAGGGAGAACTGTGCCTTCACAGTGGGGGGTGTTGGGCCATCATGGTGGGGGTGCTGTCATGGGGCTGTGACATCACAGGAAGCTGTGCCAGCACAGGGAGGTTGTACCGCATCAGGGGGGCTATGACATCACAAGGAGGTACGTGACCTCATGGGGAGGTGTGCAACATCCCAGGATGCTGTGACATCACAGGGGGGCAGAAACCCAGGCTTCCAGGAGGGGAGCAGGGGGAGGTGCCCAGGGCAGCAGTGGGTGGGGGGTCCCAGCAAGCAGCAACCTGTTGGCGTGAGGGGTCTGAGACGAGCAGAGCAGAGGTGGCTCTGGGACGCAGGAGCCGCTCCACCCCACTGCCCGCGGCCTGCAGGCGGCACACGCAGGGTGGATCTGCACAGCCCTGCACACACCCAGCTGAGCACGGCCCAGAGCGGGGGCAGACTCCCGGCCCCGCGCTAACCAGGCCGGCTGCTGAGATCTCTCTCCAGAGACACTCAACGTGCCCACCATGAACACAAAAAGACCCAGGGAACCACAGTGGAATCCAGCAGCCTGGAAAGGAAGGGACCGTCACAAAACTCAGAGCTGGGAGGGTCCCCGAAGAGAAGCCGTAGGGAAGAGGCCAGCGCACATCTCAGGGCCCAGACCACAGACCCCCAATCCCCAATGCACACGGGCAAGCCGACCCCGTCAGGCGTGAGGACCCCATGGGGGGGGGGCAGCCGGGCCTGCACAGCCGGCTCAACGCAGGCAGACGAGTCGATGCACGATGCACGGGATGGAACGGCACGGGGGGCCGTGGGCAGAGCCCAGCGCCCTGCACCCTCGGGAGGGGAGAGGACGCTCCCTTAGCCCGCAGGAGCTCCGAGAAAGACGAGGGAACACGCGGGCAGCGGCCAGCTCCCGGTGACCGCCCACGGGCTCCTACCTCGACGCTGGGGGCCAGACAACAGCCTCTCCCCTCCTGCTTGCCACGCCTGCCCCACACTGTCCCAGTTCTCCCCAGCGCAGCACAGCCAGAAAAGCCGGAAAGATTAAAAGTAACAAGTGAAACTCTCCCTACACACGGGTAAGTGACTGTCCCAGCAAAACCTACCCCCTGCCACCAAACAGCAGTCCTGGGGCCGGCATTGTGGTGCAGAGACCAAGCCGGCACTCACAACCCCAGCACGCCATGTCACAGCACTGGTGCCAGTCCCCGCTGCGCCACTTCCGATCCGGCTCCCTGCTGATGCTCCTGGGGAAGCAGCAGCGACGCCGGCCAGGTCGCTCCACGGCCCGAGCGGCCTTCCCTGAGCCAGGAGACGATTCTGCGCAAGGGGCCAGGCCAGCCGGGGCTCAGCTGCGCCTCCAGCCCCTCCTGCCCCCGCGAGCCCCTCTCTGCCGGGCCTGCTGTCCCAGGACCCCTGAGCAGGGAGCAGATGGCCCTGGCTGCAGCGACGCAAACCCTGGCCTTGGGCTGGAACTGCAACTGGAGCTCAGGACGGACAGTGGGGCCTGCTGCGGCCGCTCAGAGGGTCCCCCAGAGGTCCCCAGACCCTGCCTGCCAGGAAGGCCAGCCCCATGCCATCTCTGAGCCCCTGTCCCCTCACCGATGCAAACAATGCCTGAAGCGGACGTGAGAACCCTGCCCGCTCAGTCCACGTCGTGGCCAGTTCTCACATGCGGCCTGCAGGTGGCTGGAGCCCCTCATGGCCGGGGGGATGAGGGACCCCGGCCCCGTCCTCAGCCCCCAAGGCCCCAGGCTGTGCTGTGGCACCCAGCCGAGGCGCCGGCCAGGAGCCGGCCAGGAGCCAGCAGTGTGTGCCTTTGTCAACGGCCTGGAGTTCAGGGAACCCCACGTGGGCATGCGGCTGGGGGCGGGCGCTCATCCGCCCACTGGGGGCGGCTCCTGGCCATCCTGCTGACCTTGCATTAATTTCGGCCTTTCTTCTCCTCGTTAAATCCTACTCCCGGGCCTCATTAGCTCTGGCCTCTCGCCTGAGTAAGCAGTGAACCGGGATCACTCATTCAGGTGTCTCCTCTCTTCAGCACGCCGCCAGCTCGGGCGCCCGGCTCCGGCGGCAGGCGCTGTGGGCACTGGCTGTGAGCAGGCGTCCCAGACCCCTAGTGGGGGGGAGCATTGTTTTCATATAAACACAGGCTGAGACATGAACTCCCTGCAGTCGGGGGACACGGACGACACCCCCTCCCCGCCGAGTCCTCTTCTTCCTGTCCGCGCTGGGAAGGGGCTGGTCCCGCTCACGGCAGAGGGGCCCATCCCCTGGCCTCTCCTTCTGAGCTGGGCCCCCCACCGTCAGCGCCCACGGCCCAGCCCAAGGATTTGCTGTCAGAAATCCCGGCTCGACCTCGACCTCTCGTGGGCGTGACTCCGTGCTCGATGAAGCCGTCTGAAGTTCAAGGAGGGCCGGCGACGGCCGGTTCAAGGCTGGGCCAATCACAGCCGGCGGGCAGGCGCTGCACGAGGCTCAGGGCGCGGTGAGCACCCACACCCTGCGCTCGGCCAGAGAGGGGTGACTCCTCTGAAGACAAGCAGGACCGCCAGGTGACTCCCAATTCCACTTCTGGGGACGGAAATCTACTGGTAGGCCAGACTCACAGCAGCTTATTTATGAAGCCTGAAGGTGGGGGCACCCCGTGTCCCCCAGCGGACGCATGGGCTGCACCACGGGGCCATCCGGGGCCACTCGGCGGCTGTGACGACATCCCAGAACCCGGTCTTCATCAGCCCAGCGAGAGCAGGTGGCCCCTGGCCCATCCTGAGGGCCTGCACTGGACCCTGTTAAGGGGGTCTGTGCCACGGGCTGTGCTGCCAGGTCAGCCCACAGCAGCAAGGGCCTGCGGCATCCTGAGCTCTGCCGCTGGGAGGGGCTCGGGAGGAGGCAGACGCAGCTGTCAGTCACCAGGGCTCCTCCTGTGGACCGCGGCAAGCGTCATCCTCAACTCACGCAGGGAGATGGGATGCAGGCTCCTGAGGAGTTGGGTGCAGCCCACGGTCTCAGGTAGCCACGGCCCCTGCTGCTGCTCCGGCAGGCGGCCCTGCTCCCGCAGCGTGTACAGGGGCACGGGGACCCCTCCCTTATCCTGAGATTTCCCAGCATGCACAGTGGGGGCTGGTACCCTTCCTTGATGTTGAGATTCTCCCAGCATGCACAACGGGGGGCCAGGATGCTCCCTTGACCCTGAGATTTTCCCAGCATGCACAGCGGGGGCTTGTCCCCTGCCTTGATCCTTAGATTTTCCCAGCATGCACAGCGGGGTCAGGGGCCCTGGTTTGGGGGAAGAAATGCAGCGGCTGCCCCAGGTCCTTGTGCTTCTGTAGAGAGAGGGGTGAGGGCGAAGCTTCCCACCAGAGCTGCACTTTCCCGGCGGTAACCTCTGCCCACGCGTGGCTGTCACACTTTTCTTCCCACTCATTGCAGCGAAGTAAAACTTAAGATCTACATACTCAGGCTCAGGAGCCCTTGTGGGCAGTGTCCACCTCGCTGGACAGCAACAACCCAGAACACCCGTCTAGGCAGAAGTCTTATTCCCGGGGTGAAAATGCGACCCCAGAGCCTCCAGGCTGCGGGGTCTCAAGTCCAGGAGGACCCTCAAGCCCTGCGCCCACAGCCGTGCGGGGGCGCCCCCTGCTGCCAGGCACTGCACGGACGCTTCCGGAATGCAGCCGCAGGTAGAGCCACAGCCAGGCTGCTCTCCCAGGACGCTGTTGTCCCCTGCTGGTGAGCGGCCTCGGGTGACAAAAATCCACATCACTGATGCATCCTCCAGCGCCACTCGCTGGCTGTGCCAAGGCTTCGTCTCATAGAAATTCCACCTCCACTTCCTACCGCAGGCTGCGAGGGGCTGCAGTTAGGGCCTCGGCGCGCAGCCGCGGGGAGACCCCTCTCTCCCCGACCGACAGATGCGAACACTGGAAGTGACAAGTGTTACCGTACCTACACAAAATGAGCTCCAAATCTTCAGGTCTAGTGAGAGAACTTTCCAGAAACCTATAGGGAATCTGCATTTAGAATATCAGACAACTGAGAGATGTCGGGGACTTGACGGGCGATCTCGTCCTGCTCCTTCAGGAGCGTCTGTCACAGGAATCCAGGCTCTCGCTGTCTCCAGCTGCAGATACAGAAGCTCGCAGGCCAAGTCTCGCCGAGCATGCGCAGTGGGCTAGAGGGGGGCAACGTCACCACTCACAGCTCAGTCACAGGCCCAGGCCCGCTAAGGTCTGGTCCAGTGTCCTGCAAGGGTCTGCTGACCGCTGCCACAGACCCAGCCAGCCCAGGGAGATGCCAGGGTGCAGGGCTCAAGGTAGGGGGACTGGAGCAGAGCGCGGCCTTCCCTGCTGGCGCACACAGCACTCTGGGGAGACACCGGCCGGCAGGTGCACACGGCACTCTGGGGAGACACCGGCCGGCAGGTGCACACGGCACTCTGGGGAGACACCGGCGGGCAGGTGCACAGCGTTCCCGAGGTCTTCCGGTGATGAGGGTCTGAACTGAGCTCTTCAGAGACAACTGCTGGCCCCAAGCCTTGGGATCTCTCGTCACCATGGGGGACACGGGGATGGGCCCCTTCTCATCTCTGGAGTAACAGCGGGTAGGGATCCTTACTCTCAACAAAGGCCTCCCAGCTGGGCGTGGGGCTGCACCTGAGCCCCTTCCGGGGGAGCCCAGGGGTCCTGAGCCCCTGATGCCTGGCCCTGCTCAAGGCCCCACACAGAGGGGCCCCCAGGCACAGCTGGGGCAAGCAATCCAGGCCCTGGCTCGGAGGATCGCGTCCCCACCCCTCTGCTTCGCCCCCAGGCCCTCCCCGGCCCCCACCTCACCCGCTGAGTCCCTCACTGTTCCTAAGCCCGGCCGCTGCCCCTCCTGCTGCCCCCAGGTGTCCCCTGGGGGCCCCGGTTCCTCTCGGCCACAGGAGCCTCAGGGCTCTCTGCTTATGCTGTGCCACCGGCCATCGCCACATACAGCCCAATCAATGCTATCCTCCTGCCCCCAGAGCCACATCCAGGAGTGCTGGAGATGACACGGGGTCCTCTGTGCCTGGGGGTCGAGGTCAGCACCCTCCAAATCCCGAGGGAAGCTGCCCAGAGCCCAGGCTGCCCCCGTCCTCACAAAGGCTCTGGCCCTGCTGCCCCAGGACTGAGGGGCCTCAAAGTCCCAGTACTGACCCCTGGACCTGATGCGGAGAGAGGCTAGAGCGACTCTTGCCAGAAGTGTGGCGCCCACTCCTGCTGACCGGGGGTTTCCAGGGCCCAGCCCGTCCTCACACAACACACGAAGCCGGCAGGGCCGGAGGCCATCGCCCGGAGCTGCCGGAACCTGGGGACAAGTCCGAGGGCTGGGCTGGGCTGGGCTGGGAGAGGCGGGGCCCCGCCGCTGGGAGCTCTCTCCTGAGCAGACACGGGCAGTGGACGGGCGCAGGGGGCACAGTGGCCTGGACTGGCGTTGGAAAGGGCGGGCGGTGCCCCTGCTGGGTCCAAGAACAGCCAGGCCTGGGTCCCTGAGGGGCCGGAGCAGCAGCCAGCCAGTGCCTGGCCATGTCCTGGTCACCTCCTCGCCTGGGGCTGCTCCTCACCCGGCTCCCTTTGAAGTCAGAGGCCGCTGCAGGCTCAGAGGCCCTCAGCGGGGGGCCCCCACCAACCAGGAACCAGGACGGGGAGGCCGGAACCACAGACGGAGTGGGAGGAGCAGGAGGCCGCGCAGGGAGACCTTGGAGCCTCAGGCCACGCCCACCCCATGAAAGCAGAGCCCCGTGCCGTGTGTCCGCGAGACACATATGCCCAGGCCAGCTCCACAAGTGTCACCAGCAAAGGCGCCCGCGGGCGTCCACGGGACACACACCTGCCTGCGTGGACTGGAGGGCCTGACACTGTCGTCACAAAGTCGTTGTGGAGGCCCGGGGCGCCAGGAAGTCCTACCAGCCCCAACCCCGACCCCAGTCCTCGGTCCATGGCCAACCCAGCAGAAAGATTCGGGGCCCAGGCTGTAAGAACGGGCGCTCGCCCAGCACTTGTCCTTCAGAGTGGACAGGGGGTGCCTCCATTTCCCCATCTGTGACCCAGCGAGGGGCAAGCGCAGACCCCCAGAGCCGCGGAGGGGCAGCCGGGAGCACCTGCTGCCTCCAGCCAAGATGGCCACCCTCAGCAGCTCCCACCCCTCCCAGGCCCAGAGAGGCGCCCCGTGTGGTCCACACATGCTCAGCTCTGCTGGGCCCCACCCGGCTTCCTCCTGTGACTGTCTGAGACCACCTGTCACCGGGCTCGGGATCCCTGGCACACGCACCCCATGGGGAAGGCGCCAGGCTGTCCACAGGCAGCCTCCCTCTCATGCCTCTTGACCGGCCGTTTGACTGACAGGTGCCATTCAGCTTGAGGCTGGCAGGGTCACAGGACGTGAGGCCCACATGCGGGAACCAGCTGGGTTTCTGTGTACGCGCTGCGGAACAGTTGGCGTTTGGGGCTAAAAACACAAAACTATTACAGACATTAAAATGAAAGATTCAGGCATAAATGTAACAAAGTGACCCGGAAGGGCGAGCAGAGGCTGCCCGTGGTCCCGGCCTGGAGGACCCCGCATGGCCGAGGCGTCCCCCTCGTAGCTTCACCACAGTCCCCATCAAAACCCCAGCCCGTTACCCACATACACGGAGCGCTGATTCCAAGGACGGGACCGAGGGGAGGCCGTGCAGCACGGTGCCTGCCACCAGGTCCCGCCTCGGCGTCCTGCTCATGTCCACCCTGGGAGGCAGCGGGTGAAGGACCAACCCCGTGGGCCCCTGGGAGACCTGGGTGGAGGCTCTTGGTAGAGACCCTGGCTCCAAGCATCAGCCTGGCCTAGTGCCAGCTGTCACGGGTACCTGGGGAGGTCTGGGGAGTGGACCATCCCCTGAAGGCGTGTGCAAAGCCCAGGGAGGCTGACGTGCGGGCCACACGCGTTCCCGAGGCCACCGTCACAACTGCATGGCCTGAAGCTAGAGACATTCTCGCTGCCGTGGCTCCAGAGACCAGAATTCCAAACCGGGGTTCCTGGGCCAGAACCCAGGTGAGGGCAGGGCTGGGGTCCCGGCAGAGGGTCCCCCTGAGGATCCTCTCTCCACTCTCCCCCTGCCCAGGCGCCCAGGGCTGCCTGGGCTTCTCTTCCTCGGTTTGTTCCCCTCAGTCTCTGCAGTGAGGGCACTCTGCCAGCAGGGGGCACCCAAGACAACCTGGGGGGTCTGGGGCTCTCAGTCTCTGCAGTGAGAGATCTCTGCCAGCAGGGAGCACCCAGGACAACCTGGGGTGATCTGGTGCTCTCAGTCTCTGCAGTGAGAGATCTCTGCCAGCAGGGGGCACCCAAGACAACCTGGGGGGTCTGGGGCTCCCAGTCTCTGCAGTGAGAGATCTCTGCCAGCAGGGGGCACCCAAGACAACCTGGGGGGTCTGGGGCTCCCAGTCTCTGCAGTGAGGGTGCTCTGCCAGCAGGGGGCGCCCAGGACAACCTGGGGGGTCTGGGGCTCCCAGGATCCTTGACTCAATGGCACTGCCAATCCCTCAGCCAGAGGTCCCATTTGCAGCTCAGAGACTGGAAGATGCAGGGCCGAGGGCATGTGTGGTGTGTGTGTGGTGTGTGTGGCATGTGTGAGGTGTATGTAGCATGTGTGTGTGTGGTGTGTGTGAGGTGTATGTAGCCTGTGTGGTGTGTGTGGTGTGCACACAAAGAGGCTTCAGAAGTTCACTGGAAAGTGCATCTGGTAATTTGCATGGATTTCAAAAC